>JACATO010000914.1:0-332500 GCA_018389105.1 Nautilus pompilius | reverse complement strand
TAAATCAAGATAATTCATTAGAACCAGACGAGGAATCTATTAACAAAGATGAGTGAGAGTGCTGTAAACATGATTTAAGATATGACGATGGTGACAGACCTAAACAACAAACAGATATAAATCAAGATAACATCCAAAATCATAGTCTACAAAGAGAATTCGTGAAGATTTAGCATTTAGTTTGCGGTATGGGTTTGCACTTTTATTATATAAACAAATCATTTTATGTGTGGCGCAGAAACTTGTTTTGGACGAGCTCCACGTGATCATCTTCGGTTAAGGGCCTTCTGGGGGTTGAAGAAAGGATAGAGATAACTTCTCAATTTTTATGTGTGTACTTTATCCATAAGTGGATATCCGATTGATGTAGTGGAGTATGGACAGTAAAGAAAAAGCGGAGGAAGTATAGATTCTGTATTGGTGCATTTTCAAGGTGTCTTTTCTAAATGTCATGTACCTATATAGCGTCGTGTGTTTACTTCACACACACACACCATTTGTGACGTCCTCACGTGATCGTGATGCACCAATAGGATTTGAGGTCCGGAGACCGTAAAACCGATGTGAAGCTTTACCACAGCATCCTACACACTGATTACGCGAATTTTCCGTTTTTGTATTCAGGGTTTTTTTCAGATCTTTTCGGTAACATCGCTTAATAAATTTGCTATTTAGCCTTTTCTCCCCCCCTTCTTATAACAACGGGTGTTTGTCTACCACTTTTCCGCCGCGACGCCATTTTGTTACTTATTCCTTCCTTTCGTCTTCAAGGAAAAACAATAATGGAGAATATCGACGAGCACAGTACGAAAAGTGGTCGAGTCTTCCGCCTCTGTTCCGTACGTATCTGAACCAAAGGCTCTCAGTTCTTAACACAGGTATTTGAAATTCTCTTTTCATGATCTATTTATTCATTTATTTTCAAATCCCTTCCCACTCATCCGCCTCCTCTCCCAAGGAGAGCAAACAAGCAGGTCACGGAAGACCTACCACCTGTGCTCGGTAATGGCAGAAGCAACAAGAGAGTCTCCGGAGAAATATGGAATTGGCAGGCGAGGTATCGATAGCGCCGGCATCAACCCTGGATCATCCAGCCATGTTTACTTAGATGGTGAATAGAAATTA
Organism: Nautilus pompilius; assembly: GCA_018389105.1. Classification (NCBI taxonomy): domain Eukaryota; kingdom Metazoa; phylum Mollusca; class Cephalopoda; order Nautilida; family Nautilidae; genus Nautilus; species Nautilus pompilius. Next base: position 331,375 of record JACATO010000914.1, on the reverse strand, counting down.
CCTTTTAACAACCTATGTGTCGAAGTCTAGGCCACCGGACTGCCAAGACGGGGGGGGAGGCCCTTGTTCGACTCCCGGTGGAGGTCAACTAGGTTTGGCGTACCCTCCCAGGTGTGGCTTCGTCCCACGCCTGAAAACAAAGAGTTTCTAGTAGGGCTCCACCCTCTCTTGGCGAGACAGCGCTGCCTGGCGGCTAGCCGCAGCACTACGCTTCCTCATCAGGGCTATTCCCGCTGTTGAGATTGGTATACGACATGGCTTTTATCTGTGAGTTGATGACCCGTCGATAATAGCGGAATTAGCAGGTGATTAGACTGTTGTCGCGCCTGCCCCTTGAGTCGGTGGAGGGGTCAACGACGCTCTCGCAAGATCTCGCATGTTCACGGTAGAGCACCACAACCCCAAACCAAGTAACATCTTTTCGCAAGTAAATCCGCCAAACATATCTACTATTATAAATTTTACTGATGATGTTTATTATTCGCAACGATTTTCCAAAGCTGAATCTCCAGGCACGAAATTCTTGTGAATGTTAGGTTCTGACATTATACGCTCAGTTCTACTTCTGAAAGATCAGGCCGAGTGGTGAGAAGTTACAGAAAACGATTCCGAAACCAAATTAGTCCATAACAGTGAAGTCATAGATTGTAAAGGTATCCTCCCGATTAAAGAAAACAACACCCAAGCAGGTAACTCACCAGAGATTAAAATGTGCTTTTGGAGAAGGACACGGGAGTAAAGAGCAGTTACGGAGAGCCTCCATACACAGTATACTGATTTCCTTATTTCTGTGAGTTTGAGGAGTCTTGGTGAAAATGTTCATCGTTCATCTGATAGCATAAAACATCGCCATTTCACTAAACTCTCTTTTCTGGAGCGTAGGATAGCATCGATATCCTGACGGTGGCAGGGTATATCAATTTTGTTATCTTGTGTGTCTACCCGCTTACCCTGATTGATGCCCGTCTATCTCCGTCTCGTAGAAGCTCTCAGACTGGCTAAGGTGCCTACATCCTCAAGTTTCAGAAGCAGTTGAACAATGGTTTGTGGAGAGGAAAGACGATCAGGGGCGACAACTCGGGAAGAAAAATTAGCATCTCGTATAAGAATGTAGATGTCTCTCGACATGGACGGTATGAATGTCGAGAAGATTTTTTGGCTTGGTTGCGAACTTGTGCTACTTTTGACTACATTACAGGGTACATTTTCCGAGTTGTTGGGATGCCATCCTCCAGACCATGGCGCTTCTGCCGCTAGAACATTGACCCGCAGTAACACACCACTGAAGATGGACGCTGTAGTCACCTAAGAGGTAAAAGTTTAAAAAGAAAAAAAGAGCAATACTATCGAAGTTTCACGATCTGGAGATGTCTACAGAAAAGCCACCCCGAGTCAAAGCATGCTATACTTTCGGGCTCAGCTACCGTGTTTTGTTTCGGCCCTAACCTCGAGTTCAAAGAGCAGGTAACTCGAGCAAACCCGAATTTGTGCTGACGGATGGGTCGACACAAGCCACCCACCCGCTTGTTCGCGGACGGTCGGCCACACCGAATGTCCCAACAGACCAAACCTGATTTTTATAACCCAAATTCTCAAAAACAAAATACGGGCCAAAAACAAAAATAAAGATAACTTTAAAAAAAAAGAAGGAAAATAAAACAACAAAATGTCATATGCTGAGAAAATAAAACGGAGGGGCCCTTTCCGGTGTCTGTATCCGTTGAGAGGAATGGGAAGAATGAAAACAGGCTGCATAAATTGAGTTATCGGAGACGTTCGGGAGTGGAGGAAGAAGATAACTTAATGCGTTCCACAAACGATATCGAGGGGAAAGCGGAAAAGTAACATGGCAGCAGATCGGGGGCATAGCCTAGGTTTCTGGTGTAGGACAGCCTGGAATTGGCTCATATCAGGTAGCCGGACCAGAACCAAGTCACGTAACTGGAAATCAGGTCCGTGCCAGAACACACAGACGACGCCACCATTACTGCCGTTCATGTTCAACATCCGAACATTTTCCCTGTTTGTGTATCTGCCGTTGGATTTCGCCACTAAAAAGATTAACGCGTCTTTAATCGTTTTCCTCTTAATTTGTACTGCATATACAATTTTTTTAAAAAAAAAAACAAAAACAACAACAACAACAACAAACAAAACATGGCGCTAAGAGAACACTTCGTAATTCCTATGTACAGAAGAACGACGACTGACTCGGGGTGGGTGGGAAGGGGAGATAATGCAAGATGTAGGAAAGGTAATGAAGACTTATGCATACATCTTGAAGTTTCTGCCTCACTGGCCTCACATTTTATTAAACCGCCTTTTTACCGTCTCTCTAAAACTTACTTTTGCTGACTCCACACACGGAACTGTACCCACGTGTAGCATCTACATTCTGTCCGCCATTCCACGTACTGCGCTTTCCCGTCTCCCTTCCGGCAAGACCTTTAGTTTTGTCCCTTTTACTTCAACGGACCCTGTTTCACCAACCCACGTATATTCAGGAAAACTGACCTCACCCGGTTCTTCTCTCTTTTTTAAAAAAAGCTTTGGCGATACCGAAATGTAAAAAAAAAAAAAAAAGGTCTGGGTGTAACAAGGGCGCAACTAAAGGGTCCTCTTCCGGTACAGCGGGTCATTCCCCGCCGACCTCTTTACTCCCTTAGCCGGTCACGCAGTTCTGATTTTCGCGGATTTCCTCTCCTTATTCCATCTCTTTCAAAACATTATCGATTTTGCCAGTAAAGTCGGAATTAAAAAGATTCAGCCTCCACGTAATTAGAGGGAGAAGAAAAAGTGGGGGGATGGAGAGGAGGAGGAGGAGGAGGAGGGAGGACGGTCGATCGTCTTCCATTGCAAAAAAAAGAGATTCTCTCCCGCTCTTCGTGGACTGTTTTTGTAAGGTTCCACTGTGGCTTCCCAACAGAATAACGATCACCGGGCGAGCTCTGGTTCAGCGGAGAGCCGAGCCTCCAGTGAGCGGACTGGCGGGGGAAACGAACCAGTCGATACACGCTGAGCCCCAGGACCCCATACAGAAAAAAAGGGGTTTTCACTTCGTTATTAAAGGGTGGGGGGGAGCGTAATGAGATGTTTCTACTTAAAACAGCTGAGTCTTTAATTCTGGTAACTACTGATAACGTCCGTCATGCTATTGTCGTGGATCTGTTTGACTGTTAATGAATGGTTGCGATATTGTTATTATTTATCCACTATCTACTTCCTTACTTCAGTGGTCCAAGTGATGCTTCGGCTGTTTCGATGTCGCCGCAGCTGTTGAAGCCATTACAGATTTGTTATCGCCAGTGGATAGCAGGCGGTCTCGCGCAGTAAACAGTTAAGAAAGCAGCCATCCATTTGTCTCTTCAATTTAGCCAAATGTGTTTGTGTGCGGTGTGTATGTGTGTGTGACTGTGTGTATATATGTACGTGTAATTGTGTGTATGTATGTATATGTGTATATATGTATGTATGTGTGCATGTGTGTGTGCATATGTGTATATATGTATGTGTAATTGTGTGTATGTGTGTGTGCACGTATATATGTATATATGTATGTGTAATTGTGTGTGTATGTGTATATATGTATGTGTAATTGTGTGTATGTATATGTGTATATATGTATGTATGTGTGCACGTGTGCGTGTGTATGTGTAATTGTGTGTGTATGTATATGTGTATATATGTATGTGTAATTGTGTATGTATATGTGCACGTGTGCGTGTGTATGTGTAATTGTGTGTATGTATGTGTTTGTGTATGTATATGTGTATTTATGCATGTGTGTATATATGTATGTGTTTGTGTATGTATATATGTATATATGTATGTATGTGTGCATGTGTGTATGCATTTGTGTATATATGTATGTGTAATTGTGTGTATGTATATGTGTATGTATGTGTGCACGTGTGTATGTATGTGTAATTGTGTGTGTGCACGTATATGTGTGTGTATATGCACATGTATATATGTATGTGTGTGTATGTGTAATTGTATGTGTGTGTGCACGTATATGTGTATATATGTACGTGTAATTGTGTGTGTGTGTGCACGTATATATGTATGTGTAATTGTGTGTATGTATATGTGTATGTATGTGTGCACGTGTGTGTGTATATGCACGTGTATATATGTGTGTGTGTGTGTGGACCAGAGCGGTGCATAGAATGGGTGGTAAACGAGCTCCGAAATCCGTTAGAATTCGATTTGCTGGGACGAAGGGGGCAGATATCCCTTATTAAAACCGTTTTAATTGCAGGCCTGGGTGAGGTAGGCGGCCGGCCAGACCGTGGATGATGCCCGGGGCCGGTGTCGAGCGGCTTACGTACGCGTCGGTGTTTATGACCCAGAAGAAGGAAACTGGGCGCGCGCGGCTCGGCTCGGAGCGAACGTCGATACGGAACACAGTTGATTAATTATTGTAACAAACTAGAGAAATGAGAAGCGCTGACGGATTCCATCGCCGTGAGGCCATGTGGAGGAGGACTGCTGCTGCATAGTCGGCGTGGGCAGCCCGTGCCACGGGGCAGGTGCGCAGCCTTCCGCAGAAAAAAGTTAATGAGCAGAGAGACGATCTATTCCGCCGGATGCTTGGACCGAGGTTTGGAGAAATATCGGAAGTGAGTGTCTTCTAAAAATCACCTGTCTGTCTGTGCGAGTGAGCGGTGCTGGTAGTGACAGACAACCGAGCTCCGTCTGTCATGACAGCGCTTTACTTCACACTGGTGTTCTTCCTCTCGGGTGTGCTGCCTCCCGGACTCGGAGGGAGTCCGCTAAGCGGCAGGACACTGGTCGAGTTCGACGGATTTGTGCGCGGGGTGATGACGTGTCGGAGGGTACCCAACGTTGGTCTGACCATCGTGCAGGGGGACCGGGTAGTGCTGGCGGAGAGTTATGGGTACGCGAACATCGAGAGGCAAATCAAGGCGACGGCGGAGACCAAATACTGCATCGGGTCGATCAGCAAGAGTTTTACTGCCACCGTGATAGCGAAGGTGTTGACGGACCGGCGAGAGTGAGTATTGTCTGTCTGTCTCTCTGTCTATGCTCAGCTAAGGGCCGCCACTCCTGGATAAGGATTTCCGAGGAGGTTGCTGAGAAAGCCCACGGAGTCGCTCCGGCGACCGGCCGACGGAGCTTGATGGGGTGCCGTGATGAGTTAGTGGTGGAAGAGTTCCTGTTTAAAGCCGCAATGTTAAAATCTCTTCTTAAATCTATTCACTTCCTGGTGCTCCTCTCCCCACCCGCATCTCATAGCGCGTGCTGTTTCCACTCCAATCTCTCGCCCGGCCAAGAAGTCGTTCGTCTCTTCTTTCCACCACCCTTTTATTAAAAATCTCAGGTAAATTTACCTTTCATACTAGCGCGAATGATTTATAAAGTTTTCAGCTTCCGACTTCTAAACGTCCAGCACCAACTTCATTTTGCTTGTGTGGCTATATAGATATTTCCATCGGCACGCTTGCTACTCTGTTGGAGTTTTCCTCTTTCTTCTTTCCGCTATAGGATTCCATCAGAAAATTCTCAACGGGTAATATTAAATAGTATTATTCAGCCCTCTGGAACATTTAAGGAAACCCGTTACGTTCAAACTGATCGACTGCCTGATAACATCGGAGCGATTTTTATATTGTCTTACCATTTTCATTGTTATCTTTATTTAAATTTTTTGTTTTGTTTTGAATCTTTTAATAATGCAGACAGTACATTCACTAAATTGCATTTGTTACCCATCCCTCTTCTTTACTATTATTTCTTTTAGAAATTTGGAGATCAACAAACTGTCTTCTCAGAAAATTATTCGTAAAGTTACTTTAAAGAGAGAGAGAGAGAGAGAGGAGAGAGAGAGAGAGAGAGAGGAGAGAGAGAGAGAGAACGTAGCACTATATATTTTTGTTATTAACTTTACACAATTCTCTGCTCTTGCGCTTAGGTATCGTGGTCTGTTCACTTAACCTGGACGATCTGTAACAATATTTATATAAGATAATAATATTAATACTAATGTCTTGGTTTTAACACATTATTTGCACAATCTATTCTAAATAAAAATCGATCAGTTAATAACTGACTCATCTAATATAGTCGAATTTTTCGGACTCATGTTGCGCGGCGGCAGCAATGTTCCCTTTTATCTTTCGAAGAACATTTAGAGCCTCATTGCAATCAAATGAATTTTTCTTTTGCCTTTGCCATGGTAACGCTGGATTCCTGTATATCTTTTTCAGTTTGCGCATTTCGGAACTGTAGAGTAAATTTTGATCCAAAATGTGCTGTATCAATAATGGTGATAATAATGTTGACAATAATGAAGATAATAATGATGATAATAATGAAGATAATAATGATGATAATAATGTTGACAATAATGAAGATAATAATGATGATAATAATGTTGACAATAATGACGATAATAATGATGATAATAATGTTGACAATAATGAAGATAATAATGATGATAATAATGTTGACAATAATGAAGATAATAATGATCATAATAATGTTGACAATAATGAAGATAATAATGATGATAATAATGTTGACAATAATGAAGATAATAATGATGATAATAATGTTGACAATAATGAAGATAATAATGATCATAATAATGTTGACAATAATGAAGATAATAATGATGATAATAATGATCATAATAATGATGGTAACAATGAAGATAATAATAATAATAATAATAATAATAATAATATAATAATAATAATAATAATAATAATAATAATAATAATAATAATAATATAATAATAATAATAATAATACTAATAATGATTGCCATAATGGTGGACTTAACAATAAAATAGCCCAACTGGATATTCTGACGATCAGATTTTTGTGATGAAAAGTTCCAACACTAATTCCATTAATACCGTTTGCCCATACATAAAACTTAATAATATACATGTAGATGGGTTATATACGAAAGCTTCAGTATTTTCTCTGTGCCCCAGTTATGGCCGCCATGAGCTGACGTCATCTTCCCAGTGAGCTGACCGGGAAGATGACGTCACAACGCGGCAGTTCTTCTTAACTGAACGGAACTTGCTGATTTGTCTCCCCTTACGTAATGCGAAAATTCGTTTTTCTCTTTTCCTCAGCGACACATTTCTGTTTTCAATGTCTTCCTATCCGTGGCTAGGAGACGCGTAGCGATTGGTGGCTTCATAATTACCCACAACTACTATGGCAGCGCTCACGTGATAGTCAGAAATGCGATTAGCCTGGTATGGGGGACAGAGCGGAGAGTCTCAGCCAGTCATATTTCGAAATGCGCTCCGGGCAGGGCATGGCTGCTGGCTGCCTGCCCGTTTGTTTCCTGTCTGTTTCCATAGCAGGAAGATTTTTTTTTTTCTTTTAAAAATATTTTCCTTTTTTTCCCCCCTGAATGAGCGAGTGCCAACGAGGGACAAAGGGAAACAGCAGCTGATACAAGACGCAGCCAGCCCGACTCATCCCTACGCCAGCGATTTACAGCCAGTCTTTGACACCCGATTTAGCGGACTGTGACGGTGAAACAGTTAATTGGGGGGAGAATTAATAATTAATTAATTAATAAATACCGTGGATACCTATCGACCAGGTCAGTGTACAGAGCTGGTGCAGCTGGACTGAGATTATCCTGTAGGCACTGTTTTTCTTTTAGTTTAGCAGGACAAAAATACATGTAGACGGAAGGATTATTCTCTTCTCGGCGAGGAGTGGATGGGGGAGTTGATTTGGATGCCTGCTGCTGGATTACACACACACACACACACACAGTATATATCGGTTAATCTGTAATAAGATAATTTGGTAATTTGTGTAAGCTGGTAATACTTTCTGATCCTGGCCAAATTTCCAACGTTTTATACAGATTTTTAAATCGCCATAATCTGATGCAAACAATTCGGTCCCGAAACAAAATTATTTTCTGAACTCTGATAATAAATTTACATAAATTTACATAAGGGGCCAGATTTTCAGATCACCGGTTCATTCATTTACATAAATCCATCCTGCCTGTCTGTACACACGGTGGGTAGTGGCTGAGGGATTAATATATATATATATTTTTTTAAAAGAACAAAGAAATGAAATATGTGAGGTAAAATCCCAGGGACCAAACGGAGGGTTTGTGAACTCGAGACGTGAGGCGAAACAGCAGGAGCCGGATCAAGCGAAAATGGCGGCGATCTCCGAAACCCGGCAGAGAGAATCGGAAAGAACAGGAGAGCGAGCGGAGCTGGCGTCGGACGTTCGTTCGCAGGGGTCCACAGACGCCGCTAATCCGATGGACCGCGACACAGCATTCTGGAGAAGGCCGTCGGATTAAGGAGGAATGCGGCTGGTGGAGTGGGACTGAACCGGATTTCTCTATCGGTGGGAGAGTCAGCGCGATACAGTCGCCAAGGAGGCTGGAAGCGACTTCGTCGGCCACTCTTCTTCAGGGATGTCCTGGAGCTGCGTCGAAGGCCCCTTCCGGAGACTAGTCACGTGTTCCGGCGCGAGAAGCGGTGGAAGGAAGGCGGATCATCCGGATGCGCCCCGGACCGCTGCCGCTTCTCCCTGACCACCAGGTGGATTCGCTGGCGGTAGATGAAGATTTTACTTCATCTTGCAGCACTCGAATCTGACAACACACACAACACACACACACACACACACACACACACACACACACACACACACACACAGAATATCACGAAGAGTCGGAAACTGAAAAAGTGTGGTGAAGTCCGGCGTGGGGAAAGGGCAAAGAGCCTCCGCGTGATCCAAAGTCTGCCGCCATCTCTCTCTCGCGCGACGCTGGACAACATCCGGGTACTCTTCCAGCGCCCAGACGCCATCCCTCTCTCGCGCGACGCTGGACGTCATCCGGGTACTCTTCCAGCGCCCAGACGCCATCCCTCTCTCGCGCGACGCTGGACGTCATCCGGGTACTCTTCCAGCGCCCAGACGCCATCCCTCTCTCGCGCGACGCTTGACGACATCCGGGTACTCTTCCGGCGCCCAGGCGCCATCCCTCTCTCGCGCGACGCTTGACGACATCCGGGTACTCTTCCAGCGCCCAGACGCCATCTCTCTCTCGCGCGACGCTTGACGACATCCGGGTACTCTTCCGGCGCCCAGACGCCATCCCTCTCTCGCGCGACGCTTGACGACATCCGGGTACTCTTCCGGCGCCCAGACGCCATCCCTCTCTCGCGCGACGCTTGACGACATCCGGGTACTCTTCCGGCGCCCAGACGCCATCTCTCTCTCTCGCACGACGCTGGACGACATCCGGGTAGTCTTCCAGCGCCCAGACGCCATCCCTCTCTCTCGCGCGACGCTTGACGACATCCGGGTACTCTTCCGGCGCCCAGACGCCATCTCTCTCTCTCGCACGACGCTGGACGACATCCGGGTAGTCTTCCAGCGCCCAGACGCCATCCCTCTCTCTCGCGCGACGCTTGACGACATCCGGGTACTCTTCCGGCGCCCAGACGCCATCCCTCTCTCTCGCGCGACGCTTGACGACATCCGGGTACTTTCCGGCGCCCAGACGCCATCCCTCTCTCTCGCGCGCGACGCTGGACGACATCCGGGTAGTCTTCCAGCGCCCAGACGCCATCCCTCTCTCTCGCGCGACGCTTGACGACATCCGGGTACTCTTCCGGCGCCCAGACGCCATCCCTCTCTCGCGCGACGCTTGACGACATCCGGGTACTCTTCCGGCACCCAGACGCCATCCCTCTCTCTCGCACGACGCTGGACGACATCCGGGTACTCTTCCAGCGCCCAGACGCCATCTCTCTGTTTGGAGCGAAAAGTACTGCAGCCGTGCAGGAAATTAGCCGAACGATTCTGTCGGATACCTTTCCAGAAGGATGAAGTGCGCTGTGTTCAGTAAATCGTCCTTTGCGCCTGTTCAGACTTCTCGCAGGGTTGTGTACGGTTCTGATGGATTTTAGTGCATTTCGTCTAATCCGATAAATTTTTTTCTCCCGGTTCGCATCGATATCAAATTAGGAGACAAGGAAACGAGACCATGTCAGCGAGAAGGGGATCCAACTGGGGCCCGGGGGTGGAAGTGAAAACTTGAAATATTCCTTAGTTCGTACACCAATCGCTGGCATCATCATCAGTGTGTGTGAGCGCCGACTGTTAGGAAACCTTGTGGAATGATTCTTGATCTCAAACGTTTATTTCAGCTAAATATCCTCTCGATGAATTTTCTTTAGTGTCCACAATTGTGACCGGCAGTGGAAACCATAAACAGATGGACACTGGGTGGGGGGGGGTCATAAACGGGGCCTGCAAAATAATGTTTAATTTATTTGAGTCAGTAAATGTAAATAAATGTCATATTAACTTTGTTTTTCCTAAATCAGTAAATGTGAAACTGCAACAAACATTACGCCTACCAGCGCTGATGCAAAATGGTAATTAAAGCAGTTTTTGCTTATGCGTTTACTTATTTAAATATTTTTCGTTTTATGGATATTATTAAAGATTCATAAATATTTAAATACCGGCAGCTTTGTTTTCCTATTTCTATTGTATGAAGTAATGAGAATCGTTCATGCGAGTGGCTGTACGAATGCATCTATCTGTATGTTTCATGTGTAAGTGTAGGTGTGTTGTATGTGTTTGTGTGTGTGAGTGTAGGTGTGTATTTATCTGTGTTTGTATGTGTTCAAGTGTGAATGTAGATGTGTATTTATCTGTGTTTGTATGTGTTTAAGTGTGAGTTGGTGTGTATTTAACTGTGTTTGTATGTGTTTGTGTGTATTTATCTGTAAGTTTTATGTGTTTAAGTGTTAGTTAGGTGTGTATTTATCTGTATGTTTTGTGTTTGTGTGTATTTATCTGTGTTTGTATGTGTTCAAGTGTGAGTGTAGGTGTGCATTTATCTGTATGTTTTATGTGTTTAAGTGTGAGTTGGTGTGTATTTATCTGTATGTTTTATGTGTTTAAGTGTGTATTTTTCTGTATGTTTTGTGTTTGTGTGTATTTATCTGTGTTTGTATGTGTTAAAGTGTGAGTGTAGGTGTGTATTTATCTGTATGTTTTATGTTTGTGTGTATTTATCTGTATGTTTTGTGTTTGTGTGTATTTATCTGTGTTTGTATGTGTTCAAGTGTGAGTGTAGGTGTGCATTTATCTGTATGTTTTATGTGTTTAAGTGTGAGTAGGTGTGTATTTATCTGTATGTTTTATGTGTTTAAGTGTGTATTTTTCTGTATGTTTTGTGTTTGTGTGTATTTATCTGTGTTTGTATGTGTTAAAGTGTGAGTGTAGGTGTGTATTTATCTGTGTTTGTGTCTTTAAGTGTGAGTTATGTGTGTATTTATCTGCGCGTTTTGTGTGTTTAAGTGTGAGTTATGTGTGTATTTACCTGTATGTTTTATGTATTCAAGTGTGAGTGTAGGTGTGTATTTATCTGTGTTTGTATGTGTTCAAGTGTTAGTGTTGGTGTGTATTTATCTGTATGTTTATATTTGTGTCTGTGTGTGCATGCGTTATGTTTGTGAAGGTTTTGGGGATAAAATGCAAAGTGTTTAACCTTTACGGACACATCGGTAAAAGATGAACGTCTTGTCAGTCGGTGTTAGTGCCAGCAGTAGTTCTATGGAAGCCAAACAAAGCGAAAGAGCGGAGAGTGAGACCGGTTTGATGTCTCGAGCCCCCGCCCTCGTGCTTTATCGCAGACCAAAAAAAAACAGAAAACCCACTAGAACTCATCGGTTCTAGATGTGGGAGGAAACTGGAATTTCCGGTTGCGGGGGACAAAAGAAGACCCGCCGCGTCCCCTGGGGAGATCGGACACGGTTCCTTAAAGTCGGCAGTCTGAGGCAAAACTGCTGAGATAGCAAACAAAAGTTTCTCATCCATCAAATAAACATTAGAATCCAGGCTGACGTGCGTCGTTTCTTAGACTGGCCAGCAAATAAGGTGCGAAGTGGGTGGGGAAGTGGTTCTGACCGTCGTAGCACGGGTCGGATCAAATGCCCTGCATCCTGTTATAAAGCCACCATCCAACAAACAAAAGACGGACAGATCTGCCCGTACTATCATCGTTCCTTCCCTCCCGGTTATTCTGTACGCGATATGTTTCAGACGGATTTCAGCCCCATCTTCTTAACGAGCTGTTTTGAGGGCTGGTTACAACAGCCCCTCTCGGGGTCCTCAGCCTCCACGGGACGTCACTAGAACGCGGCGGTTCATTGATCAGACGCATCTCCGAGGTCACCCAGAACAGCAGCAGCTGCTGCAGCTTCTTTATCTTCCGCGAATTATTCAACCGCGCGACCGCCGGAGAGACTGAAAACCGGAACTTCGGCGCCCACATCTCGTCCCCGGGTTAAAGGAAAATTATTCTCTCCCGCTAAACATGGACCACCCCAGCGTAATAAGGGAAACTGCATTTCACGTTGTTAGCATCTTCAGACTAATAATAATAATAATAATAATATGATGCTGTATCCCAAAAACCTCAGCGTTGTTGGCTTAAGCGTTTATTTGTATAACTTGGCCATTCCTTAGACTTGAATTCTGTTTGTTTAAAGAATCGCGTTGTGAGACTTTCTTAAAGTAAGAAAAAGCTTCTTGTTCAATTGGTATCACGTGGTCAGTAGTAGATTCACACAGAGGTGATGTGTTTGCAATTGCTACATCGTTTTAATTCTCCAGTTATGGAATATTTGGTTAACTCTTATTTTATAATTAATCGCACTGGGGCGACCCCCCACCGGCCAGGGGGGGGGGGGAGGGGGGATAAGGGGCTGCAGTACAAGTCTCTCAACAGTCAGGGAAGGCCTCTCTGGCCCAGTCAATGACCAGAGGACCGCGGTACGTGGAATTCCGCTAGGTCTTTTCGACATATAATTTGTTGTCGGAGTTAACATCGAAACAACTAGTGTCAGGGGAAATCTGTTGACACGAACCGACGATGTACGTACAAAAAGAGATCGACTAGAACCCGGTAGACTTCATAATCAAACTGTTGCTATGGAATCTTCAGAAGAAACCAGTCGGTTGTCAGGACGAACAAGTGCATTCTTAGCTAAGACAGAAACAAATTGCAAATATTAAACATTTTTTTAAAGGTTCGCTAAAAATTCTTGCATATAAATAATTTGAAGAGAAGTTCATCTTCCATCGCTTTTAAGCAGACGACAGGTGCTGAGGCTCATCCTTTAGCGAAGGTTTTACTGTGCTACCCACAGATTTGCGTTAGCCAGCCCTACACACGTCGTGCATTTCCCGATAATCCCGGGTATAATCCAACAGTACGTTAGCTACAGAAAACAAGATAAACCCTAGTCCCCCCCCTGTGATAGCCAGTTAACTGAAGGTGTGTCCAGGTGGTACACCTGGCTCGTTGTTTCTCCAAAAATCTGTATTATACGTATGCAGTGAAATAGCACCAACAGTATAATGGCTACCTCCACCGGAAGAGGGCCGCCCGATGACGGGTTAACTACTAACCTAATTGTTATTCTTTAAATCCTCACCCCCTTCTGCTCTCATGAAACAACTCTCTCCTTGTAAAGACAAATGGCCAACCAACGCCATTTCTATAAGAATTTTAAAATTCTTGCATTTTCCCAGCAGGGAGGAGCCCCCCTTTAATAAGCCCTAGGGGAAACACTCCCACAAAACAATCACTAAAAGAAAAACAAAAGCCAAAAAATCCCGCACTTCTCTTTTATATCCATCAAGTTTTATTCATTTCTATCTACAAAGAAATAGGAAGTCTATTAACTTAAAGAAGCCACCTTTGAAAATATGCGCAAAGCTTTTTTAAACGGACTAATCGTGTTCACCGATCTAGTAAGAAACCCCTTAACCAGCTGAACACGGGGCCTTTAAAAGGGCTGTCTCGTGTCTACTTTACGGTAATTCTGCTTGGCGCTCCTATCGTCCGACTGCGCCACTAGTGGGCTCTTGTCTATCATAGCCAGTGTTAATAAGATACTTTCTGGAGCAGCACAAGTTCTAGTGCTTATTACGACCCTCATCAATACATTTTCACTTAAAGATTAATCCTCATTTGAGACCCGTTTGCTTAAATGCTGCAGGAAAGTACGGGTCGCATGCCATCATTATTCAGGGTTAAGGAAATCAAAACAAGCATTTGCATAGATCCTTTAGCGGATGCAAGGTGGAAGGGTTATGTATATTACGTTATAGACAAATAGATACGACGACCCATAGTATCCGTGTCTTCGCATAACTACGAAGCAAACAACACTTGAGTTGACATGCAGACACTTTCCCTTTAACGTAGTTTTTTTTAAAAATTTTTCTTGCAGCATAACATGGGACACGCCATTAAGAGACTTCCTGGGAAACTCTGTGAAGTTTACGGATGAAATACGAAACAAAATCGTTAACCTGAGAGATCTCTTGAGCCATAAACTCGGAGTACCAGGGTATTTCCAGGCTCTCCTGGCTGGATACCCCAAGAATTTGACACGGTCCGAGTTTGTTCAGTAAGTAAATGCATTGTTCGCTTCCTCCTCGTGCGGCCCAGCAGATTTCTGTTCAACTAATCGGCTCTGATAAATGCTGCTTGGTCGTAGACTGGCTGAGTCACGTGGTGGTAGACGCGTAGTGAATGAGCAGCCAATCAGAACCGAGAAAATGTCTTTCTTATAACGGTGGCTATGATTGGACACCCAATCAGATTTACATTTGAAATTATTCAAAAGACGAGAAAAAATAGAGGTAATATTTACAAACTATATATATATATAGTAATTAAAAAGAGAAGAACATCTTTTTTTCAGAGATACTCTTAATTTTCTTCTGAACACCGAATAACAAGACGGTTTTCCCTTACAACTATGAAAGTTTAAATGCTTTTGAAATAAAGTATTAATAAAGAAAGCCACCGCAGACATTCCAATTCAGCAAATATGTAGTTCAAGTAGAGTTTTCATGAACAAACGAAAAATAAAAGAATAAGAAAGTAAATTAAACCAGATTCTCCTCCGACAGTGCTACATGTCGTCATTTCCGTAGGGACCCCGACGAGCTGAGGTCTCCAGCAACCTTAAAGCAGCAACAGCAACAATAGCAGTCAGAAGATCTGATCACGCGGTAATTGACAGACCTACGTAGATCTCCCATCGCCACCATTAGAGCTTTTGTCGTGGAAGTCTATTAGAAATGCAATGAGATTAATTTACGGTAGACGTTTTGATGTCAGCATCTCTAATTCGTTTGTACAAGTGGCTCGTGTTGCTGTCAGCCCCTCCCCCCCACCCGTGACCTACCTGCTGGTTACTAAGTTCTAATAAAAGATTTCTTTCTACTAACGCTTTAACCTACATCTCTTCTGGGGCATCTGCAGCCATACGCGATATAGGTCGCCATAGCAACCGAATCGCGGTTCTTCCCGACGGCTTCGGACAATTTTAGATTCAAATCCCTGCTCGGGTGCATTTATTAGAAACCCGTAAATCACGCAGTTATTCCAGTCGCACATGGGGATTTATTTGACAGCTCGCAAGGAAACCGAGCGAGACGGCTGCCGTAAGTCGATTGATGTCCGTAGAACCACTGGTTAATAATTCCAGGTAGGTAATCGAGCAGACGGATGAAAAATGTTCTCGGCGCGGCCCGGGGGCGTTCTGATGGTCGGCTGTGAGGGCACCATTTAAGGAGCCGCCCGCCCAGGGTCGGGTCAAAGCTCCGGGAAGAAGAACATTCTGTTGAATGGAAAAGGTCGGACTAATTCGCTTAGCCATAGTTACTTGCTCAGCTCGACCCTTCTTTCTGCGACGAGCGGCACTCTAAGCCGAAAGGACAGCGTGCGAGCGCATGTACATGACACCAAAAATGGCCGACGACGACAAAAGTCTGCGAGTCAGTAGGTGGGCGGCTAGCCGAGTGAGGAGGAGGGAGTTGTCGTTCTTGCGGTGGTCTCTTCTTGATCAACGACCACCGATCAGCTGATTTACGCCCCGCACGGCATGCCGGGTACTCACGGACGCGCCACTTGTTCTAATTGCTCCTACAATTTAACAAGAGATTATCCCTCCTCCTCCTCCTCTTTGAATTTTAAAAGATTTCGACAAATAAAATTTGAAAAAAAATGCTCGGCCTCCGATAGTAGCGGTTAGGGTTGGTAAGGTTTCGAATGACATCTCTGCGAGAACGATAGTTGTTCCTGAACCAGCCGCTAGGGGGCGCCAATCTTTTTTGTTTTATTTTCCATTATTAGCAGACATTTTTTTTTAAATGTTCTCGAGAAAATAAAGAAAAAAAATCAAGAAGATTAATGTAGAAATCATGTTCACCGTTTTATACATAATTACTGTACATTTAATGTATATATTTATTTCAAGCTGCTCGAGAGAAAGAAATTAGTTCGTTAATTCGACTACGCCGGATTAAATTTCCAAACTACGCGCCTAGAACTTCCGGTTTCGGTTTGTATGCCATTAGTTATTATATTGCAATTGAGAAAAGAAGAGAGAGGAGAGAGAGAGAGAGAGAGAGAGAGAGAGAGAGAGAGAGAGAGAGAGAGAGAGAGAGAGAGAGAGAGAGAGAGATGAGAGAGAGAGAGAGAGAGAGAGAGCGAGAGAGAGAGAGAGAGAGAGAGAGAGAGAGAGAGAGAGAGAGAGAGAGAGAGAGAGCGAGAGAGAGAGAGAGAGAGAGAGCGAGAGAGAGAGATGAGTGAGAGGAGAGGGGGGAGAGAGAGAGAGAGAGAGAGAGAGAGAGAGAGAGAGAGAGAGAGGAGAGAGAGAGAGGAGAGAGAGAGGAGAGAGAGAGAGAGAGAGAGGAGAGAGAGAGAGAGAGAGCTGAGAGAGAGTGTGCTTAGGATTTATGTAAAAAAGCAGGTCAAGCAAGTTTTCTATGCCAGTTCAGTTGGTAAACGACTGCCAGCAAGAATGTTTAATATTTAATTCCTTGATATCTTATGGTACACATTACTACTACTACTAATAATAATAATACACGTAGGAAACTAACCTGGAATCAGCCCAACTCTTTGAAAATAAAGTAAGAATATAAGTTAAAAAATATACTTTATTTCACTCAGAAAAATGTCTAAATAAGAAAAAAACAACCTTTTCGCGCATTCTTTAAAATATGCAATTGCGCCAACGACAGCAGTCACCAGGCCATTATTCCAGATGGCGCTGCTGTTTGTCCACGGCGACAAGTTTTCGGGCTCGTAAATCTCGCCCATATTGGAGAACCACAACTCCAGTGCAATGGCGGAGATTTTACTTCGACCAGGGATTATGTAACAAAGAGGGACAG
The DNA here is from genome assembly GCA_018389105.1 of Nautilus pompilius. Lineage (NCBI taxonomy): Eukaryota > Metazoa > Mollusca > Cephalopoda > Nautilida > Nautilidae > Nautilus > Nautilus pompilius. The sequence continues at coordinate 314,119 of JACATO010000914.1, read as the reverse complement.
AGTGCATCCCGGGGATGGTTTTGATTAGTCGTCCTGGTGTTTTCAATTTTAGACAAATCTCATTAAGATTAAGCGGATGGCGCTCAATTAGGCGGCGATGTCGATAGAGTTAATATAAAACAGAAAACAGCGGGGAGTGTGGCTCTGGAGGAAGGTACAGGAAGGAGACTGCCGACAGGTTTTGGCGGTGTTCTTAAGGGTCTCGTGTCTGTAACTCGGAACCTTAATAGAGTTCTTACTCTCTCGCTCGCAGACGCCGTGGTTCACATAAGAAAAGATTTATCCTACTTTATTGTTTTTTTTTAAAAAATCAATTTGCCGGAAGAAAAAAAACGAGGGGGAAAAACAAGGCCGACCGATTTAAAGGGCCGCGTGTGTAGTGTGAGGGGTGGGGAAGTCGGCGGGTTCCGGCCGTGAGACGCGCGCAGGTGGCTGGCTCCCCGCATCCGGAGGCAGTTGGATCGGCTCCAGGAAACAACCGTCTCGTCCGGAGTTATCGAACCGATCCTCGTCAATAACAGGAAGACGGACTTGTTTGTCCGATCCTGGAGTTCGATCTCCACGCTACTTGTGTACAGACGGCTCGGGGAGTGCGGAGACGTTTACGTGCGAGAGCAGTCGGGAGGGACTAATGTAGGTTTTTAAACCCTCCCCCCGTTTATCGCCTCCGAGTACCTTCAGACCCTTACCGCCCCTCAGCCCGCGGTTACTCGCCGACCTGGCCGAACCACAATCGGACTGGCGCAGAAGCCGCCCGCTCTGTCGGGTAGTCCCTTTCTCCGGACCGCAGCTCCACCGCTCCAGACCCCGGGGCGACGCGAATCCTTTACCCTGACTACCGTTTCTATTCGGAAGAACCCTAGAACAGAATACCGCCACTGACATATTCTGCACGAACGTACTCGCCCCGAAAGTCATACCCCCCCCAAACTCGAAGACAACGGGAAACATTCCTCGTAAACAAGAAACGCGGTTGCCAAGAAGACGATGGATCGTTCAATCATATTATCTCCTCCTCTTCCCAGTCCAGGCTTCGACAGCGTAAACCCCCCTTAAGAGCTGACCGGTTGTCTTCCGCAATCGATCCTCCGCCCGGACTAAGTAGCCTGTAGACGTCGCACCTGCTCGCCGTGTGCCCGTTAAAGACGGCCAGTAAACCCTCGGTTTGTCTCTATTTCGGGGAGAAAGGAGTCGCCACTGCACAAAACTGTCTCTGGGAAATGTCATTGCGCTATAATTCCCAGAACACCTTGAACACCTTTCACAATTATCTTATTAATAGCCCCCCCTCCTCCCTGTGCACTTATAAACAGAAAACTTCGGTAATGATCAGACGGAGGGGGAACAGCTCTTAACCTCGAAAAGTATCTCTTTCTTTTACCAGGCTTTGGTGGATAAATGACCAGTCTGACGTGATTTGCTTTCCTCTCTCCTCTCTTTCTCTACCTGTTCTCTGTAGCAAACATAAAAAAAAACGGCAAGAGCGATCTCTAGCGGAAATTTACGGAAACAAGAGTAGATAATGACGTCATGTTTTACGACAAGCGTACACTGGACGCCAACATTCGACTACATACTTCCCATCCCCCCCCATTTCGCAGAACAAATTTATCACTAATCCTCGGAACTCTTCTTATTTCCTTTAAATCTCTGCCCCGAGTTCGCCTGCTTCTACTCAGATAAGACTCCTCCTACTTTCAGGAAAATACAGTTCCTCCAGCCGACGGCTCCGGTAAGGACGAAGTTCATCTACAATAACTACATGTTCACCGTGGCAGGTTTCGTGGCCGAGAGGTTGAGCGGCCGGTCGTGGGAGGACATGGTCACCGAATGGATCTTCAAGCCGCTTGGTATGAAAAACAGCGGTTTTGTCGACAAAGTGGACAGCTTCGAGGGATTTACCTCCCCTTACGTATTTTATAACGGAAAACACGTCTTAGTATCCATGGATAGCGTCATGTAAGTCTGCGCGCGCCGTCACCGCTGGAAACTTCCGGTGTTTGTGTCGCTGTGAATGACCCCCCTTCCTCCTCCTTCCAAAAGAAACTTCGCTTAGCTTTTAAATAATTCAAGAAAAGGTGTGGAGTTATTATAAAAAAGTTCAGCAAAGATTCACCTCCGTTATCCCGGGTCCTAAGAGTTAGAACGTAGTGAACACCTATTTAAAAAGGGCAAAAAGAGAGGTTCACCAACTAGTTAGGGAGGCGACACGGTCGGTGGGCCGCTAGACAGAGGACCCGGGTTCGAATCCTGGCCGGAATGGACCCGGTTTGGCCGTTCGTATATTCCTCACACGATGGCTTCTTATTCACCCGCTCGGGTTTCCTCAAACATCTAAATAAAATAAAAAAAAAATGAACACTTCCGGTAAGGCTTTCTTCTATCGGAAAACAGGTACTATGCTGCTCCATCAGGGTCGCGGGTATCAGGGTCCCTACTTTGTGTTTAAGAGGAAACCTGAGAGAGGCGCTTTTAAAATTTGGGCAAAGACAAAAATGTTTCTTTTTTTTTTCCTTTAGTTGGTCACACTGGGGCAGTCACAATCATTATCACGGCGGCGTGTTATTGAGGGGCGAAATTGTAATAATGATAATAATAAATAAACGAAATAAGTCATCGACATTAGTAAGACGCTTACTTCTCCTCCTCGTGTTTTCCATAAAGCCAAGATGGCTCTTGTAGCTGTTTTAAGTGTTAATCTTTTCTTCTGGCTGCGGAGCAGACAATGAAAATTTTAAAAGCTGATGTACAGAATTACCGCAAAAACAAAACGGTAAATTAAAATGTATTCAGTACAAATGTATATAAACATTTATTTAAAAAAAAAACTATATTAAATTATTCATGGATGCACGTAGGAAATTTCTACAATATAAACTCGATAAAATCTTTTTAAAAAGCTGCAGACAGAAATGCGTTTACTTTAAAGGAGAGAGAGAGATGGGGGGAGAGAGAGAGAGAGGAGAGAGAGAGAGAGAGAGAGAGAGAGAGAGAGAGAGAAGAGATTGGGGGGATAGAGAGAGAGAGATGGAGAGAGAGAGATGGGGAGAGCGAGAGAGCGATGGGGAGAGAGAGGAGAGAGAGAGAGAAGAGAGAGATGGGGGGATAGAGAGAGAGATGGGGAGAGAGAGAGGAGTGAGATGGGGGGATAGAGAGAGAGAGGAGAGAGAGATGGGGAGAGAGAGGAGGATAGAGAAGAGATGAGAAGAGAGAGATGGGGGAGATGGAGCGAGATGGAGAGCAGGAAAAATCTATCAAAGGTATGTTGTCCACTCATGTACAGAAAAAATAATTTTTATTTAATTTAAAAATGTACCTTCTATTCCACCTTTTCTCGATTCGCATGAAATCTTAAAAAAAGAACAAGTTTATTGGTTTGGTCCATAAAAATTGAAAAGAAACACAAGGAAGCTAATTTTTCCGTGCTTCGACACATTCTTGTACAGATTCGTACCTGTATCAGGAGAAGTCGATCTAACCCCGATGTTGTCAGAAATTTGGCGACGAGAAAACATCTTACAAGTTTACTTTGAACATCTTATCTTTTAGCACCATTTTATCTTTATCGAAGCAATCACGTGACTTACCAGGTAAACATCCAGACGTTTCTCATTGGCCAGTGTCGTGGAATCTGTCAGCTTCCGGAAGTCCGCAAACGTTTTCCTTTTAAAAGAAGAACCAAGCGGCCAACTTTCTCCTCATCTTAACCCTACGCATCCTGTTCGATCTGTAGCGCATTTTTTCTCCGGTTTAACGAGTCCATAGCAGTTTAGAGCCATGTCTTCTAATGTTGTGCATTAAATTTTCTTTTCGTTTTATCCTGGGGGTATAAACCGCAACGGCCTTTATGCTTTCTTGTATACGGTAAGGTAAGCCAAGAGCGCCTCAAGTCAGACGTGCTCACCCTTACTGTTTGTAGATCGGTTCACCCGAGCGGACCGGCGGGATCTATCTTCGTCTCTCTTCACGACATAGCCCAGTGGCTGAAACTGCATATGGGCGTCGCTTTCAACGCCACCGACCTCGGGATCGACCCCGACATGCTGCAGGAGACCTACAAGCCCCAGATGGTCAAACCAGCTCTGGTTATAGACCTCACCAAACCAAATTACCCCATCGACGACGTTCTGGTATCATACAACATGGGCTGGTTTTCTTCCATCTACAGAGGTAAGTGCGAAATCTGTCACTTTTTTTGGTAATAAAAAATACAAGATTTTATCGCTTACAGTACCATTTGCCTAGCAGCTTCTAACCAGGAAAAGGGGGCCGAATTAAGTCCCCAAATCCTGTCAAAGGACAAATAACTTTGTCGGTAACCAGGACACGGTCACTCAAATAGAAATTAAATTAAAGAAAAACAACAACTACTACTAAGAATTGCTTAGCAACGATCCGCTCCTTCCAGAATTTTCAGATACCAATAAGAACTGGCATAATCACTTCTAAGACGACCCTGGGACAGAAAAAAGATAGAGCAGTTTTGACGGTTCAGGGCTCGTGATCGATCACTCATTAAAAAGTTAGCTTCACGATCGAGAGTTGGTTGCGAATAATAGTCCAAAAGGAATTCAATCCGATTAAAGGAAGGCAGTTGACGCAATTTTCGGCAGAATTTTATCGGAATGAAAAGTCTGCAATAATTTAAATTTCTTTTTCTGTTCCTATTATTTAAACTCTGTCTTTCTAGACAATACGGGCCTGTGTCATCTCATGACAAGGCTGACGTGTAACTCTGTCTATCTTTCGACGATCCAGATCCTGCCATCCACACTACCAAGCTACGCACAACTGTGTTTAACGCCATTTTGACAGCGAAACTATTCCTTTCTTTAAGTTGGAAAACCGACGAAGCCTTGCGTCAGCTGGAATACTGTGATCGCATGAAATAAAAGCACCCAGGTGTGAAACAAGCTCGCGATGTTTCGCGTTCTCAGTGTTTTCATTTTTGTCTACGCTGAAAATAAAGGCATTCGTTATCTTTACAAATTCGGTATTTATCACTCTGGTGATGCTTTTACGAAAGAAACTCCTAAAGAAGAAAGAAAAAAAATATTTTAGGTTGGCAATCTTGTTATAAGGAATTTTTCGTGGGTGAAAACGTCTCAGACCTTTCCATTTTTATCAACGGGGCGATTTTTTTTAATCGTCTCTTTATTATTATTATTATTATCATTTTTAGAACACGAGAACTGTTCAATATTTTCTCCGCATCACTGTTTCTACTATAAAACTAACTTCGGTATCACGAAATGTATCAATTCTTCCTTGATATTTTTATTAATGTTTATTTTATTTGTACTCGTATTACAATGACAATTCCGGTTACAAAACAGTTTGAAATTTGTTCATCCTCATACATTAAAAAAAAATGTTTATTTTAAAAGAAAAGGTCTGTGCTTTTGATTTATTTGGTAGTGAGGCAGTTACGGCTTCTCAGCGTGTCGTTTTTTGGGCAATCGAATGTTCGCTATCTCATAAGTTTACAAACAAACCGTTCCCTCTGGTCTGTGACGCGTCCCGAAAAGTGGACCAAAAGATGTGCGACATACTACTCGCGTTCCCCAGAAGTTTAAAAAGATTATTATTGCGAAATAATTACATTCCGTGGTATTTCATAATAAAGTTTTATTTGTTTCTTTCGTGCTTTTGTTGTTGTTGTTTTTTAACCAAGCTGACAAATATTCAAGTATGGAAAGATGTTTCTGTAGCATCGTTTCAATAGCTGGTAGTAGAGTCGTCATTGAGCTAATAATGTTCAGACAGCGGTGCATACTTTCCTTTTTTGACCACACTTAAAATTCTCTTGTAATCAACAGGACAAGGATTAGTTCAGGATTTACAAGATTAGTTCCTTCCCTTGTCAGCAGTTTGTCTAGTCAGACAGAAGCGTAGCAAGCTGGCGGATACGGATATGCAATGTTTCACCTCGTGCTGGTGTATACTATTATTTAAGTCTGGGGCATTGACAGATAGCTGCTGTTTTATTATTAATTAAAATGAAAATTCTTGGTTGGGGGGAAATGAATAGTCTTGTTCCGGACACAAATGGTGCCAAACACGGCTCAGACAAAGATTCTCGTCTTTTTTTTACATCATACCATGAATAACGATAGAGTCTGTTAGGGCCTCTGTTCGAAACGAACGCTTGATAGACTGATTCAGATTACAACAGAATGTATCCCTGCGTGTGTACTCACACCTCCCCTCTCGGGGGTTATCTCGAAGGCCCCCTTTCGCCGAGGTTGTCCCCCTTAGCTGAAGGTGATGACGATGGCGCTATGTCCTCACCGATGACTCGTTATCCGAAAGTTGGGGTATCCGTTCGCTAGAGAAGAACACCACCGGTATCTCCAGCCGCCCTGAAGTAATTAACCTACAGCTCTTAACTGTTTAATCCATTTAATAAAAATTTGCCGATTTTGATTTTCAGGATACAACCGACTCTGGCATTCAGGAGGAATTGGGACCTTTACTTCGATGATCAACATCTTCCCGAAGAAGAAGATCGGGATTTTCATATCGCTTAACGGCCCCATGGGCAAGAAGGCCAGCTACGCCATCAAGGCGATAACCAACATGGCCGCGGACATTCTGCTGGGAGAGGAGCCGTGGCTAACGCCCACCACCGCCTGTTCCTACCCAGAGCCCTGGACGAAATCCGCCGGGGAATCGTTCGTGAAGAAGCCAACAGCACCCGGTCGAGAGTTGCGGGAGTATGGTGGTACGTACGGCCACTCGGCCTATGGTAGTTTCGTGGTGACCGTGGCGAACTCTTCTACTTTGTCGCTGACGTTCGGCCGCTTCGCCCAGATGGCGCTGCGGCCGGTGGGCGGGAACACCTTCTCGGCCAGGTACGTCGGTCCGCTGTGGTTCTACACGGACTCGGAAGGCGGGTTCGGGCCGCTTACAGTCCGCTTTCAGGCTGATAATGACAGCAGCTCCATCAATCAGCTACTCTTCCCCATGGATGGTACCACGCACGTGGTTCGCCTCGTCAAGGACTTCCAGTTCACCAGTCGTGGACCCTTGAGACCGACCCGTGAGACCCCCGTCTGCTGCGCAGACAAACACAGGACCGGGCTTAGCGTGGTTCTTAGCACCCTAAGCGTGTTTTTGTGTTCCCGAATCGTACCCATTTAGCTTTTTCTGCACACGTAAATATTAACTCTGCAAATTCTGAAATGTAAATACGAACTGTCAAGATTTGGTTTAATACCGTTTTCCTTTCCTCATTAATTTTGTTGATATGTAAATAGTAAAATTGGAAATTATATTTCACTGATCCCTCCCATAAAAAACAAACTTTCATACACCCAAACAATAGTTAAGGTTAAACCCTTTAAGAGTTGTGCGATTTCTATTTAACACTTATGCAACAATATCATTTTTATTAATAAAACTATGTAAAAATGTTACGGTCAGTTCTATCCTTAACACCTTTCGTAACTGATGATACAGGGAGCCAGTTATAATAATGTACACACCACCTTAAAGTCTTCGAATACTCAAAGACTGCTAGTTAAAAGATTATGAAAGAACTCCACTTTGGTTAATTATAATTAACACCATATATTACAACTACATACGATTCGATCCCAGCGCCAAAGTTAATGATCGTACGTCGTAAGTCCATCGATATTACGAGCTCTTACGAGATGAAGAGTAGAAAAAGACACCAAACAAGCGGTGACGTCAGAACCCGCAACGAATTTGCGTTTAGTTAAGGGGGGTAAATTAAGTTTGATGAACGGGAGACTGCGGAAGATCTGTTTTCAGGGGAAAGCAGGCTTTTTTTGCAGAAATGTTAAAACAAACAGAGAATCCGGATGTATTCTCTGTTTACCGGCCAGTAGGAACGAGCAGACGCCTGATCAGGAGGAATGGCGTCACGTCGACAAACGTACGTCATTTCCGCAACAACAACAACAAAAAAAAAATGGCCGCCCCTCGTTATGTTCTAAGGATCTGCTGAAGGATCTTAATACATAAAGCATTTTTTTTTGGAGGGGTGTGAGCGGGTTTAAACCGGACCTTTTAAAACTATGATCTCCCCGAGAACTTTGGAGATAATTACGCTAAATTTTATAAGCCTAACACACTAAAGAAATATTATTTAAAAATCGAAGCGAATCACACAGACAACTTTAAGGTTTTTCCTTAGAAACACGCCTCTCACCCCTTCAACCGGCACCCTATTTGAAATCGATAATTGCTCTGCAAGATTGTGGATCCTACTTCAGCAAGCACATTATGTCAACGATCATGATGATGCGGACTGTTTGCTATGCGCGAGTCCCAAGTTCCCAGTTTGTTTGTTAAAGTGCTCCATACCTCAAGATCTTATAACACTGGTCAACAAAATTAAATGTATTATACTCATTATGAATGCAAACCAACTTTTTTAGACTAATTTTTCATGCTGATTTCAAAATTTCAATCCATTTGTATGCAGCACGTATCAGTTTTTCAGTAGATACATGCAAATATTTACATATTTGTATACATATATGAAATCATTAACGTAATAAATAAGGACATTATTTTTAGAAAGTAAATGAGTTTATTGAGTTAAAAATCATCACTATCATTCTACAGAGAGTGAATACACAAAAAATGGGTCAGATAAAACAGACAGAGTTAGAAACATTGTGATTTGGATTTCCTGCAGTGTTCCTGATCTGGTTGATCGCGGTAAAGTGTCCAGCAGTAGTCAGCCAGCATACTGTCATTCCAGAAGCTTTGGTACCGTTTCTCCATAGCACTAATGTCCTGGTGAAATCTTTCACCGTGTTCATCAGACACTGCTTCAAGGTTATCTGCTAAGAAATCCAGATGGGAGTCCAAGAAGTGAACTTTCAGTGACATGCGACAACCCATTGCTGAGTAACATTTCAAAAGATTCTTGATGCATCCTTGTAGTCCATTGCCTTCTTGTTGCCCAAGAAATTCTCACAGATCCAATTGAAAGCATTCCAGGCAGGCAGTTCCAGTTCATCCAGTGTTGTCTTGAAGTTGACATCTTTGAGTACTTCTCTAATTTGGGGTCCGACAAAGATACCCTCTTTCAACTTCGCCTGTGAGATTTTGGGAAACTTTTCTACAATATACTCAAACCCTCTGGCATTTCTCTTCCCTAGTGTCTTTACAAACTGTTTCATCAGTCCAAGCTTTATGTGCAAAGGAGGCAATAGGACATTACATGGATCTACAAGAGGTGTATTCTTGACGCTAGACAGTCCTGGCTGGTATGATGTTCTTGTCTGCCAGTTTGATTCCGAATAATGTCTGTCAGTTGTCCGACTATCCCATAGACACAAGAAACAACAGTATTTTGGGAAACTTGACTGCATTCCCATTAACATTCCAATGACTTTTAAATCTCCACATATTTTCCATGAGTATCTTTCATAGGCAATGGCATGAAGTAAAAGTTCCATATTCTCATGGTCTTTTGGCTCCCTCCATATCATTGGAATGGCAAAAGGTATGGACTTCTTCCTCTTATTGAACCAGTCACGTAAGCCATTTGAGCAAGCTGAGCAGATAAAATGTGGTGCCCATAACTTGTTCTGATCTCCAAGAGGACAGTCAAAGTATAGCTTATAAATCTTCTTGATCTCTGGTGTTATCGTACGTTTTTGAGCTTTCACAATAAATTGTCCACAGACATAACAAAACACATCAGGAGGATTTCTACACTGTCTTGACATTGTTAACACTGTAAAACAAGTAAGGAAATAGATACAAACGGTTATACTTATATTGAATTTGAGATGATGAAATATTTCATCAGACCAATTATGACTGGACAATTTGAGATGTTGAAATACCTATTTCATGAGACAAAACTTGATTGGTTAATTTAAGATGATGAAATATTGCATCTGAACTATGCAGCAATGAATAATGTAGTTTATTTTAAAGGTGTGTTTCCATGATGTAAATGAAATACATGCATACACGTCGTTAATTGGAATTTCTATATAATGCATGAGCTAAAACCAAAAACTTTCTCATCTTGAAAACTGTACGTGATGTCAAAAAACTAATTGTATATTTGGAATCAGCATTAAAAACTACACTAAGTACACCTTGACATGTGCTTGATGAAAAATACTTGTTGACCAGTGTAATTAGAAGAAACTAATTTTAATAATATTTTTTCTCTTTTCATATTTCTTTACCTGTTTGCTTAACAGCTCAGCATCAGCAAGAAAATTGTCAAAGAATATTCTTACCTCCTTTCCACCCTCCCAAAAAACTAGCTTTACTGATGGCTTATTACCCTCTCTTAAAACAAACACCTGTTAACCAGCAACATCTCAATCCCCAACACAATGGCATAGTGATTTTTTTTTCTAACCATCAAAACTATCCCAGAAGCGTGAAGGAAAGAATAAATCAACGCTGTTATGGTTCAACAACAAATGTATTCAAGGAAATGGTGGTACAACAGTCTTCCACAGAACTGCTCATCTGTTCACATGTGAGTGGAGCTATCAGAAGTGTAGTGTTCTCACCATGTGCCAGTCAATGTTTGGCTAAAAAACGGATTTCAAAACTAGTTGAGAAACACCTGTTTGTAACAACAACAGCATGGATCTTACAAAGGATGTAATATTTTTTTTAAAAAAGGACAACAAAAAAAACAAACAAAATTTGTACATACTATTTGACCAGAAGACTAAATTCACATTCAGAAAAGTAGAAAAACGTTTACAAGCAAAATAGAGAACATAAATAATAACAATAATAATAATAAAAACAGTGATAAAAACAAGCTAGCTAAAGATTTCTTCTGCTTCTCTAAAATTTAAAATGACAAAAATATTTAATTACAAGCTTTTCTTTGGAAAGGCTAATTTCCAACCTGTTACCATGACAATGATAGCAACCCATCCATATGGTGCTATGCACAAGATGGACCAAAAACACAAGAATAATGATAAAGAAAGCACACCTCCCACCAGTTCCCTATTTCCAAAAAAAAAATAAAGATAGTAGTAGATATTTACTTACTGTGGTTCCTAGATTAAATGTAGCATAAATTAAATTTTATAGAAATGAAATAACACGCCGACTGTAAACTAAAAAGATGAAGGAAAAGTTAGATTTATAACAAGGTTGTTAATATGGACACGGGCTTACTGACTCGTCCTGTCAAACACCCAACAATAACAGGTTCATTTTGTGTGGGGCTAGAGTATGATAAGATCACAACAGCACCAGCAACAGTTATTCCATTTTACCTAGAAATGCTATTTTCAGTGAAATTTTGTTTTCAGCTTGTAGGCATTACAACCCGATTGACAGAGGTCCTTGCAATTAACTTTTCATGTCCTATCTTTGGATGTAATGTACAGTGTGTGGAAATACCTAAAGCATGGATTGAAATTGGACCCAAAATAAAGTAACTTTTCATTGATTTTGCTGGGCTCAATCCACTTAAAAAACATTCAAAATTTTTTAAAAATATTTCATCTGCTCAAAAGTTTAAAAATAAAACAAACAAAAACCATGGAGATAATTATTTTAAAAAAAGAATAGTAGTATAACCAATTTATTTCTGTTCATAACATTGTGAATGTAATATTCAATACATGGATACAGGAAAAGCTACAAACATTTAATAAATAAATGGTTTAAGTCAAAGTTTATCAAAATAACTGTCCTTTGAGCTTCAGATATTAGAAGTTAGCTGTAGGTTTCCAAAACATACTCTAATCCAAGTGACAATTTTATTGGATGAGAAACTGCATAGGTGATATTTCTAAACCTTAGAGGTCACAACTGTTAAAAGCTATGGCTATTGAAAAGTTGTTTTCAGGATTTAAAAAAAGCAAGAAAATTGATCTTAAAATACAATTTGCTCTTTGAGAAAGGTCAGATAGAGAGAGATTGCCAAGAAACTTGGAATTTCCAACAAAGGCATTTACTACATGCTGCAAAACCACAAGCTAACTATAATCAATACAGATAGAAAACATGAGTAACATTTAAAGACGACAAACATATGTTGTTGATTAAATGCAATCGAAAACTTACGGCCCCAGAAATTATATCACAATGGAAGAGCACTGTTTTGCATCCATGTACTGAATCTTACATTTACTATGGTATGAAGAGAAATAAATTAGTTATGCTATTCTTTTTTAAATAATTGTTCCCATTTGTCTATTTGAAGATACTTTTTATTCAACCAAGCCATTAACAATCAATCACATGACGTGTGAATCAATGTGAGGGCAAAGATAAAGGGCGTCATGTCTCCTCTGGAAACATCCTCTTATTTATTTTTTCAAAAATACCAGTAAAATGAAAACAACTATTGTCATACGAAAGTGCTAAAGTTAACTAAGAAGGATCACCAATAATATTATATTTAATTGCCATGGTAACCATTCAAAGTGGCAGACAAGAGAAAAAGGTTGATTGGTCAAAGATTTCTCAATATTATTCTATTTAAATGAAACTTTCTGTGTTTGTTTATCTGTGATATAAACTAACAAAACTTTCTCAGGTTGATGTGGAAAACTTGAGATTCTTGCAAGAAAAAAAAAAAAAAAAAGAGTACTACTGTTTTGAACTATTTTTACCAGTTGTCATAAGACTTCTATTTATTACATAATCCATTTAAAAGAACTGTGATATAAGCTAAAAACCACCTGTGTTAACCATATCCTGAACATTTCATAACATTTAGTTGAACTACCCCAGAGATATCCACCCCCTCCCTCAAGTAGAGTACGACTATTTAGTAAAATTTGAGAATGTTTCCACCCTAAGGTTAAAATCTGATAAAAAATGTAATCATGTGTAGCACTGTATATATACACCAGGCTAGCTCCCTACATCTAATGAAAACAAAAAGCAAACTATTCTAGTTTAACACCTTAATGCAGACCAAATAACACTCCATCAGTTGCTCAGTAAAGGAACCCCATTAAATAGAGTTCCTTGTCTATGAGGCCCTAATGTAATTGTTCAACTCTAAATAGGAGTTAAATCACTCTAGCTTGTTTTGTTCGCCCTAAATCAGGTGATCAGACAGCAACCAACCAAAAGAATATTCTGCTCTAAACAGAACGATGAGCAAATACTAATTTTATTTTAGGTGCCTCGGCATTCCCTTGCAAGTAAGGAAAACATTTCAAACAGTATTATTTAAACACAGCGAGGACATGCCTCATTCACAGCTAGGCAACCACAAAATTCGGTACAGGTTGCAGCACCTTACCATCAGTAAAACTGTCAGAATCATTGCTACAGAATTTCCATAATAATAATATTAGTAATGACTATAAATCTTCAACTTTGTATTCACATTTATTTTCAAATATTAAAAGATACAAGAATAATTTTTTTTTAAAATTTAATGAAAACAACACTAATCAAACAAAGCATAATATCACTCGTTTTATACATATTAACTTGAAAAAAAGATAAAAGGGATCATTTCCCTTTCAGTTATAAAATAAAGATAAACCAACACTTCAAATCATATTTATTTATTCTTTTTAAAAGCCAGCAAAAAATGCAGAATACTCTATATAAATAGGAATTTATTTTTAAAAAATATATAATTTTTGTACTCTGGCAAACAGAAATTCTTGTCTTCACAGTGTATAAAGATAGTTTTTAAAGTTAATAAAAAAACTAACACAATTTAATAAATTATTTAAAACCAAGAAAACAACAAAATGGAATGCTTGTGTTTCTTTCTTCCTCGTTATAGAAAACAAAACAATTTCTCAAGACAAAAATATCCATATGTAAACAATAGCTGATGGTAAAATGGAATTTATCTTACTACCAACAAGAAAAATCCGGCATATTATCAAGCCATACATTATGATTAGTTCTGTATTTTCATAATAACAGCTTCCACATATGTAACTTTGAAAAACATTATCATTGTTTAAAGTGGAATAAACTGAAAACACCATGGCGAAGAGTTTGGAATGACAGTGGAAAGTCAAAATTTAAATATCCATTATTTTGAATTCAAGAATCATTTACAATCCAAAGAGAAACAAATTAATAAAACAGTTTTAATAAAAAGTACATTTTCATAAAATCTTTTTTTTTTTAAAAAAACAATCAAATATTAATATGGCAAAGTGTATCAGTTTAACTACAACCATTAATATTATTTTTAAACATGTTTATTGCAAATTAAAATATCTTTAGGACGAAGCAAATTTCTTACGTGAAGGTAATCTCACACTTAGTTGTTTTTATTATTTTGATGTGAATCACAGCCAATAAACCATGCTGGGGAGCACACAAATCTTTACATTTTTCCTTAAAGTTTCTAAATACCAAATCTTTCCAGCCAAATTTGCATTAACAAACGTATTTACACAAGTTGATAAATAAGAATTTAACGTCTTTACATCTCGCAGAACAACACAGATTTCCTCATGGAGCGGCGGCTGAGACAGCTCACTTACAGAAAGCCCGAGTTACCCAGTCTCTAAGCCGTGACCAGTCACCAGTGAAATAACAGCATCTACATGTTAACGGATTCATTTTTTCCAAAGGGTGTAGACACATTTGCTCAACCAGTTCAAGAATTATATAGATAAAGTGTGTGTGATAATTAAGTTTAGCCCCCTTTTCTTATGCAACCAGGCCTGGGGGGGGGGGGTCACCTGTTCTGCCCAGTTTAATCCGATGAGGTAAAAATTGCACACTTTCATCTTACTAACTCACACAAGAAACAATCAAGGCTTAATTCTCCAGACTAGAAATTCCTGATGGAATGAATCAAAATATAAATAGACAAAAGGTATTATCGTTAGCTATATTACAGCAGGTGTCCAGTTGCCTGAATACTTGTAAGTAAAATCTATGACAAGAACTGTAGACTAGTTACGTACATATTGCACAATACTGAAACCTTGGAAAAAAAAACAAACATTAAACAACAAAACCAAAACAAAATAGGTTAAATTACACTTTTAAAGATTTGGTAATAGAATTTTTAAAAAATATTTATGTTCATGTAGAACATTTTTTCAAAATCCATTCTTTTAGTTCAAGTCTTAACCATGAGCAGTAACTGAAGTAAAGAAAAATCATGAGCACAGCAGATTCCAGACCATTTTATATTTCTGTTATGTATTTGAACTTGTCCAGATTTCCATCCTTAGGCAAGTCACTTGGATGAGTATTATATGACATTAAATAAACCAGTGAGGAAATAACATTTACAGATTATAAAAACTGCAGTTTTTCTTGTCATGAATGATATGTGTTTGTTAGCATTGACATGATTCATCTCAACTTTTCCTACAGATTATTCTCAGCTGAGATGTATCATTGAGGCTTAATTCAAACTCCAGCATCTTTTTTTTGGACATTAGAAAACTATTTTAATCAATTCCTGGTCTGTCAACATTTTAGTTGTCTCCCTTCGATCATGTTCAGAAAATAAACAAACTTTAAATAGGTCTACAGAATAGCAAAGGCTTTGATGTCATAAATGCAAACAAACATTATAGATATATATATTATTAAAATATCTGACAAAAGCAGGGGGTTTAACATGTCAGTAAACACCGTGTAAAGTCCAATCACTGAATACCATGTAAAGATGGACTTTACTTATCATTGGCAGATCAGTTGGCAACTATGAATTTTTATACATGGATGAGCAAATCAAATCTCGTAATTGCTGATTATATCTGCATCAAGAAAAAAATAATTTAAAAACCATAAAATCCCGTTTATTTTGTAAGCCAGCATTTTCAAAGAAATATAACTTCCCTAAATCTGTGACAGTATTAAGAAAGTGTCTGCTTACACTGGGGTTTCGTTTCACTTGTCATGCGCCATGTTATAAATCTGACATCTGTTTCCAAAAATAATTGATTCTTATTAGTCTTGAAATGACAACCTGGCTATTTGAATATGCTATAATAGAATTCCATAGCAGACACGTATTGTTGTCATTTATAGAACGTTTTTTTTCTTCTTATTTAATAAAATTTATAATCAATTAAAAGTTATTTTTTGGACATATTTTGTTTACCTATTAACCCTTTGAGGAGCATGCTTGTATATTTACAGGTAGTAAGTAGCGCTGACCCTGACACAGTTATCCTATAAAAACACCCATGGAACCCCGGAACTGTATTTTTACAGCATCATGCTGCTGTTGGGGTGAATACTTCCCACGTATACCTGAGTGTGCTCCTCAAAGGGGTAGATACAGGTCTAGGTGACCCTTCACTTTTAAAGTTTTTCCAGAAAATATTTAAATAAAGTAGAAACAAACCAAAAACAAGTTAACAAATTAACATTTAAAAATGCTGTCCCAAAATATCAGCCCCACTAATTTTCCAAAACAAGCAAACTTCCCTAAAACTTCTTCCAAGTAAAATTGCATTTTTCTAAACAAAAGGCACCACACCATACAATAATGGATGTTCTGGATGACGCATGCCCAACACATCATACAGTGAATCTACAGCTGTCATTCCTTCATAGTGGATTAGTGATGTTTAGCATAAAAAATGTAAACCAGCAATGTAACTACATCTCTGCAAGTGCTACAAATACAACACCATCACTGTCTTTTAACAAAAAAATATATTACATTATATACCATACACCATGTGAATGGTCAGTTTGTATAAACTGATTTATTAAACTCTTGATTCTTCTTCTTTGCCATTTAATAAGGAGTTACTTCCCTCTTTTAATTATTAAGAGAATGAGCTTTAGTACTGCAACAATACCTGCATCAGCTTGAACTAATACCATTCACAATGTGCCCACTACTTCCTGCCTTTAAAATCCTTCTGTACTGTACTTCAGCAGAAAGCCTCACTCAGGCCCAAATATGACATCTTTATATAAAAGGGAGACAACTAAAAGAAAACTTACCATTTTTTGTTAAATTATAAGACAGTAGCACCAGAGCAGAGATATGAAAACCACCTTCTTTCAGGTTATTTTTTCAGTCACAAAGCATTTAAAATGATAGTCTGTCAAGATTAACCGCAGTATGTTTTAGACTAAAAGACTAAAACATAAAGCAGTCACCACCTTTAGAAATAAATTATCATCTGCATCTCATGTTGTTCCATCTCTCTTCTCCTTACACCAGAGGTAGCACAAAAAGTGAAAACCAAGTCTGAGTGTGGTCACTGGTGCACATAATACCACAGACAATCACATTTGAGGTAATGAATGCAAATTATAATGAACAGAGTTACAGTTGTGAAACATAAGTGTATATTTTTGTTTGTTTTTTTAAAACTTAAATGGTTGGCATCAGAATCTAGCAGCTAAGGATAATATATGAGTTATTCTTCAAGTCAAGCATGTGGAAAAAAAGAAAAAAATCTTTCAAACCATTAATAGCAAATACTTGAGAGATTATTGATTTAAAATACCAGTTAACTACAGCACTATCTGTCACTGATTTATTTTCATCTTATAAAAAGATTTTAACAGTGAAATATCCAGAAACCTAGCTGACAAAGGCTTGGCCAGGTACAGTTGTGCATTTACAAAATTCTGTGCAAATGAAAATGCCTAAACTGCCAAAATCAATCATTATTACCTAAAAGAGCAAACACTATACAACATATCACTGCCATTTAATTTGTGAGGAAATTATTAAGTTAAAAAAACAATTAAATACTCTCAAAGACAACCATCTTGCATTCTAGAGCTCTTTCCAAATGAGTAGAAAAAGTACATATATCAGAACTCATATGAACCAAATACATTAGCCTACATTCTGCACAACTGAGTGTTATACAGCAGAATGCATAATTATGGTTTACATGAAATTGTTTCTAGTCTTCTTACAGGAGAGCTACATATTTTAAAGTATTGTAAAAATGTAATGAACCTAACTTAAATTAATGACAGAGTACGTAATTACCAAAAACTTTTTTTTCTTTTAATGATAAGATTAGAAGATCCACACTCTTCTCACTGATAAGAGTTTTTTTAGGAATACAATGATGTGATACACTGTAAAAGAAAAGTCAATATCACACTGAAGATGTTGACATGGTTCCCCTCACAAGGTTACCCAGCTAAAAAGTGTGGGTATGTTAATTCGTTACTGTTTTGGATTAAAAACATTCCACAAGACAGACAATCATACACAATAAATTAGCTTTTGCATTTTGAAAACATCACCGGTAGTGTTTGTGTGTGCACCTCAGAGTTCCCATTTAGGTTCTTCTCTTTTAATTTATATTACGTTAGATTTTTAAAATTTTCAGTTGATTTCAAGATTTTTTTTGCCTACTTGTAATAATCATCATCATTAATGGGTAAATTTAAATGATTTATATTATAGTGTCAATTTAAAATGGAATTTGACACTTAAAAAACAAACTAATTCAAGTAAGGGACATAATTCGTATACATCATTACTGTGTCCTTATTTATGACCACATGAGAGAATCGGTGTATTTTAACAAGTTAGGCATAAAAAATCGTTCTGTATAAGATACAACTAAAGACACACTGGCATAGGACTTTAGTTTGGCCATATTTAGGATATTCCGTCTGGGCCTGGTATAGTCTGGTTAAAAAACACAAACAACATCCAATGCCATTTCTTTAGGTTGCTTCCTGAACTTAGATCTTTAAATTATTCTAGAAAAACTTAAATTACCAACATCGAAGAGAAAAAAGGATCTAAGCTTAGGGGCTGTGATAAATTCTTCCTTGTCACCACCAAAACTATACTAACAAGCAATCCATCATGCAAAAGATCCAGGCATGTAAAACAAATCAAGATGCTACTGTCATTGATATAATAAGAAAGCAAAAAAAAAAAAAGAAAGAAGGGAGAGAAAAACCAATCAAAATAATTCTGCAATTGTGTAAGTTGGAGAATACAGCTTAAATTTTTTCTTTCTTTGTTACAAAGTTTTCAGGGCAAAAGAGAACACTGCTTATATACATAAAATTTAACATATAAGAGAGATAGAAAGACAAGAGAGACAACTTTAGCAAGCCAAAGCTAGTAAAATTATTTCACACAACAAATTCCTATCAAGTCCTGGAATTAACAAAAACTTCTAAGCTGATGGCATTAACTGCATGCCTCAAGGCTAAACTGTAAATACTAACCACAGGATGCAGCTGTAAGGATCACTTTGTGAACATTACTGCTCTTAATTTGCTCTACAACACAAAAGAGAAAACCCTTGTAACATCATGCAAATACAAGATATTATTACATTTGGCTTACAGTTTCCTTTTCAGGGAGAAAATAAATCTTACCACAAAGATAATATTTGGTTCTTACTCATATAATGTCAATATCCATCCTATTTCCACATCAAAGCTGACTCCATTCTCACAGTTTCTTTTCATAGACAGAGGGTCAATGAATAACTTATGGCAGATTTAAAATGAGAAGTTGAATTTTTTTAGAAACTTTTTTTTTTAAAAGAAAAAAAATTGCATTTTAGAAAGCTTGAAGAATAATTTGTTTTTGTACAAAAAAAAGTGTGTACAAATTAAGGGTGAATTTCTCCCTTCTTTAATTTTCTTCACAGTAACAATTAAAACAGTGAGCACAGTTTGAACTGTTCAACATAACTAAGAAATTACAGTGCTGCCAAAATTATTGCAAAACATAAAATATTTCTAATTGCATGCATGTGATTGTTTGCCTGTTTAAACATAATCATACAATGATTAATGGAATATTAAATCACTGGCCTTTCTTTGTAAAATTTCAGATTTATCATTCATATATTATGTTTCTGTTAAAGAAATAACATTGTAAAATGGGCAATTACTGATGTTTAGTGCTTTGTTACTCTGTAGTTACATCTCCACAAGATTTTAAGAAAGTAATATCGAAAAAATACTTCGTCAGCTTAAAGTTAAAAATTATTTTTCATAGTGTAGCGCACACACACACACACAGTGAACCCTTGGTATTTTGTTTAACAACATCATAAGGTGTTACAGCATTTTTGGCTACAACTACGATTAAGAATTTATATTTTCTTCCAATGTAATCTAAAAATATGTGGAGGTTATTTGTTAGATGTGATTTTCATTCTCTTATTTAAAATTAAAGTATTATTATTATTATTATTAATGGTCATAAAAATCCAGGAAAATATTAGATAGAGCCAAAAACTGAAGAAATGTATATTGGAGACCATGTAATGACAGGCTAATTGTGAATCTGGCATTATTTAATCTTTACCTTCCTTCATCAGAATTATCTCCCTTTACAATGCTATCCTGAAGCAGGATGGTCTCAGCAGCTAATAAAAAGAGACTTAAAACAATGTAATGAAAACCATATCCAATGCCTGCTTAATTCCATGTTACTGCACCTGAGTTGCCCTTGCCATAAACTATGGAAGTCAGAGACTTGCTTCCAATTCCACATTAGAAAAAAAAACAAAACAAAAACAAAACACTGATACTAATAATTGTTTAACAGCCCCTTTAAAAATACAGTTATAATTTTGCTATTTTAGATTTTGGTATAAGGTTATTTACTATACTTGTGACTAAAAGCATGTGACACTTCTTTTCTTGTCTTAAATTTATTCAAATGAATCTTAAAAAATTTCCATCAACAACTTTAAATTCACACTAGATGCTTCATTTCATGTTTCTTAAAATACCGTGTATTTTTCTCAGAGACAGAAAATTTCACACAAACAAACAAGATCCTTTGTCTTTTTTCTAGGAAAACAATGGAATAAAATAGGAGCTACGAAGACCTACTTATCATCCAATAAAACAGCTCAAAAGTCCAGCTGTGTAGGACAAAATCACCAAGACAAACTAGTAATGAGAAGTTGTTGACCAGGTCTTGAGTACATGGGTGCTTTAAAATAAGATTGTTAGAATTCTAGAAATTTGTCAGGGCAGATACATGTCAGGCAACAGCCATCCACTGTCTGCCTTCAAGTAAATGGTAATGTTTGTTCATTTACCCAGGACCCTTTCTCCCTACTCCACACCAAAAAAAAAACTCATCCTTCTTTGTTGCACCACATTTGTACCTAGAGTCATCATTCTTCATAATTCATCATCTTTAAAATCATCCTCACACATTCCACTCTCATCAAGGGATTCCTGGGAGTTTTCCATGGGAAATGCCTTGATATGGGACTGTTCAAGGCGTGGCAGTTTGCACTGTTCTGGGTAGAGCCAAGGCTTATAAAATGGCTTGTTTTTTGACTTCCACAAATTATAATTTCGGCAGGCCTTGTGTATTCGTTTCACTACCTGCAAACAAAAGCAAACAAGGGCGCCAAATGCCTGAGTAAGCAGGCAATACATTCATTCAGTTTGTATTACATTCAAGAGAAATTTTGTGGCCTTAAGGTTTCAACAGAGACAGGTATTCATCTAGAGCAGTGTTTCCCAACCTGGGGTCCGTGAAACATTTTGGGGGCCTGCAAAGTCAAAGGGGTCCACAGGGGAAAAGGGGGTCCGTGAAAACTAAGATAATCAAGTAAAATTCAGTATGAAATTGTTGGCATTCGGACAATGAATTTCAGTAGCTGATATCAGAGTCATATTAATATGAATGGTGATCATCTTGCTATGGGTTGATGTACCACATTTTTTATCAGAATGGCTATAAATAACTCAACGCACACCATGTAGGTTCAAGTGCCTTTTGACCCTGGCTGTCAAGTAGTTGATGGAATACTAAGTTTCTGCTCATCAATGAAGTGCAGTGGTGGGCAACCTGCAGCCCATGAGCAGCTATTTACTGGCCCCCGGACATTCTGGAATTTTGTGTTGGTACATTGGAAAAACATGCTTTAATGTTAGTCTGGCCCGCCAAGATACCAGACTTCATAAATTTGGCCCCCAAGTAAAACAGGTTGCCTGCCCCTGATGTAGTATTTCCGTGGCTAACCTGAGCCCAGGAGAAGGCTATTTTTTAGCATTTCTGATATGTTATCAGCACATGCCTGCTATCACTACTGATTCAATCGGGCAACATGTCGAAACATGATTTCAATGGAAAACAAAAGCTTTGCTGTTACAAGGAGGAATATATAAAATTTGGATTTATCAAGTCCCGACTGAATGAAAACAAACCTGAATGTTTTTTATGTGGAGATGTATTAAGTACCTTCGAAGCTGCAAAGACACCTCGAGATGAAACATGGCAGGTCAATGGCTCAAGACATTGAGTATTTCAAAGTAAGTAATTTACTTTATCAAATTATTTATCTTTTGTGAAAGACGACTTGTGATATGTTTCGGGATGTGCAAGAAAATTTGTTTATCCTAATCATAGTAACTTTTGTGAAAGTTTTGGTAAAAGAATTAATATAAGATAATTTTGCTAGGTACACAGGTACATGTATAGGAATAGGGCATGATAGCATGCTTAAAGATGCGGTGTAGCCCAGAAGTATGTTTTTGTTTACAACGTGTCATGTCAGTATTGACTTAAAAAGCACTGTCATCAATTGGATAACTTGCAGACTTCAGTGATTTTTTGGTTAACGTTTGATATCCACACAAGAATTTATAAAACAGGTTATCGATAGTGGCTTTACTGCAGCTTTAAGGCTGGAAAGGTTGTGCGGAATCTGACACACTCTAATTTAGAATTTATTTAAAAACTAAATATTAAAATTTCACGGCATTAATTTTTCAGCAGAAGAAAGAGGAGTATCTAGCCAGACGTCCATCCTTGATTGATATATCTTTCGAGAGATCCACATCTGAGTGTGACAAATGCACAGAGGCATCTTTTGTCGCAAGTCTTGCGATAGCAAAAGCAGAGAAGGCACACAGTATTGGAGAAGATTTAATCAAACCCGTTTTGATCAATATCATATCACTTCTATCTGGAGATAATGCTGCAGACAAGAAGAATGTGCCGTTGTCAGATAACACTGTCAAACAGAGAATCGATAGCATGGCAACTGACTGTGAAGAACAACTTATAGCTACTCTCAAAGAGACGAAATTCGCGATTCAACTCAATGAATCTACAACAATCGCCAACGAGGCAATTCTTCTCTTGTGTGTGTGGTACGTCACTGTTGAGAAAGTGAAACAAGATTTCCTATTTTCATGCAACTTGGAGACCACAACAAAAGGAAAAGATATCTTCAGTAAAGTTGATGAATATTTCAGGATGAAGGGTCTGTTATACAAAAACTTGGTAGCATATTGTTCAGATGGGGCCACTTCAATGATGGGAAAAAATCATGGATTTAATGCAAGATTAAAACACGTCGCACCACATTGTAAGATCATTCATTGTGTCCTTCATAGACAGGCCCTAGTTGCCTAGAGGCTATCACTTGAACTACATTATGTACTTCAGACCAGTGTAAAGATCATCAACCAAATTAAGTCAAAGGCGCTCAACTCGAGAGTTTTCAGAAACTCTGCAAAGAAAACGATGAGGAGCACACAATGCTGTTGCTACATACAGAAGTGCGATGGCTGTCGAGAGGCAGAACTCTTGGACGATTGTATGAACTGCATCTGAGTGTCACTGAAATGCTCAATAACATCAAAAGTGAGCATGCTGAGATATTTGCAGATGTCATTTTTCAAACAGGATTACCATACCTCGATGTATTCAATCATTTTGTTGATGTATTCAATCATTACAACATTTTAAACTTGAGGTTGCAGGGAGAGGCTGTCAATGTTATTACTTGCAAACATGCAGTCGATGCTTTCACCCGGAAACTCTCTCTATGGCGTGAAAAGATAGAAAGAGGTGATTTCGGTATGTTCCAATAACTCTCAAAACGTTGTAAGGACTCTCCGATTTCTACAAAGCTGAAGCAAGTCATTCTGTCACATCTGAGTGCACTACGAAACTAAATGATCGAATGATTCAATGACATTGTTGATGCCAACGAATACAGCTTTGTATTAGATCCTTTCAGTGCAAAATTAGAGGACGTTAGAGAAGAGGAAGAACTTATTGAAATACAGGCTTCTATCAACAAAAAAAGGTATTTTGAAAAGCATGGCTATGTAAAATTTTGGATAAATGAGGGACAATCAGTTGCATCAAATCTAAGACAAACTGCAATGGAGAAAGCCATCTTACCATTTGCAACCAGCTACTTAGCTGAGTCCACATTCAGTTCTGTTCTTCAGATAAAAATGAAGTGCAGGAACAGACTAATTTTACATAATGATTTAAGGTTTGCGGTTACTAAGACAGAACCTAACATCAAACAACTTGTAGCTGAGTTACAAGCTCAGGGCAGTCACTGAAGAGTGAGTGTGAATTGTGGACAAACAGAAATGTATGATGTTATCAAAATACATATTGTTTCATAATTTAATTTTTCAAATTAAGATGGCTCATGTTAGGGTTTATCAAAGATTTATGTGAAAAGTGGTGGCACACGTCCAAAGTCCTGACGCCCCTAATATGGGAAATCTGACTGAACAGAGTAAATGCAAATGTGGGGGTCCTCGGAGATTTTTAAAATGTTCCAAGGGTTCTGCGAGTGGAAAAAGGTTGGGAACAACTGATCTAGAGCACCTGATTGAAACTGAGAAAAGAGTGGTGACAATACAACAAAGGGTAAACCAGGGACCACCATTCACCCACTAGATGCGACAAGTGGCACTTCTTCAGGAGCAACATGAGCAGCTGAACCAAAACTCCTGGTAGTATCAATTTTAAATCAAATTGCATGGCCAAAATCTCCCCCACTCAAAAAAGCCTAATTTTGTGGCTATATCCTAAAACCCTTACAAGGAAAGTTGCCTTCTTTTCTTTGTCTGATTGATACCTTAGAAATTATTTTGGCTTCTATGATAAACCCAGATGTGTATTACCATTTTGTTTTTTTTTTTAAACAGATGATAGATTTGTTAAATCAGCCAGGCTGATATTTTCTTCATTTTGTTTTCATTTAAACACTAATATATAAAGACATTGTCCAAATTAAATCCAGCTGAAATAGAATTTCCATAATCATATTAAGCCAAGTTTCATCTGAACATCTCTAGTATTTTAGCACCATGGAAAAGAAAATATTTTTGATGAAAGTTCAGCTTAAAATGAAACAAACAAGCACAGGCCAAGATATTCAAAGTAAAAAAAATCTGTTACTCCTCCAATTTATCCCAAACTCTTTTTCACATCCTATCAATGTTTTGAAGCCAATTAATGGTTGCATTTATACGAACCTAATGCTCATGATGGTGGGCAGAGTTGAGGGGAGAGAGAAAGATGACCAAAAGTTAGCATGTCCCTGCTTAGTGATTATGTTACTTGAGCAGCTCATTGGACACGTGTCTGATACTACAGCCAGGTACAGACCTGGACAAATAAACCAGAGGCACTCAGTCCAGTACCTTATTTAGAAAACAAGCTCCAGTTTATTATGTTAGTACAGATTAATTAAGTGAGAGAGAAAGGAAAAAACTTCAGAAACAAACAAAAATAATAACTATTCAAGGCTGTCTACCTGGATCATTAATTTCATTCTCACATACCTTAAAATAAAATATATTTGTCAGACTTCACGTACTCTGAATTTCAATTACATACTCACTAGAGCCTTGTTCTATTTCATATTTATACTTCTCTTCTGCCTCACTTATTTATCTAGCCTTCTGCTTTAAAAACTTTCTGATCCTCTCTCTACCTTTATAGATATATCCATCTAAAATAACTAAACTACTGCCTGAAAAATGTTTTCCTATCTTGACAAAAAACACAATAAATGTACACTGCCACTCAAAAGTTTGGAAGCCATAGCACATTTACAAAGAAAATTGAAGCTCTAATTTACTTTAGTTGTTATCATAACATGGATAAAACAAATTACAAAACAAACTACAAATTAAATGAACTGCTGCTTGTTTAACTTAACTGCTTTTTCCTATTATCCTAACAGATCACAGTGATTATATTGGCATCATCTGGCAGAACCATGAACTGACCAATCAGGTAAACTCAGGTAGTTGGTGATAGTAAGACCTTTGAATGTCAAATATGTCTGTGACAAAGTAAAGTCACTCTTGATCACAAATTTCTATGCTGCACAATTAAAGACTGAATGAGAGAGAAAATGCTCAACATGGCATACCCAACAAAGGTCTCCATTACAGTGCCAAGAAGGATAATCACTAGGATTAAATGGGTGCGCACACAGATGTAAAGAAAAACAAACAAACAAAAAATCACACTATATTATGGGCTACAGATAAAGCTAAATGGCCCTAGCAGAAAAATTTATGCATAAAGGAGACAACTGATTCTGAACAGAAAAAGAAATGTGGAATAGAAGTTTGAGATGGGTTTACACAGCAGCAAGTTGATGAATACTTGTTAAATCAGCGTGCTGTTCTTACAAGAGCTGTGCCATGAGTTGGGCCCCCCTTTTTTGGAAAAACAAAGTAATCTGCAAAACAGTGAGGCCTCTCATTATCTGCTGAACTTGTGTAAGGGAAAAAACCCTGACAAAATCTGATATAGCTATGGCAGTACGTTTCTACAATGTGTGTATAAAGCCAGCTGTCTATGTTGGTTTACCTCGGTGGGAGGTTCCATGGCCAATCCCCCCTGACTCGCTTGCACCTTGAGACCCCACCCCACCAAGGAGCTCCCAACCATGCGTGCCCAGGTAACTTACTCGGTCAACGAAACTGATGCCCTAATGCCCCCTTTTAGCTCTCTTTTGGTAAGATGTCCTTGAAACTTGACAGAGGTTCCCAAGAAAGAGAGATTTCTACAGCTTGGAATTGCCTAATATCTTTTTTTTTTTATTATTTCAAATAAAATAAGATAATGACCAGAACACCATGAAGTTGCAAAACTGGCATGTCTGGTTGTGTCAATAAATCACAGGTTAAAGCGAGCAACAGTTTAGAATGGGATTTTTTTTTTTTGTAATTTCTCTCTGATGTAACTAGTGTTTTAAGAAAATAAAATAAAATTCTGTAAGCTTTTGTTTTCCCTGTAAATATCCCTTTGCTGCCTTCACCACTTTACACCCATCAGATAAACTTACGTTATTTAGTAACATCCAAAGTTCTTTTCAACCAAATTACTAGCAGTCCTAGACTTTTAACTCTTTTCATTCAGAGCAAGCCCCTCCCCACCAACACACAAAAGATTAGCAAAATCAAATATTTAGTAACTTCTGCTGCTTTCTAGACTGTTTGTTGATAGACAGTGCCCAAGTATGATTTATCAACCCAGTCTTGACTAAAAGTGATCTTACAGGTAAGGATGTCCATTACATAAGGCATTTCAATAACCCAACACCACCTCCCAAGACAGAAGCAGAGGGTGGAATGGTCATTAACAGCCTTCCACTGGCAAGCATACAGAGGTAGGTAGAAGGTTGTTTTGCAGAGATCTATGTACTTTTGAGCTACCAGCCGAGAGCAGCCTACTTACAATCCCCATCAGATGGATAGAAAGAGCATTAACTTACCTTTGGTGCTAATATCTGTGTCGCTTTGTTCACTGCCCAACTTGGCAATTTTCCTTTAAGAAAAAACAAACAAACAAACAAATATATAATTACACACATGTACGGTTAAAGGGATCATAATTACAAGTTGAGCAGTAACTAAAGATTCTGGCACTACTCGATATTAGGAAACATTTTTTACTAACATAACTGTAAACGAATGAAACACCAACCTACCTACTAGGAGATTCAAATATTCTTATTTTCAGCTAGGTTTCATCTGAATTTCCCTACTATGTGCGCGTGCACACACTCACTAAAAAACAATTATCTATCTTCCCTGTTCTCCTTGTAAACCACTCAAATAACCCCAATACTTAATTGATATTAAAATAGCTGGCATGAAAAGTATAAAAACTTAGGCATATGAAGCTCAATTTCTTGTAGTGGACTGTTCAATAGAATTTTAGATCATTTAGCCACCCACTCACCAACAAACAACTCTGTATAAGGGTTTTCCAAAGTATCTCTCAGAATTAACAGTAGTTAGTGTGAATGTCTTCCACCTGCCTGTCCTACTGGCAGGTACCATAAGCTGGAGAGAATAAATATTTCAGGTGTCATTGCTTCACTAACACACACCCGATCTCTGGCCAGAGTACACGCATCTCAAACTTTTTCAGAGCACCTCAGGCTGTACATCTGGTCTGGTGAGCAAGCTAACAAAACACCACTGTAGAACAGTATTAACACCCATAGAGAATAAAGTTGTGAACAAAACTTTAAAAACTGCAGATAACATTGTTTTCATCAACAGACTTGCTTAAAATAAAGAACCCGTTTGTGCAGAATTACTTGACACTATTATTAGGACAGCTGTGCCATCAAAAAGCATTCTTGAACAACAAGATCTGCTCGACCTAAGACAGAACTACCAGTGGTAAGAGAAAGAATGTCGATTTTCAAAATAAGACGACTGACGGCCAAGATAGCGATCAACATCCTCACCAAACTTTAAAACCTGAGAAAACTTAAACAGAAACAACACTGCAGTGAGAGTAGCTGCCATGCCAGAATACAGACTTACCAGATGAGCAGCCCATATTAACAAATGGTCAATGATTTCTTGCATAATTCTGTTCAAAAGGCTGTATCACGAGTAGACACAATAATCTCGCACCAGAGGATATAATGTAATGAACTCCAGATAATCTTCTTGAAGTGGAGGAAGTTATCTGTTTCGTCTTTTAACAAACATGGTTATCTATGTATGCATAGCCTTCTACTTCATGCAAAAATTAAATGTGCCAATCTGAAACAAAAGCTATACACAGCACAAATGCTTATGGACACTTTCGGCAACTAATAACCAGAAAGTATTTCTGCTTAGGTGAGATAATGACACAGCAAACTTTTATATATGTGTATACTTAATACTATGACAACTAGACATAGCATTTAAAACAGTCCATAGGCTTCAACAGCATGGCGTAACAAGTATCAACATCAGTCTGAGAGTTCCAAACATATCAGCTACAACTGAAAGCCACAAAGCTGCTTATGCTGCTGCAAAGACTCTTCCCCATCCCTCCGATACCACCTTCTCCAGAAATGATGGAGCAGAGCATGCACTATTAAAAAGTTTCATGAAATGAAAAAAAAAATATGAAGAATTACATAAAATGAGCTCAAAGAGAATACAAACAGTGAATCGAAAAGTAATCGACCACCTAAAAGCAATCAGCCTCTTGATAAAGCAGGTTGCTGAAATGTGCTTATATGTCTGTAATGTTGTCTCCTGAAGTTTCCGTGTAAACAAAGTATTTGTAAATACCTCTACTTTCAAATTCTGATCATGTATCGCTTACTGCAGCGTGGAAATTGTTGCTAAATAAACATTCAACAAGATTTTTAAAAAAATATAAATAAAATCGAAAAACATAACAAATACAAACTGTACATTGATTAAACAAATGCATGTAACTAAATTCTATTATTTACAAGCTA
Organism: Nautilus pompilius; assembly: GCA_018389105.1. Taxonomy (NCBI): domain Eukaryota; kingdom Metazoa; phylum Mollusca; class Cephalopoda; order Nautilida; family Nautilidae; genus Nautilus; species Nautilus pompilius. Next base: position 284,711 of record JACATO010000914.1, on the reverse strand, counting down.
CGAAAAAAGGTAAGTTCATTAAGATGGCCCTGAAAAACAAACGATCAGCAGTCCACAGCATCACTGGGAAGATCAAAGTAACTGTAGTAAGCTTAGACAGGGTTGTTTTTCCAAGAAGGACAGGTGAGAGAAGAGAAGGAAAAAAAAAAAGAAGAAAGATAAAGAAAAATACATACAAGCTGAAATATAAATACACAATTGGCATACAAAAAGTGGAGATATTCACATACTTTTTTCCTACTATATCTGTTAGATTCAAAAACAACAGGTGGCATTAGTTTCACAGGTATGCAAAAACATTTCAGAAACGAGCTTTGCTAAAAGACTGATTACTCTGAGGTTGAATACTTTTCTGAATCACTGTAGTTTCAGGGCTCATAAAGCTGAAGACTAATGACTGGAAATTCTCATTTAAAAAGAAAAAAAAAAACAACAGAATTCCTATCTCAAGTAATCAATAGACTGTTGCAACCAAAGAAGCAGCTCCCCATCTCTTTTTGATGGGTATTATTAAAACAATTATTACACACAAACATGAACACACTTTGTCATTTGATTGTTAACAGACTTCACAAATAAAAGAGAAAGCAGCTTTTGGTTGGTTGGAGATGTCTGAAGTGATATTCTGAATTACAGCTGTTCCAGAACTAAATAGAAAATAGATTGATTAGATGATACAGTAAGCAGACAGTTAAGGTCAGGCATAGTAAACACAGCTGACTGATAACAAACTCCACCAGTATGTACACCAGACCTCTCCTTTCCCATCTTCCTTCTTTCAGATTCACACACATCTGTTGAAACAAACATTTGGAAAAATAAAAAAATAATTCTTATGTATGAATGTTTTATAAATATCTCTACTAATTTTACTAAATCTTGATTTTCTTAAAATTAGATGCACACACAAACAGATACCCAAAGTTTATACTCTGCGCACATGCATGCCTAAGAGATATTCTCATGTTTGTGACCCTCAAAGGGTCCATACCAGATTACATTAATTGAAAATGTATGCATGGACCACTAACGCAAAATCTAAGCCTGCCATCTTAACGTTATACCTTTGGTGAAAGATATCACATATGTTAATTCTAGGTGCTGCTGTGCTCTATGACATCCAAGCTGCGGCAGATTGCAGGAAACCTTGCGTTCATAACCAAAGTTTCCCTCACATGATTTATACCTGATGATGATCTACAATCTCCTGGAACATGAAGGTGCTATTCGTTGACTACATTCCAAGCCAGGTTTACAAGAGTGAGACAGTCAGACACAGTATTCCACTTTTCCTGAGCCCTGCCGCCTTCAACGGTATGTGACTATTGGACTGGCAACACCTTTGGTTATTCTAGTGTGCTTTAAGTATAAACCTGAAACTAGTAGGTTTTATAGTCCTTTAACACACTAAGAAAAAATAAAAAAAAACAACTTACCTTTTGGGTCTGACTGAGTAACATATGTAAAATGACACGTTTTCTCCCCAACAGGTAATACAAAGTAGCCAGTCAGGTAGGAAATTCCTCGGATTAGTTCATTGTAAGGCGGATGTTTCTAAATCAAAAAAAAAAAAAGCCAGTAATTGTTATGTTGCTATCACTCAAGACTTCTTCATCAAAATTGCCATCTTTTACATGAATAAATGCTAGATACCATGTTCAGCAACTTTCCAAAACATTGCTTTGTAAATAATTCCCCTCACCATTCCACTTTCAGTTCATCTGACAAGTTCAATGGCATTCAGATCTAAGGATTGATAGGACCAAAATATTGTCTCTAGAAGATTTTTTCAATTCTTTTCTAGTAAAGTATCACACGCTAAGCTTCACAGTGTGCCTGACAGAACCGCATGGCATTACAGAATATTGTCATCTCCCTCTCTCATGGAAATCTCAGCTAATCACCAGGAAAATAACTAAGAACACCATACTTAACCGTAAATACAAATTTCCTTATGGTTTTCTCTGGCCTTTCTGCTAGCACGCCATCACTAGAATCAACTAATTCAAGCCTGTGCTCATCTGATCGCAACATAATGCACCAAAAAGTAGTTCCGATGTTGTTTAGGCTGGCTAAGCTGTTTTTCTCCCTGACACTGCGCCAAAGTTAGGGGCCCTTTTAACTGCCACCTTGTCAATCAATCCAACCACTTCTGTCGACCGCCATCTGGTGGTCTGAGCTGGCTGACTCTGTTCCATAAACGGTTCTTCACACATTAATCCCAACTTCCTCCAGAGTTTTCCCACTGTAGCTGTGGCACCAAATCTATCTAGTGTTTTAGTTTTAATGCTGTTCCAACCTCCAACCAGAACGTTCTTATTTCCCTAACTACTGCAGTCAACGCATGAAGAGACTTATTCCGTATAGTCGCTAGTTTGCTCGAAACCATCCCCTTAAAAAGAAAAATTGTCCAGCCTACTTTCAATTATGAACCCTTTTAAGTCATGCGCCCAAAGTACAAATTATCAAAAACCCAATTTGTCTACTGGTGCTCTCTTACCTTGTACAATTTTAAACACGCAAGAGTAAATAGCTTCCAATATCTGAAGCCATTCATCCCCTTCTCCCCCGACCATTTTCTAACCCTTCCCAAAATGAAAAAACAAAACAGCCTGGAGAAACAGAGTAATTTTTAAATAGCCTTTGTGTTTAAAAAGTACCCTGCTTTCCATACTTCTATTGTTCAGTGACAGAACAAAACACAACCAGTTTCACAACTGTAAAGATGACAAATATTCTACCGTAAGTCATCTCAGAAACTTACAATTTCTTTTTATAAAAAGAAAAAAAGATAGGAAAAATGTTTATAGCATAAAATCTAACTACCACCATTCTCAAGGCCATGCCAATTAAGGATTAAATATATAAAATGTAATGTAAAAAAACTAGAATTTTCAAAAAAACTAGGATAAAAAAAGACTCAGTAGAACTGCACACATTTTTATTAAAAAGCTGAGCACGTAGTGTGTTCTCATATTCATCTTTTAAATATCTGGAGAACAAATACTAAATTTATACTGTGAAAAAGTAATGCTAATAATATGAATTTAAAAAAAATGTCATTTATAACATCTCTCTATCTAAATCTCCCTTTAAAACAACAAAGCTGAATTTTGGGTTTCTTTTTTAAATGCATGAAATAATGGTAAGCTATTATTTGAGTAATCACAAAATAAATCTTGCCACCCATTAGTTGAACACAGTACAGTGCAGCTTTAATTAAAAAACAAAAGCTATCAACTAACAAAAAATTAATTTGCTAAAGCACATGCAGAACAAATGCAAACCAATCCATGGATTAATACAAAGCTTAGCCTGTAATAAATGTAAAGTAAAAGTGTTTTAACCCTACTGATAGACGAAATTGATAGATCTGCGTATGCAATGTAATTACAGTAGGATTATAGCTTGGGACGCATGATCTGCCTACACAGCGTTTACATGGTTTAAAACAACCAGTGAAGAAAAGCAGCTTAGAGCATAGTGTAAAGTTTATGAAAATTGGTGGTTAGTAATTAGGAATTAAGATAAAAATAATTACAGATTTTATTGGAGAAAACGGCTATTGGCTCAATCAGGCTTATAACCAAACACCAGAGATAGGTTGAAATGCTTGTCGTTATTCAAACTGTGATGTGTTCTAACTTGCAAACATTTAACACCTTAAATTAGAAAAATACTGAATTACACATGGCAGTGGTGGCCTGGATTCTGGAAAAAGTAAATTGACCACCAGCTGTGAGTGCTATGGGATTTTTAAAAACCTTTAAACATTCAGAAAGAGTGTTTTCAAAATTATCAACAGACAGAAACCTAATTAAGATGGCATATATAGCCACTTCATCAAGGACATAGAAACAACATATAGCAAATCCAAGTAAAATAGATTTGAGAGTTTCTCATAAGCAAGGAAAGGTAGAGATGGGTTCTTTCAAAATCTTTTCTCAAGAAGTAATAAACCTTGGCGAGTCTTAAGCCAATCAAGATTCTGGGTGAGAAACTGGCTTATGGTCTATTAAATCCAAGTGAAGGTGCTCAAACTTGGTGGTTCCAGAGTGACGGCCAACCAAGGCACAAGCAAATATAGAGCAGTTTTATATTGATTTCTCTTTTCGCTTGCTGACTGATGTCTAGATACTTATTTCCAGCTGTCCATCATTAGCTGATAAGATTTATATGGAAACCAGTAGAGGTAGTCCTCTGTAGGTTTATCGAGAGAGAACACCGCTTTGCTCCTTTGATTTAGGATAAAAATGCTGGAAAGAAAAAAAAAACATTTTCCTTTAAAATATGGTTTAGATCACCACATCAAAGATCAGAATGTTCTTTTGTCAGCCATATTTAAAGATGATACAGTCAGGAGTGAGTAATAATCACAAAAAGGTCCAACTACTACTACTCTCATGCACAACTTTACATCACAGATGGCACAAGCCCTCTGAAAGGTGCACGTAGCAGAACACCAGTGCTCTGTTATTAACAGCACTAATGCAGTAGGTCATTATTGCTAATAGCAGAGTGTGAGCATGTCACCTTTCACTAATTATCATGTGTGGCAATGCCAGTAGGTGATCTTGACAAGTTTTATTTAATGATACCGTGTCTGCCATAGCACTACAGCAAAAAATACAATAAGTCTCATTAGTTGATTAGGACTGCATAGAAAGAACACGCGTGCGTGCATGAACACCCAATTCATGAAATAGGAAAGTCAATGCACAGTTCATGAAATGAACAATGCAATGCATGAAAGTTGAAATTTCATTCGCACACAATTAGTCTAGAATGAGGTGAATTAATCCAAAATAGCAAAAGGTGGCTCATGAATTGTTGTTGATCTTACTAGACTTCAAGTTTTTAGCCAATGTAATGAGAACCACACCATCAAGCCAGGGATCAATGGAATGAGGAAATAGTGGCATCATGAAGCTCACTCAAGTTTATGGCCTGGATGAGGACAACAAGGGCTTAGTAGAGCTATGGTGTTTGCTTTGTTTACTAGTCCATGAACACATCATACCATGAGACCATCAAGATGGAGCTATGCAAAACTACAACTGGTAACAAACCTCACTGTGGGCTGACTTCCACATTACCAGCTAAATTTCTCTGTTTTGGTATAGACATTATGGAGCTAAAGGACATGTTGAGGGAGGTCCTTTCTATCTCACCCAGAGCCTTTTCTCTTAACAGAGACCCACCCTACCACACCAACTGTTACTGCCATCCACAGATCATTACCACATCTACTGCTGATTCCAGTAAGACCATAATATCCATCTTGGATCCTCTATCAGCAGTCACATCTCTAGAACAAAATGGGTGCAGAAGGAAACCCAACAGGAAATTATTAGCCAGGCCAAAAGATTGATGCAGTACCTGATCTCTTAGAGATCTAAAAGCAGGTAACAATAATACTGCTGTGCTAGTTTCCCAATTTGACTGCAACAAGGCAATCCACCAAATATTATTGGAAGGCTATGTGATTGGCACAAGGAGTGGAGTCAACAAAGGAAAATGACTCATAATCAGTTTTAATTCATACAGTTAGTGGTCTGAAAGCTGAAGATATTCCACCAAAGCAGCTTAGCATTCAGGTGATAGTAAGAAGTGTCCAGAGCATGTGTGTGGCGGACAGGGTTTCATAAGATGTTGTAAGAGTACCTGCTGTGCTCCTGTTCGAAAGGTGGTTTAAAATGCAAGTGATTAAATGGCAAACTACAAATATTGTGTAATTTTCAAGATTTACTATTGTGAACTATATCAATTTTTCTTAGAGAATGTAATTACAGGGTACTATTACTTTTTTTGTTGTACAGTTATTGATAAGGTAAGAGAGAGAGAGGGGGAAAGAACCTGGAAATCTCTCTCTTACTATTGATCACAATAACATTTTAGGACTCTAAAGAGCTATAGATTCCATGCTTATCAGATACAATACACATGACAGATGTTCTTTTATTTTCCAGCTCAATCTCATCTAGGTCAAATTTTAAACAAAAAAAACCCACTATAAAACCAGGGTATCTTAACAAACAGCTCACCTGTAAAACTCTTAAGATGCCCTCTCAAAGTTCTAGGTTAGATATAGACTACTGATAAGAAAAAGAGAGTTAAATGATGCAGTTTCAGCACCCTAACCCTGCCTATCTTTTCATTGGATATTTTCCCAATGACCAACTTGCTGTGTTCAGAAATGTGATAGGGATGATAGTAGAGAGAGAGAGAGATGAGATGAGACAGAGAGAGAGAGAGAGAAAGAGAGAGAGAGAAGAGAGAGAGAGATAGAGACAGAGAGATGGAGAGAGAGAGAGAGAGAGAGAGAGAGAGAGAAGAGAGAGAAGAGAGAGAGGAGAGAGAGAGAGAGAGAGAGATGGGGAAGAGATAGAGAGAGAGATGGGGAGATCGCTCTAAGAGAGAGAGAGAAGAGAGATGGGGAGGAGAGGAGAGAGAGCTCTCTCTCGAGATAGGAGAGCGAGCGAGAGAGCTGAGAGAGAGAGAGAAGAGATCTCTCTCCTCTCTCGTAGAGAGAGAAGAGGGAGAGATGAGTTCTCTCTCGATATTGGAGAGGAGAGAGAGATCTCTCAGAGTCTCTCCTCGAGTTCTCGATCGAGCGAGATCTCGAGAGACTCTGCTCTCTATCTCTCTTCGAGAGAAGATAGAACTAGATCTCTAGACTCTCTCTTGTTACCCCCCATCTCTCTCTCGCTCTCGAGGAAGAGCTCTCTCTCTCTCTTCTCGAGCGATAGAAGAAATCTCGCTCTCTCTCGAATAGAGATCTCTCTCTCTCGAGCTCTCTCTCTCTCGAACTCTATCTTCTGCTCTTATAGACTATCTCGCTCTATCCCTCTCTCCGAGAGAGACTAGAGCTCTCGCTCTCTCTCGCTCTCGCTCTGACTCTCGAGCTCTCTCTCTGAGCTCTCCGCTCTCTAGATCTCTCCTCTCTCTATTTTTCTCTCTCCATCTCCTCCAGATCTCTCTCTCGCTATCTTTCCTCTCTTTCTCGTCTAGAGAGGCTTGGGATCTCTCTCGATAGTAGAGAGGAGCTCTCTGGGTTCGCTCTCTAGATACGATCGGCGTCGCTTTTTATAGATCGAGAGAGAGCGAGAATCGAGAGAGAGAGAGATCTCGACGAGATCCTCGCTCTCCTCTCTCTCTCTCTCTCTCGAGATCTCTCTCTCGAGAGAGATCTGCTCTCTCTCTTCGAGAGATAGAGAAGAGCGACTTTGAGAGGATTGTTCTCGACTATCTCTCTCTCTGGGGTGGCGATCTCTCTCTCGCTCTCATCTCTCTCGACTCTCTATTGTGGTAGAGAGATAGAGAGCTCGATCTCTCTCTCTCTGAGAGATGGGAGCGATCTCGAGCTAGAGAGAGAGAGAGCTCTCTCTCGAGAGATAGATACAACTCTTTTTTTTCTTGTATCATAAGACCACACTGTTCACTCTAATGCTATGGCAACAGGGAAATATTGTTTAAACAGGCTTCTTTTGTTCTGTTACTAATACTAAGACAATTGGAATGCACAATCTGACCTTCCACTTTCTGTTCCATTGCTTGTTTTTGTATATGTATTTGTGAAAGTGAAAGAGACAGAAAACAGTCAATCTAGGTATCAGTAGTAAACTTTATGGAGATCATAAAGAGATTTTTCTATGGGATTTTAAGGATTGTTTAGTGTAAAGACGAAAAGCTTCCTGGCCAACTTCCAACAGCCACTAGTTTGAAACAGTTCACACAGAACAAGTTGAGAAACAAATTTTCAAGGCATTTTTCTTCTTTTGTTTCTTTAATGGAGAACAGCATCAGTTTTATTACTTGCTCAATATGACCTTAAATTTTAATAACAACAACAACAACATATATTAAATGAATTGACAAATATGACGGAGGAACATCTTGGAGACAAAGTGAGCAATGCTAACTAACACCTTCTCAGTCAATTCCTAGTATCACTAAGTTATACTGAATACACAATGGAGCTTTGGGTAACCCTTACAACCTACAATTCATGCAACAAAAAAAAAAAATTAACAAAAAACAAAGCCCATTAAATAAATTACTGATTAGCTGCCTTCATGTCTTTTACTGTGTTCCAAACAGATAGTGGGTCAAAAACACAAGATTTCTGAAACACTAAAAAAAGAAAAAAAAAAAAGCTTTTAATCTTGTGTATATCCAGGGAAAATATTAAACTTAGAATCCATGATCTAACTGATGAAAAATTTCACGATGAATTAAACAAAGTTAAATACATATTTTTAACCTCTTACAGACTTTGTGAGTACTTAGACGTCTCAGTATCATGTCTTCAACTTCTCCAGCAAAGACGAGGAGATGTATGCGTAAATTTTCAAAGAGAGACAAATAAAGAACATCTCTTAACTTGCCTAAGACTCTGGAAATATCTAAAAGTCAGTCCAACAAGATCTGTCCAAAGTGAAACCTATATCAACTATTTGTGATCAAGTTACTTTTATTTAAAGAAAAAAACAAGGCTCTTCCTTTGTAGTCATGCCTTCAAGCGATTAATTTCCAAAAAAAAAAGAGGAGTTTTTAACCAAGGTACTAACACTGGCCGTTGCCATGCTGGTGTTGCTTTTTTACAGTGTACTGCATTGATAAAAAAAAACAAAGACCTTTAATTAAAGTATAATGTACCAATCAGATAATATATTTAATAGTCTAGAAAGGATGTCACCTAACCACAGTTTGCGATGCAAAATCAAGCTTTGTCTTGTTAGAATATCACACATTGGCCAGCATACCCTCATCACTATCTTTGATTGGTGTCAGGCTTCCTTGAAGGTGCATTCCTCCACACATAAGATAATTCTTCATCTACCAGCTCGTTAATGTGGTGTAAATAGGTGAGGGGGGAAGACACAATATCCATTTCTATAAGCAGTAAACTGTCAACCTTGATCCTGTATAACACCATGATTCAGCACTGAAAATACTGTTCAACACATCTAAAATTAAAGCATGTACCAATGACACTGATGAGCTTGTTTTTGTGCCTAGGTCAAAATTTTGCTGAGCATTCAAACTGGACACAATATCAGCATTGTCTAAGCAGTTCCTGGCAGTCACTCTGAGGTCCAGCATCGAAACCCAGTTATATAGTCTCTAATGCTGTCAAGGTGACATGGAGAACCTATTCCACAAGCGTCATATGTAACAAACTAGGGTCTGTTTTTGATTTGTTGAAATCAGCACCCCCCCAACCAACAGAGTCTGGTAGACATGCAAAAACAAGTCATCAGGCTTGCAGCTTCCTTCCTGATTATAATGTTTCTTCTCAATGTCAGATAACTTCAGCATTTTGTCAACATCAGAAAATATCCCCAAAAAATGCAACTATGCAAATGAGTGCTAAGGATTTTAAAAGACTAAATGCAGAGCATACTTTCATAATTTACATGTGCAAAATCAGGACTATCACAAGATGCATGTGCAACTAAAAATGTAAAATTTTGAACATGCATTAAATGACATGGTTGGTGAGGCTAGTAAAGTGAAAGAAAGCAACATTTGAGTGACTCTATTAATGCAAATGCCCAACTTTTTATAAATAATATTTGTTCAGAGAATTAAATAAACATTACAAAGCACATCATCAAAGAGAGAAAATGTGTATGATATAACAAGCATGTGAGCATCATAGTTAACTGAAGTAGTATATAGTTGTAGAAATAAACATCGTAGGAAATGTAATTAGAATGTTTAGGGAAAATAAACAAAAATGAATTAGTATGAGAAAGAATGCAAAAAACCGTGAATATCATTTTGAAGCTACATCATTGTCAGTAAAATTCCAGTAAATGCAATACAAAGATGGACTTTTCTTGTCCTTACTGAGTCAGTGATTAGGTGATTTTGTTCAGTACATGCAGATTTTTATAAGGCCAAAAGTATAAGGAAGCGGGAACTTGACAGAGCTAAAAGCCCTAAAACAAAGTTGTTGCTCTTGAGAGAACAGGTGGGACGTATTGGTTACAGGTTGTTTCTGACAACAAATGAGCAACATCCGGCATGAGATGCTGCATGCAGTAGGCTGGCTTTAAAAAAAAAAAAACACCAGAAGAACAGAGGCAGCCTCTTCTTCAGGAGCAGCAGCATAAAACCTAATACTTACCACATGACTTACAGAATGATTCATTATGTAGTATTCTGTCGCTGTGGCCAACCAGGATCGCAAAGTAACGAAGTCACGATTTTTAAACGGAGATGGAAATTTAACTGAAAATTTTGTTGAGAGAGAGAGAGAGAGAGGAAAAAAGGAAAATATTAGTAAAACAAGCTTAAAAAACAGACTAAGACATTATATGCTGTAATTTTGTTTAAAGTTTTGAAAATGACAGAAAACAAAGACTGAAGTTGTAATAACTCGTGCTTTTTTGTTGTTGTTGCTTTTTAATAGAATAAGAAATTAATTTTAAAAATTTTCCAGTTTTTTTTGCTTTGGTATAATCATCTTCAAATTGCTTTCAGATCAAAATAAAGTACCAAATTAGATGTTCTATGAGATACTCTAGAACACAGTTTAGAGAAATAAATTATAGACAGAAATTCCATTTAAATGAATGCTTATACCAAGCACCCATTCATGACAATCCATAGGAGTACAATAAAACAGAGCAATTAGCGTTGCCCTATCCACTCCTGCCCTTCCTAAAAGACAATGATGCCTGCCCAGAATCCTCCTGTTTGTTTATGATCAGCCCCTGATGCAACAGTAATGCATTAATTTGCCAAGAAATGACACAGTTAGTTGTCCTCTACAAGAACTCATTATTTTTAGATGTAGAAGGAGGAAGTCTGTGTAGCTGGCTGGTGAAAAGAAATCAAACTAGGGAGGTTGTGTGCCAAACCAAGCTAGTTACCAGAGGAATCAAAACCAAACTCCCAACCTTAGCAGCTCAGTAATCTAATTGCCAGATCACCATTCTTATAGAATGGAGGAATTTGAGAATGTGCTGATCTTAGAGTACTCAAATGTGTGGACTGCAGGTGTCTTTTATCATCACATTTTCAACATGATTATAGTTTCAGTCTTTTTGTGTTTTGTTTTCTAGAGATAATTACTTTCAACACATTGGATGCAAATGTTAATAATGGTATACTTACTGGCATAGTATCCAACATCATTATTGGGATTTAATGCACATATTTCATCTGCTTCTAACATGGAAAAATCCCAGAGTTTTCGATATTCTGGATCATGAAGAACATCATATAAAGTGGCTGCACTCACATCATTAAAGGTTGTCTTGACCTGCAATTAAAAGTGTGCATAAGCAGTGGCACTGCACTGCACTACCACAGTGCAGTTTGCAAGCACCACAGCTGAAACCGCTGTAATAAACCTTCCTTGGAAAACCTGTCATTCTTTCTGCACAGATTTTAGCATTAAAGAACGGTCAAATGTTCTGGCGTCTGAGCAATGTGTCACATGCACGGGCATACATAATACCTCCACAGAGCGACCTTTCAGTTAAGTCAGAAATACTTGAGGGGGGTCAGACGTCATACCTGTGATAGTGGTCCCTTCTCCTGTGGCTAATTTTTAAAAATGAAATAAGGAAAAGCAGTCTTAGACTGGTGGTTGCCATACACTAACATCTGTACTTCTAATCCTGTACTACAAAGGGCCTGGCATTTCTGACTTTGACAAGGAAAGCTCCACTAGAACTTTTCACTTTTTTTTAGATGCGAGAGGAAACCAGAGTGGCTGGATGAAAAACCACACAACCAGTTTGTGAAGAATAAAAAGAAATCATGCCAGGGAGTTATGCCAAGCCAAGCTAATCCCTTCTGAGAATCAAACTCGGGGTCCCTCAAGCACACCTGTCTACCATTGGACCAGTGCACTACAGTGGAGGGGTGGTTATAAACAAGCTTCTTTCAACTAATAATTAAAGAAACACAGAATGCTACACTAAAAAACTGACTTCCTGAATCAGACATGGGTGGGGTGCAATTCTGTTTCCAGCTTTTAAAATTTTTCAATGCTATCAAATACTCAATGGCTTTTTTTTTTCTTTCAAAGTAGTATGTTGGCTTCTACAACATTGTAGGAATGTTTCCTTAACTTACAGCCCCACCTAACATCCCAATACCTGCTTTTGTTCTTCAAATGGCTTTTAGTTCTCACACCAGCAAAGATTTACTGTATTTACTTGATTCTGAAATGCATATTTACCCCCTCTATGTCAAAATCATCATCATCGGTTTGCCCACAGTTACTCAATGAATACATGAATAATAATTCTTTGACTGAAAATTCGAATGTTCAGTTCTCCCATCTCTCATTTGTTGTGTCTGGTCATCAGCCAGGTGAGTCAGGAGCTGGAAACTGTCTGTTTAGCAAAAAAAAAAAAAAACTGATAGATGTGCAGCTTTTGAGTAAACTCATCCACCAAAATACTTGATGGTAGCACAAGCAACAATAAAGTACCTGTAATGTTTCAATGGACCAAAACTGGGAAGGCATCTCAAATTGCAAGAGAACATTTCTGTATTTAGCTGTGTATCAGTAGTAAAGCAGGTATGAGTCTCAGGTAGCAAAGCCCCATGGGAGCTAATCATTACACAGAGTCCTCTCAGGTGGCTGATGGCCACAGTTTGATCCCTGTTCAGGGTTAGTTTCATCTGGCACACCTCCCTAGCATGATTTCTTCCTGTTAGTCACGCAAATTTCCTCTCACATTTAAAAACAAAGAGTTCTAGTAAGGATTTGCCTGCAGAAATTGTGGCACAGGATAGGAAGATGCCCACTAGTAGATTATTATGGCACTATGTGCCCTCACTAGAGTAGTCTGGTGTAGAGAGGTTATTTCTGTTGTATGGACTGCTGTAAGATGACAACAACCGAGTCATCTGTACTGTTAGAAGTTTTCTTCTTTCATTAGATGAAAAAAATTAAGGGTAGGTTTAGAACCAAGGGGACAACTAAAAGTCATTCAGTAGAACCGAGGAACTAGTTATGTAAACCCTCCTTGTTCGCAACCAGAAACACCTGGCATAGGTAAATATTATCTAAAAAAATATATATATATCATCTCTTATGCAAATTTTAAAAAGAAACTGAAATAATAATTTCAATAAAACCTGTATTAAAAATTATTAAAGATACAAGATTTTCTAAAATCAAGTGTAAACTATCACATTTATAACCAAGAGATAACCAGAAAATAGTTACAAATAGCTTATTTTCATTCATTTAGTTATTTATAAAATTTCAGTTTTGTTCAAAGGTTTAATAAGTTAAAAATCCCTTCTCATACATCCCAAAGATGGGGGATTTAGAGAGAAATTTAATGAGACACCACAGACAGAAAAAGTTGGAAAAATCTCTTAAAGTGCTATTTCAGTAACTGATGTCACTAGTTTCAAGTATCAATCAGATGGAAATGAATATAAAGTGCTGTTCATTGAATCTTGATTATGTTCAATGAAACCCACTTCTTTTACATTAAAGTGGGTCATCACGAGCTATACTGTTGAATCGTGAAGGCTTAAAATCAATATGCTTTGAAATAAATAACATATACAGACAAAATTTCTAGAATGGCAAAGCCTACAGTTAGCTAGCTATGCATGTGCTGTAAAGATCAGTTTATGGTTAGCCTGAAGGCAGGATTCACTGGCTGGCTGTACCCTGAAGCTAACAATAAATATAGGACTGTGGTACTAATCGATAACACTATTTGTCAATGTGATAGTATTCAACATATGGTTCACAGAAAATCCAATTCACTGAATATGCTAATGTGAACAAAAATTAAAAAAAACACAGAGAAATAATTTGAGGATTGAACCAGGTCAACCAATAATTCTAAATAATTGTTTTCAAAATCTTTTAATATTAGACCAATTTTTTTCATCCCTTTATTGAGTAATCATTAGAATACCTATGTAGATTATCTTTGGCACAATGTAAATATTTTATGCAGTGTGAATGTATTCCAATATAACAGTTAAAAAAAAAGAGAAATCAACATTTTAATTGTAGGACAAGTATTATAGATAATTTTTCTGTTATATCCCTTGCAGTACTCTTCAGTGCTGAGAGAGTAATAGTTAATATGTACAGCCATTCTCTGCATAGCATAGATATATAGCATTGTTGTGCATTCAAGTGACAGGAAAACAAGAAAACTAATTAATTATTTGATTAGTGTATCAACAACAAAAAAGAGAAAAAAATAGAAACTATTAGAAAAATTTAATCACACACACACCATTGTTTTTGTCATCTTTATGTCTTTGATTTATTTAAAACTGACTTGATGCCAATATGCCATCACAAACAAAGGTGAGCAATGGCACAAATGAAAATAACATTTTTCCTCATCAGCACCAAACTAATCTGGCTCATTGGAAACTTATCGCTTGTGTGTGCGTGCAGAACTGACCCAAAGGTAGACAGACAGACACCCTGAGAGTATGAAAAGTGTGTGCAATCCTCAGTTGGGATGTACTCCACACCACATGCTAATAGGGTGAATGAACATCGGACTTCAGCAAAGAACTTACCAGAGCTTTCAATTTATAATCCCTGTCATTAAATGAATAATAACTATTTTGGGTCATGGTGGTGAGCACACACACACACAAAATGATGAACTAAGAATAATCCAAAAAAAATATAAACATTTCAACAGTGTGCGTATATATATATATATATATACTGGAGACATACAAATAAAACCTGGCTAAAATAACTCTTGTAAAGCCATCTGGCTGGGTTTCACTTAAACACCACCAATATCATGTTTTATTTCTTAATTTAAATTAGTGGAATCCCACATTTTGCACTCACTGAAGAAATTCCTTTAAATTATCACCACCACCACATTTTTCCTTGATGTGGGGATCTCTCTCCTCTGATAATTAAAGAAACATTCCTGCAATGAAAGCCTACTTAAGCTGATCCTTAAACAAAGCCAAACCACAATCTTTCTGAGTATACACATCTTTGCAGCTGTAGTGTTCAAGATCCAGATAGCAAACATTACTTAAAAAAGAAAGTTCCACAATTTAGATTCAGCAAAATAAAAGGCAGATTGTTGATTTGTTTTTCATCTGTAAGCAAAATAAGAGAGGTCTTCTCACCCCCAACGTTTTTATTTCCAACACAGCTCTGCTTTTCTAAAATCTGGATGATGCCAATTTTTTTTTTGCAATTCTTCTATACTTAACAACAATAAACAAACAGAAAGACAGTGGATACTCTTAAAAATTAACCTGTGTTTCTAAAAATGCTCTCTATAAAAAATTTCATTGCCTTTATTTTAATATTTTCTGGATTTATGTCCTTAAAATGCAAATTAGTAACTTTTGAAAAGGTCCTACCTGCATCCATAAGCACACCCACATATTTCTTCACATTCTTAGTTGCTGAAATTGAACTCTGCCAAAATATTTTAACAAATATTTGTTCAAATAAAAAAATTTAAGCTCGGGATATCGTAGGTTTTTTCCAGTGCCTAAACCTCTATATTTGGTAACTTTTCTCTGCCCAAGGCATTACCATTTTTCCAAATTTCTTTTGTATCTGAAACACTGCACACCTGAACTTTTTCTTCTTTTCTTGGATGGAAGATAATTCATCTGAACATGGGAGTTTGACAATCAGTGACAACCTTGTGTATGAAAAATTAATCAGAAGGATTAGGCCAGCTAATTCTCCAACCTTATTTTGGAACAACATGAAATTTCCAATTTGAAAGCTTACCTATGAATTTTTAAACAGTGCTCATGTAAGAATGGTCACCTGACTTAAATCTTTTAGCATAATTGATAATTCATAACTCATATGAGATCAGCTTTGAATCAGAACATCCTATATAGCTATAGCTAATTCTCATCAGTGTAATTTGTAACTATAAAAAATAACATCGCAGAAATGCATATGCATAAAAAATTAAGGTTAGCTAAGTTGATTAAAATATATTTTATTATAGTTATAATTTTCAAATGAGTATCCTTGATAGTATTTTAAAAAAAAAAATGTTACATACCAGCAACTCTTAAAATAGCCAACCTGCTGATCATCAGCTACTTATCGATTGCTCTAACATGAACATGATCTGGGATGTAATACTTGTTTTGTGATTACATTAACTTGTGAAAAAGGCAATAAAACATTTTCACAAATTGAGTAATTTTGTTTCACTTTTTGTATCAGTATCCTCCATGCAAAATAATTTTGCCTTACTAGAAAATTCTGGAAGACAAAAATAGGAAACATGTTTTAAATTTAGAGCCTACACCAGGTTTAGCATCAACCTTCAAGCTGCAGTGCACATGGATACATGCAGTATTTCTCTCACCATCATTTGATTCTCCCCACAAGGGCAGCACCATTTGGAGAGGGGAGTCAGGTGGCCGAATGGAGCACGTGTCTGCGCACATGATGGGTGTCTAGGATCACGATCACCACAGCTAAAGGGTTAAACATAATTTAGAATTTATCCAATCCCATCCAGCATCAGATTTGTTCTGGCAGCAGCTGACCCCAACACCTGCTGCCTGCAGAAACGTACCCTGGTCAATAGCACAGCCATTTGATCCATCTCACGTTTTAACTAAAGCAAAAGATAACCGATTTTCCAGTAGCATTATATGGTCTAGTTTTGTATTAATTCACACACACACACATATGGGAAACCAATCACTGGGCCAACCATCCAGTTTAATAACTTAAAGGTCAGAAGGGCCACTGAATTTCCAACATAACAATTCTCTACAGAAAAGCATTCCATGAATCTACAATGAAATGGATAAAATAACCAAATTAATTAGGCCATAAAGTATACTCTATATTTACAAATTATTATTACCTGGTGACTTTGTGTCTCAAATGCTGTCATCAGTAGCCTGAAAATCACCGACCTGTTTCATGAACTATTAAGTCACCCGTCAATGGAAATACATTAAAATAGAGCAGTGCTTTTCCTAATTTTGGTTGTTCTAGTAAAACAACTTAATCTTTTTTTTAAAGACTATTGGTAGGGATTCCCATAGCTGTGTTTTACTTCAAAAAAATCTAAGTTTTGGTACTAACAAGGAATACTTGTTTATTTCAAACCTCACCTCCCTCTGAGAACACTGGGCCTGCCTATTGCATCCACTACATGCACATCACAGAAAAAAAAACCAGAAGTTTATTACTTAAATGTTTCAGTCATTCATGTTGGACACATTTAGATCACAGTATCATCTTATCAGTGAAGAGGAATTTTAAAAGCAGTGATTATCAGTTAGTTGAATGTTGAATTTCTGAACAGTTAAGTAATCACAATAGATTTAAATAAAACAACACACAAAATTAAGTATTGACCAATGTAATATACCATAATTCATACATAAATAAATTTATTAGTATAACTACATAAGCATATGACTGTTAGAAATCTTCATGTGAAAAAAATAATACATATTTTAAGATGTTTATCTTTCAAAACTATATTTTTTAATTGAGATAAGTCCACATGTACGGTCAGTAGAAAAGGTTATATATATATATATATATATAGATCTACAATAATGTACTTAGCATTCATTTGTGGTCATACTTTAAACAGCTACATTGGATGAATATGTACAATATGCATCTACATTACATGCAAGGTTAAGAGAAACACTTTTATGGATGAAATTAATCCTTAGGATGTATGTATTTTCATAATGGCAGCAAGAACTTTTTCTTAAAAATCTACAATCTACAATATATAAAGACAGACAAGCATATTAGTTATCACACTTCGGTCATCAAGAACTAGGGATGACGACAGTGAGAAAAGTAATTCACTTACCTCTTAAACACGTGAAGACGAACAAAGGCAACCCTTAATGAGAAGTATGGCAATGAAAGTGTAGAATAAAATCAAATTTTTTTTTAAATGTATACATCCAAACTTTAATTGTGTGTTTTTAAAAAAAACATTTTATACTCGACAGTTCTCTAATTTCAGCAGAGTAGACTGTTTTTGTAAACTTGATGTGCAGGCAGGCAGAATTGTGCACTTATCCACTGTACCAACCCACTGTGTGCAAAGTATCTTCCACTACCACTATCCAATGGGCCAGTCACAAGGTGGGATCAATAAGATAAATCCTTCAGAAATATGCTTTTATTTATTCATCTCACTAAAAGACAATTTGAAAGTTTCATTTCCCAAAAATACAAGCATCAATGCCAACTTTTGATGAATTCCTCTGCAGTAGATTTTCCTATCATCATTATTCTGAAAATTTCTTGCTCAATCCTGCACCACATAATCTCTATAAATGATCAAACAAGCCTTCAAATTAAACATACTCAATAAAAAGGCAGGTACATTTTTTTCAATGTCAGCTAAAGATATTAAGATTATTGTATGTCATGGCCAGTTTCCATATTCTCATTTCAGAACCATATTAAAGAATGCATGTTTGCTTTATAACTTACATAGTATTAAGCTTCATACTCATACTTGTGGCAAGATCACATAAGTTTTATCAAAATGTCACTCTGGTTTACACCTAACCATAAAAACTTTGGTCAAAAAAAAAAAAAAAGGCAATAGAAGAGGAGAGTAATTTTTCCTGAGTAACAGCCAGATAGCATAGTGCTTGCTTCTTATGATATCTGCTCTCTCTCCTGTACACGTGGGTTTTCTATATGAACTGCTGTTTCTTTCCACCTTTAACAGAATGGTTTCTTCAAGGTCTTGAAAATTTCAGATGCACTACTGACCGCCTGTGGCCAAGTCCTTTCAGTGCAGATTCTATAATATGCTATATTTTTCCATAATTTATAACTGATATAAGTTTTTTTTCATTTTCTACAAAGTTTTGTTAAATTCAGTTGAAGAAAAAAAAGATTGTCAACTTTAGAATTAAAAGATGATGATGGAATTGTATTAGTCATTATTTAAATGTTTATATATGCAAATAGTTAAGAAAACATTGTTACGATGCAATACCACTTGAGACATTCAAATTAAACCTGGCCAGATATCAGGATGGCAATACTGTTTTAGCCAAGCTTCATTTGAAAATGTCTAAAATGAACATTGACAAACCATCAGAGCTTGGCTGAATCTGCTAAATTATGAGTTTGTAGGATGCAGGTGCAGGAATGAATAATACTTGCAACTATAAAGACTAAACAAGAGAATTGTACCAATGTTCCAATGCTTAGTATATGAGAGTTTGCTTTAGAAGTAGTTCAGGATTTGCTTAATTATCGACAGAAAAGCTTTAATTTACAGTGAACTAAAAAAACATTCTGTCACAGTGACCAATCTTCTGACAAAGCTAGTTGCTGAACTGTCTGCATATCTGTAAAATTGATGTCACCTGAAATTTTCATTGTAAACATCTCCACTTTCAAATGGTAATAACACTTGTATATTGTGGCATGAAAATTGCTTCCAAAGAAATAGTGAATACTGATATTTATGTTCAATCAAACAGCAAATTATTGGCATTTATACCTTAAACCTTAATAACAACTTTAAAATATTCTAGTAAGAAATCTAAACTTCTAATCTTCCACAAGATAGATTTTAACCAATTCATTGGTTTACATCTTCTCTCAAGGACTGCAGGCTATACATCACCTTTATTACTGTGGAAAACCAGAGTTTGTATGCTTGAGGACACTTGCCAGCTGCTGGAAAAGTTTCCGTGCTGATGGCATTTTCCTTTCCAGTATGTCCTTGAATAAAGAAGGTTCTTTATATTTTCATCATAAAACTTTATTTAAAACTCTTTAAAGTGGTGGGTGGGGATTAATTAGACGCTCTTTTGGGAACTCTAGTCAATCCATTCTGTTTGATCCTTTTTACTAATGACTGATGTTTTGGCTACTCCTCAATTCTATTCACCACCATGCAGTCTATTCTTTACTGTCCAGGGTCTATAAACAACTTCTCTACATTGCAATTCTTTGGCAAGTATCAGTTTTTCTTATTCTTCTTATGCTTTGACTGTTCCATCACTTGTCCATTCTGGATAACCATCAATCTCATTTTTAGCTGCCCTGAACTTCACAGTGATACTGCGAATTGTTGACTTGGGTAATCGCAATGTTGCACTTGTTTTTCTCTCTGAAAATCCTTTATTCTTCAGAGCCATTATCTGCTCTCTCAGACCACCAATGTGCACCTTGGTTTTCGTGAGAGAGAGAGAGTAAACAAACCACGCAGAAGCCACTTTTATAGCACTTACAAAATGTAAATTATCTACATAAATGTTTTTAAGATCAAAGAATGTCTAGAGCATGTGCCTTTTTCTTTCATGTTCAAATTTAAACAAATCTCAAAACCTGGTTGAATATTTATTTGGGAAGAGAAATTTACTTGCAACAATAAACAATACATGATTAGAACCCTGTTGTATATATATAAATATCAGATAGCATCCACTTTACAGACATGTTGTAAGTAAATTCCAGCAAGCCAAACTTTGTCAAAACACTGATTGCTTGATGGTGATTGAATACTTTTGAAAATTTATGACCATCCACAGTTTTAGTTAACTGTAAAAAAAACACACAAGGTAGGATTAATTTTCCCCATCTTTTTTTAAAGTGTGGCGAGAGAGAGAGGATTTACTACTAAAAAAAAAATCTGAATTATAGCCATGTAGTCACTTTATCTGCTTAAATTCCATTACCAAATACCATTGTTAAAAAAAAACTGAATGAACCTTTTTTTAACCCTCTGCCCAGTAATCTATAAAAGGATACGTGTGCGTGTGTGTGTGTGCACCATTTAAAATAACACAGTAGAGACACAAAAAGACTACAATCTAAGATTGTTATTCTAAAGAGTCCCCATTTCAGGTATCACCTTCACCTAGATTTGCTTGTTATTTAAATGTTTTGTATCATCTGCAGATTTTTATAATGAGACAATTTTTTTAAATGAGTTCTAAAGCCACTCTTGAAGACTAGAAAATTCCATTTTAAAAAGAAAATTAAAGATTCCAATAAAGAAATTACATAATTTCTAGATTTGAAGTTCAAATTCCTTGAGTATCACTGTCACGTGCTGAAATGATCAACAGGTAACAATGTTACTGTTTCTTTGTCTGCTGTAATGCGTTGCTAGTTAGTTTTATTTAGGGCTATTTAAAACATTAATTATGTGGTCTTTGTGCAGTCATTTTCTCTTCCAAAACCTGCGAGTTGTCTAGAAAAAACGCATCCTTTTATTTAATTTTATTTTGTCATGTATACATCCTTAAAAAATATACACTATACCAAATGATGAAAATAGAAGATCTCAATAGCTGCAGCAAACTTACTGTTAACTGATACCTACATGGAAAAATTTACAATAAACTAACAAACAACAGGTTTATTAATGTTGCTTCCTCACATTTAACAGTTAACAAGTTTAACTCTTTCCTGCCAAGGTTTTTGACGTCATTTTCATTCACAGATTCACTCTTCTACTGACAGATGATTCGGAATTCCCCAAAGGGCATTCACCAATGCTTTAACTAATGATATCCAGTGCTACTGACCAGCCATCTATCAAGCATCACAAAAGCTATGTAAGATCGGTGATCTCCAACATTGGCAATCAGTGGGATGCGATCATTTAATTGGAAATCTCTGACTTTGGCAAACTGAGAGAGTTAATTATCCTCCAACATTTCTAAACCTGACCGATGCTAATTGGTCTTCTTCTTTTCAGGCAGACAGGGTATTAGTCTGCTTTGTCAGTTACTTAGGTGCTGTATCATATCATCATAACGATAGAGAGAATCCATAAAATTATTTCAGTTATACACAGGAAAGTCAATTTCCAGCCATTTTCTCATACCGATAAAGTTTTTTTTTTTAAAAAAAAAAAAAATATTTCTGCTTCTAATCTTTTAACAGATCTGCACAATCATACAGGCTGACTACGCCAACACAACAATTAACCATAAGATGTTTTGGTTCAAATTTCTTCTTTGTTTTCAAAAAGTAGAGTCACACGTGAGTGTAAGAGGGAAAACAATTCCTATCTACTAACCTAATTTATTTTTTTAGACTATTTTCAGAAGTATGACCAATTATTTTGTTTTTTTTTTTAAAAAAAAAAAACTATTCATCTTAGCCCTCCTTTTTTTGCTAATATTAGAAAAAAGATTTAATATTTACTAATTATTATTATTATTATTATTATTATTATTATTATTATCTAATTCTATAAAATCCTACTATGAATACATATAAACCGAGATATTTGAAATGTTTTAGGCCTGCCTCTTACGATATCCCTTTTTTCTCGAAGAGGGGGTGTGGTGTGGTGTGGTGGGGTGGGGTAGGTGTGGTAGTGGTGGGATGGGTGGGTAGGTTGGGTGTGGTGGGGTGGGATAGGTTGGTGGGGTAGGTGTGGTAGTGGTGGGTAGGTGTGGTGTGGTGGGGTAGGTGTTGTAGTGGTGGTATGGGTGGGGTAGGTGTGGTAGTGGTGGGTAGGTGTGGTAGTGGTGGTATGGCTGGGGTAGGTGTGGTAGTGGTGGTATGGGTGGGATAGGTTGGGTGTGGTGGGTAGGTGTGGTAGTGGTGGGTGGGTGAAAAGACAAAATAAAACCTGATAACAGTACGTTTGAAATATCAATCGATTATAACTTCTCAAAACAATAATTAACATCGATCAAATCTCAGGCAGCCAACTAGAGCGTGCACGAACGACGAGGTGAGGGGGAGGGTCCGACAGCGGAGCAGGACAACTGAGCCCAGGAGCATTTATTTTTAATTTAAAAGAAGGAGGTGAAAATTCACAACAATTTAAAGAAAATCATTAACGTTCTGGTGCAGCCTCCTCCCCTCACTATAGGAATGTAATTGGGCTTCGGTTAGTGTGTACACAGAGAAAGAAGCGCTGAACGCCTTATGGAAGCAGGTGTAATCACCGAGATAAGTGAATAGGTAAGACCCACCAGGCGAGAATATTAGCAAGAATATAATTATACGGTCTAAATGGTGTAACCCTTCACCAACGGAAAACGGACAGACAGATTACAAGAGCAAACAGACCGGAGCCGCCCCTGATCACCGTTTGTGGGGGCTGTTTTCACCTGCCCCCCGCCCACCTCACCTGTGCCGTCGCTTACCTTGACGATCTTGAAGTCGGAGAGATCGTTGTCTTTCGTCCAGACCCGGACGCTGCTCTTGTTGTACTCCAGGACCCAGCCGGCCACTTCCTCGCACAGCTCTTTCAACTGCTGAAAGTCGTTGTCGTCTGCTATTCGCACCTCTCCCACTTGCATACTTTCAGCGGAAGAGAGAGAGAGAGAGAGACGCGGGTCGGGTTGGGAGGGGGGGAGGGTGTGTGTGGTGTGTGTGGTGTGTGACACGCGACGGCAAATTCAGCGAGCGCAAAGTCTCTCCTGGAAACCACTACGTCACAGCCGTAAACCAGAACGCAAGGTGAAGGTCGGCTTCAGAACAAATCTCTGTTCGTACTGAAAACGGTTAATTTCTTATTATTATTCGTTATTGAAAAAAAAAAAAACAATAATAAAAATTAACGCCTTTAATAAACGATACTAAATTAATACTAATATTTTGAAACAACTATTGTAGAAACTGTCGCAAACGAGTTCATCTTGCCAGAAATGATTATAGGTGTCAATTGTAAACGTCGTTATATTATTATTATTATTATTATTATTATCGCTATTTCTGCCATTTGTAAATAAACTAAAAATAAATAAATACAAAATGAACCGGAGTTTTGCTTTTTCATCGCAGACGTAAAGTTTGTTTTTATTGTTTTTTGGACCCATCTCTCTGAAGTCCCGATGTCGTAGTGGTGACCCCCTCTCCTCGGCCGGAATTTGTCCTTAAGGACGACGGGCTGACCTTTAGAAGGTCTCTGCAGGGTCCCATCTCTCCCTCCTCCTCCCCCGCGACCATGGCTCTGAAGAGCACAGGGGACGCTGCCGTGGACGATATGGTGAAGGTGTGGATGACACTGGACCGGGTAAGTAGGGGGTGGGGTGGATGACACTGGACCGGGTAAGTAGGGGGTGGGGTGGATGACACTGGACCGGGTAAGTAGGGGGGGTGGATGACACTGGACCGGGTAAGTAGGGGGTGGGGTGGATGACACTGGACCGGGTAAGTAGGGGGTGGGGTGGATGACACTGGACCGGGTAAGTAGGGGGTGGGGTGGATGACACTGGACCGGGTAAGTAGGGGGGGTGGATGACACTGGACCGGGTAAGTAGGGGGGGTGTGGGTACCTGCAAACAGAAGCATTACAGCCATTAATCAGATTTCGAAGCTGCTTAAGATGAAGGGGGTCGGCGGGGTTTACCTGGAGGTCTTTGCTGGTTTTCGACCTGTTGTATGGATGACGAGACGTGGACACCCCGCCATCGACGACGTCCCGACCGGCTGGAGGAGAGGCTCCATCAGATGGCAGAGCAAAGTCTCCAGAGACACCGGGGGGGTGGTGGGGTCTAGAGATGCAGCTACCGCCCAGGTTGGAGCCGTGCTGGGCTGGTGGAGGAGTCTCCAGAGACCACCGGGTGGGGTGGTGGGGTCTAGAGATGCAGCTACCGCCCAGGTTGGAGCCGTGCTGGGCTGGTGGAGGAGTCTCCAGAGACACCGGGTGGGGGGTGGGGGGGTCTAGAGATGCAGCTACCGCCCAGGTTGGAGCCGTGCTGGGCTGGTGGAGGAGTCTCCAGAGACACCGGGGGGGGGGTGGTGGGGTCTAGAGATGCAGCTACTACCCAGGTTGGAGCCGTGCTGGGCTGGTGGAGGAGTCTCCAGAGCCACTGTGGGGGGTGGGGTCTAGAGATGCAGCTACCGCCCAGGTTGGAGCCGTGCTGGGCTGGTGGAGGAGTCTCCAGAGACACCGGGTGGGGTGGTGGGGTCTAGAGATGCAGCTACCGCCCAGGTTGGAGCCGTGCTGGGCTGGTGGAGGAGTCTCCAGAGACACCGGGGGGTGGTGGTGGGGTCTAGAGATGCAGCTACCGCCCAGGTTGGAGCCGTGCTGGGCTGGTGGAGGACCGACAACATCATCGGAATCCCGAAGTAGTTGCTTTACGGTGTAGTGAAGAACAACTCTGAATGGCAGCATTGACATCAGTAGCTGTAAGTGAACCGCAAGCTTGTGCTGGTACGCTGAAGCTAGAGACTGGTTGTCTGACTTTGAAAACTACACTGTGTTTACCTAGAGAGGAGGAGACGAGGTCTCATGCTACAGCAGATTTATTAAGCAGTCACTGGCTGCATCCCCCTCTGTGTCCCAATCTACAGGTGCAACCACTGGAAGAGACTGTCACTCACTCATGGTTTTGCCTCCTTTTCAGTTGTCAGCCACATACAGGGCCTCACTCTTGTTGTCGTCTTCAGTCGTGCAAGACAATGAATGAAAAAAGAGTGGACTACACAGTCTCAACTCCAATCAGAATAACCACTATCTTTCATTCCCCAAGTCATTTTAGTAAAACACCTTTTAACTCTTTCCAACCTGTCAATAAAATATCCTCAACAAGGAGCAAGCACCAAGCCTGGTTGTCTTCATAGTTTGGTTTGGAAACCCTAAGATTCTGTTGCCCTACCTCCTGGTCATCACTTATTCCATTTCCAAGCTATATTGTATATTTTCTAACTGGCTTACGGGCAACTGCAGTCTTGAGTTCAAGCTATTTAAGTCTAGGAGAAGATTGGATGTTGGGTTTAGCTCAGTAAATATGTAAAAATGGACTTGATAATTGCTTTTGGTTTACTTTGGAATGTAAAAAACTAGACTTTTTGTTCCTTTTCATGATATACTATAATTACTACTATTTTTGTTATTTAAGGGACGTTCAGATGAAACCTTGCTGATATGATTATGGCAATTCTATTTTAGCTGGGTTCATTTGAACATCCTAGTATTAAAAAAAAATTAATTTTTTGAAACTAAATGCTCTATTAATAGAATTATAATTTAACAA
This sequence comes from Nautilus pompilius, assembly GCA_018389105.1. Taxonomy (NCBI): domain Eukaryota; kingdom Metazoa; phylum Mollusca; class Cephalopoda; order Nautilida; family Nautilidae; genus Nautilus; species Nautilus pompilius. Next base: position 258,767 of record JACATO010000914.1, on the reverse strand, counting down.
TGAATAGTAGCAACAGTGAAATTTGTCAGCTTCAATATAAAATTGTTTAATTATTGTTACTTCTGATTAATAATGATGATCATATTTTTTGATAAGTGTTACAAAAGTTTTGTCAGTTTTTTACCACAACAACAAGACTATATTGTTGTTGAACGTGAAGGTTATTTATCAGAGTAAGTTCCATTACAATCAATACACTTCTGCGAACAAGTTACAAGTGCATTTATACCATTTTGAAAAAAAATCTGGATATCTGGAGTTGATAAACTATTGGAAGGCAGTTTCAATTGCTGCTCGGTGGAGGATGATTTCATATGGAGGAAGCTGTTGAAGTGTTTGAAAAGGTGGTAGTCTGTGGGAGAAAAGTCTGGTGAATAGGCTGGGTGAAGGAGAACTTTGTACTCCAAGTTCAGTTTCTGAACAGTCACTTTTGTAACATGAGGATGAGCATTGTTGTGGAGCAGGATTTGGCCTCTTCCATTCACCAATGCCAACTGTCATTGGGAGAGTTTCTGATCAAAAACATTCAATTCATGACAGTACCTTTCAGCTGTGATGGTTTCGCCAGGTTGCAAGAAGTTATAGTGGATGACACCATTTTCAGTCCACCAGATAGTGACCTCCTTTGGGTGGAGGCTGGGTCTTGGAATGTGGTTAGGGCTAGACACCTAGTCTCTGTTGAGCCACTGTGCTGATCATTTGCGACTGTTGTAAAGGATCCATTTTTCATCACACGTAATGATTCAGTCAAGAAATGGGTCGTTTTTGTTTCTTATGACAAGTGAAAAGCAGATCTCCAATCAACGATTTTGTTGTTGTTCATTCAACTCATGAGACACCCACTTGTCAAGCTTTTTCACATTGCCAATTGTGTCAAGATGCTGGGAAACTTGTAATGCTTATGTCAAACTCTCCAGCAATTTCTATCACTGTTTTACTTGGATCAGCTTGAACTGAGACTTTCAGATGGTCATAATTACAGCTGGAAGGATGTCCACTACGCTCCTTATCTTCGAGGCTCACATCTCCTGATCGAAACTTTGCACACCATCGTTGAGCTGTGCGCTCATTTACTGTGTCCTCACCCCATGCTTGCTTAATGTTACAAGTTGCTTCGCTCACTTTGTGGCCTAGTTTGAACTCGTGAAGCAAAATGGCATGAAAAGCTTTTCTACCCATGCTTCACTCAGAACCCTGAAACAAATATCCTTTTTATGATTTTTAGAAAGGTAGGTTTTGCATAATGGATGCCAAAGTGCACACTACAAAACGATATATAACTTATCTACGTACACCTTCACAGGCTGCAAAATATGAACCCCAAATTAGCATGATATAAAAACCTACAAAACTTTTGTAATGACCCAATACTTATTTCAGATGTGTGAAATGCATGTGAATTTTCAGGATATGTTTCATTTGATAGAATGAAACCACAAGAGCTGAGTTAACAGAACTGGTGGAAGAGAAGAATGTGGAAGAGTTAAAGAAACGCTTACTGAAAAGAATAGAATTTGGAACTGCAGGTATGTATGCCATTTGTGGATTGTTTATGGGAATGTAGACATTATGAAAAAACAAGTAAAAATGAATGTTTTAATATTATTATGAACTGATCTGTTCTCCCTAATAAAAAGACATGTATATATTGTATGTGACACACATTTACCCCCATATTGACTTGAATATTGTTTTGATGAATTCTAGATGAGGGTTGAAGGAAGCTTTAAAAAATATATATTGTGACTTTTAAAAGGTATATATTGTTAATGGAGAGGTAAGAGAAGCAACTCTCATCACCATAGAAAAGAAACATGCTTGAGATTTCATATTTCAAGCTGCACAGCTCATATTTTGAATTTTTCTTGTGTTTTTAATACTTTGAATAAATTTAAATTTTGATTAATTTGTTTGAAAACATTACTGTTTTTTGTGTTGTGGTTGTGTGCATGTGCACGCATGCAGTATACTTTCTAATGACACAGGAATTTGTTGCAGTTAGTTGATTATTTTTTGATAATTTAAAGAAAGAAGAAGAAAAACAAATATGGAAAACTTTGAAGAAAAGTTTCTGGTAGCCAGTAATGATAGTAGTGGGCAGAATCAAATCCTAGGCCTGGACTGACATAAGGAACAGTTGCTATTCTTAATAATCTTTAACTTACCACGCAGACTTTGACTCAGTGAAGCTACAGTACATTGATTGAAAAACATTCTCTATACTGTTAGCAAGTTCAAGTAAAAAAACACTTTAAAAGCAGTGTACCTAACTGAGTGACTTAAATTGTGTCAGACATTCTTTGTAACTATAACTATTCACATATTTGATCTTTCAGTATGATGTCTTTGTACTCTTTTAGACATGCTATATGTATCCAATTAGTGATGCCTAAATAGGTATTGCAACACTTCTGATAACTTGCTGCTAATTAATTTTACTGATTCCATTACCATAACTCCAAGATCCTTGTCTTCTGATGACAATATTAAAGTGAGGTACTATTTATGTTGTTGAGTAATATTGTAGCGTTAAAACCATTTTAATAAAAATGTGACGGGTAGACTATTGCGGCTGTACTGGCCTGTCATTTGGAATAGCATAGGTTAGACAAAATCTGATGTCAGTCATCTTGTACTTTTTACTGCTAAATTTTGTGATTTCTTTAACATTTTTGTTTTGTAAGGGTTGCGAGCAAAGATGGGAGCTGGATTTTCTCTAATGAACGATTTAACAGTCATTCAGTCTACACAGGTAAAATTTCAAGTTATTTGTTTTAGCACATGAAAGCTTTGCTACATTTTTTTTTTACTATGGCTAAGTGATAAGGCCAACTATTTTGGACAATCTTTTTTAATTCTACCATTAAACGGGCGAAAAAAAGACCTATAATGGTCTGATATATTTTGAAGAATCTTTTGTTGTTTAAGATCAAGGTGTTTCAACGTAGGACACATGGTCTATAATTTGGCTGACCCATAGACCAACTTGGGATTTTGTGTTTACCCAGAGATAGTATGTAGTCTTGGTGTTGTAGTGGGTTCTGGAATTCACCCAGAGTTAGTATGAAGACGGGGCAAACCATGTTTCCAATATCTCTGTAGTGCAGGAGGCTCATTTTGATTGAAAGGTAACATTATTCAAATAAATAAGAATGTTAAAATCATTAAGATCATCATTATTATTGTCATTGATAGTGAGTTTGTTTCTTAGCTCTTCTTTGAGGCCCAGAATTGAGAATTATTCCAGTGGCACTTGCTAAATGTTTGGATGCTTAAGTAGTTGAAAAAATGAAGTTATTAGAGAATGCTGCAATTATAAAAGATGTGAATTAATTTGGTAGAAGCACTGATGGTGAGTCAAGGGGTTTTTGTTATTAATATAGTAAGTGAGTTTTTTTGTTTGTTTTGCATTGACTTGTCTTTAAGTAGAAAACAACAGTAAATGAAAATAATCATTCTTTTGACCATCTTTCAGGGAATTTTACGATACTTACAAGCGACCTGTCCATCTTTGAAGAATCAGGGAGTGGTGATTGGCTACGATGGTCGTCATAACAGCAAAATGTATGTTTCCCTTTTTTGTTAAAAATGGCAGCCTTCTGTGTGCTGTCACTGTCAAAGTCTACTCAGCTGATAAAAATCTAAAACAACAAACCTGAGAACTAACATCATCTCAACTCATAGATACATACATGCACAAGAAGCTCTTACTGGGATGCCTTTTTTTCTTTTTTCTTTTTTTTCTAGGTGTCAGTTATCTAAGGTTTGAAATATTCTGCCTGTATTTTTCCTTCACTGATTACCAGCTGTTTTTATTATCAATCTAATTATTTATTGTTAAAATTTAGTTTTGCTCTTTTAAGTTTTCCATATATTCTCTAACAATAGCGCAAATAATACTCTAGGGGCTATGACACCTGCATCATCAGATTGCCATCTTCATTGACAGAAACTAAGGTATAACGTCTGTAGTTTATTTGAAAATGTCATCCTTTCCTGAAAACTTCTATTAATTTACGTTCTTGCCAATGCGGCACCAAGGAAGATAATCATTTGTTCTTGTCCTTTTTTTTAGAAAGTAGGCAGCCTTTGGAACCAGAGGTAATTTACAATATTAAAGCAGGGCTGTCAGGTCTTAAATACTCACAATGCAAACACTATTAAAGCTGACAAATTTCTCAGCTCTAAAACTTGGTTAGAAGATATTCATAAAAAAAACAAACAAACTGTTGCATTGTGGGATGGTTGGTTTAGTTATTAACTGCTTTCACTTTAACTATTTCTATGTGAATTTTAAGATGTTTGTGCATTAAAATTACTTTAATTACTTTATTATGGCTGTTTTGAGTTGAGTGGATTGGTGAAGCAACTGTAGCATTAATTGATCAACAAATGCATGGCTCATGTCTTGGTTTTCACTTTGCCCTTTTATGTTTGTGGCATGCCATAATCAAGTTTATTCTTGTACCTGCCAAAAACTGCCTACCTGTAAAGGTGAAGTAATAAGGAAATTTTCTGAATTTGAACAATTTAAGCAGACTTAAGCTTCTTTCTCAAACTCTTGTGCACAATATGAAACCTGGTTAATGCTTGTAGAGTTATTAATAGTGAGGCAGATACATTTAACTTTGGGCTTTTGTTGTTATCACTGAGATCATAATAGGTACATTCATTTTTTGGTTAACGGTCTCTCTCTCTCTCTTTTTTAAAAAAAAACTAAATTAATTGAAGTATAATTAATTGGCTGCTTGACCCTTTTCACATAAAGGTATTAAAACTGTTAACCAAAGCTAAATCCATAACCATGTCAAATTCTATTATAATGTCTAGGGAGCATAACTACAAGTAAGTGTATAAGTATGGTTGCTCCAGGAACTAATAAGTATGGAATCTTTGAAGTTAGAGAAGTTTTTAAAAAAAAGGTTATATATTTAACACACACTTTGTTGTATTTTCCACTAGTGTTCACATTTCATGCCTTTAATTTTTCTTAAAGAACTTTTTACTGCAATAATTTTGTTTGAAGAATCCTTTTTTTTGCCAAAATTTGGTTTCCTTCATATAAAGGTGGCTGCAAAGTGAATTTTTATCTGGAAGAGAATAGTTAAGGGTGTGTTTTTGCTTACAAGAAGAAAATCAACATATTGGACTGTTTATTATTTCTAATAACTTTCTACCTGACAGATTTTCCCAGTTGACTGCAGCTGTCTTCTTGAATGACAACGTTCCTGTGTATCTCTTCTCCAGAATGATACCCACACCATATGTGGTAGGTATATTGTGTTATGGTTTGTTTAGCATGGATTAAACATTGGTAATTATAACCTTCATCAAAGATGATGAGCCACTCTGCCATCTTTCACTGCATTGCAATCAGAATTGAATTCTAATTACAATTTAAAAAAAACCAAAACAACAACAGCTTTTTCTCTCAGCACAGATGTAAAGATTAGTTTTTAGTGGCACGAATTCACTAGGGAAACTTAAATGAAACAGTGTTGCCATAATTGTGAACTGCTTATTTGCTCTGAGGTTTACTTGCAGTTGGTTTGTCTTTCTGGAATCTGCAAAAGTAGTTCTGAGAAAACTTTGTTTTGATACTTAGATTTAATAATTTGTAATGATAAAGAAATGTTCTAGAAAAGATACATCACCAAACAGCATTCTTTCTTCTTTTTTTTTTTTTTGACTGTTAAAATAATTAAAATATGCATTTAAATTAATACACTTTTAAAATCTCTGACAGTTGGGAGAGAGATAAACTAGCAACAGTAGTTTTTACTGATGCCTGTTAGTCTCAGTCATATGAGTAGAAATGATCGGTTAAATTGCAAAACACTGAAGATAGTACATTGTGATTTCTGGTAGAAAAATGCCTTTCTGACTTTTTTGAGGAGAAATCTATAACTCCACCTTTGTCGCTTTGGTTATAATTTACCTAATTGTCATGTGTTTATAATATTTATACCTGAGCTTTTCAAATACTGTTAAGGTACTACTGATGGCGCTGTCCTTCAATAGGTTTTGGTCCATTGTTCATCAGATTCTAGCAGAGGGTGATCAGTCTCCCACTGTCCTTTACATTAGCTAGGTGCTTCCCACTTCTATGCCATAGGTGCATTGATGCTGTTTTCTGCATTCTCACTCAGACATTTTGAATGTATTGTTTGCTTTAGGTTGGCCGGTCAGAGTTCTCAGGATTTAAATGCTGTAGGTTTTTGTTCGATTTGTTGACAGGTTTTGATCAGCAGCTGCTAACACCAGTTCTCCACTAAAGATCTCATGCTTTTGATTTGTTGATTGCATAGACAAATTGATATACTTTAATACTTAACAGTGATGGGCCGATGTGTGTGGTGTCAGGGTACTGGCCTTTTTTGTTTTGTATTCATCTGATTAGTTAAAGAACAACAAAAACTTGGTTAATTAAAAAATAATGTTTGGTATGATCTGTTTCTATTTGTTTTTGTTCACAGTTTAATATTGATTGCAGCATATATTTTTAAATGGTGATAATTAAATTATACTCTTTTTTAATAAACAAATCTGTCTTATTATTACTATTGACACTGGATACTATCATATTTTTATCTCTCAAGGACATTTAGTACCTATGAATTTGTCAGTTGTCTTATCACCATACGTTTACATATGCTGTGAAAACATCTTTATATAAGTTACAAATATATAGAGAGAAAGATGTTCAAATGAAATATGGGATGGTGCTATTTAGCCAAGTTTCATCTCAGCATCCCTATTGTGTGTAAGAGAAGAAATTAAGCTCTCTGTGTATATTTGCACAGTATCTTGTGATGTCATGTGCTATGTACAAAGACAGTTAATGATGCTCTGCAATGCAACAACATATCAGTGTTCTGCACAGGCTGCGGCCTCACGGCTTTGACCCAAATAAATTCATTTCGGGTGCTAACTTTTGGGCACTACTGCATCAGGGGGTGCAGGAAAAAAAATATATAATAGACGCCTTTTTTGGGCTGTAGTATGTCAGTAATGTTTGATAATCTCTAAAATGGATATATTTCAACTTATTTAATATTTATTTGTACAATCACATATTACATCGATTGTAGACAAACTGGCAGGTGACCTGCAAGTTTGTCTGTTTGTCTCTTGTTGTTGACATGTGGGCCGAGGACAGTTTGCTAGAGAGTTTGCTATTGCCAAAAGGTGCCATCACGTGATTATTTGTGGCCAATAAGAGGCAGCCTTTAATTTGCTCAATGTTTTTGGAGTTTTTAAGATGGGGGTAAATAAACGCAAAGCCTCCACATCAATTTTATGTTTTCTTGCGAAAATGAGGAAAAATGAAACCAGCCAAAGATCAGAAACAGTGACAGAAGCACCTGATGGGACAAATGAAGATGGCACACTGACTGAACAACCGGTCTCCAATGTCGTTACTTAGTCTTGAACACATGTCAGAAAATTCCAACAACGGTGGGTGAGTGACTTTACGTGGTTACAGTATGACAAAGAGAAAGATTCAATGACTTGTTCTGTGTGTATCAAACATAACAAGCACAATAGCATGACTAGTGAAAATACAAACTTTAGAACAAGTACCCTCACCAGGCATGCAGATAGCAATGATCACAAAGCAGCTATGCAAGCTGATATCATGGCACCTCAGTTCGACAAAGATGTAAAAAATTTGCAGATCAGTAAAGAAAATAGTGTCTTAGATGCCATGATTGTTGTTTTTTGGATGGCTAAAGAAGATTTAGCAATAAACAAATATGACAGTTTGCTGCATCTTCTTGATTGCCCCAACATCACTGGCTTGAAAACAGCCAAAAATGTAAACTACAGTTCTGACAGAACAGCATCTGGGATGTTAGAATCCACAGGCTCATAAAATCACCAGTCCTCGGTGTCCTGTGTGATGAGAGCACTGACATAGCAGTGAGAAAAAAACTTGTAGTTTATGCCAGAATTATAGATCCAGACACTTTTGAACCAAGTACTGTATTTTTGTGCAACCTAGAAGTGAAATGTGCAACTGGTAAGGCCATACATGACAAGTTGAATGAAATTCTTTATGAATCGAAAATTCCACTCACTAAAGTTATGGGACTTGGAACTGATGGGGCCAACGTGATGACTAGAATGGAAGAGGGCTTGACTGGTTACATGCTGAGAAATAATTCATTGCTGATAAACTGTCATTGCCTTGCCCACAAACTAGCTCTGTGCCCTATCTGGTAGACTACCAAGCAACACTGACTGGTATATTTTATTTTTTAAGGCATATGCTAACAGGACAACTAAGCTCGCATCCATCCAGTAGATGCTAGATGAGCCTAAGCTCAAAGTGAAAGAAGTGCATGAGGTGAGATGGCTGTCAGTCCAATTAGCTGTCAACATGGTCTATCAATGCCTGGACTCCCTTATCACTTTTTTTACCACAGACAAGGATGCTAAATCTAAAGGACATGGCAACAAGTTGGTCCAGTATGATTTTATTGCATCTACATACATGCTCATGGACTTATTGCCAATTGTATCTGAATTGTGCCTCATTTTCCAGAAATGGATCTAGATGTCAACCTGTAGAAACTTCAGTCACAACCTGTAGATCAGCTCTTCAGAAAATAAGAGCTGGTGTGGATGATCACACTTCACAAACTTCAAAATGATCATCTGAAAGTTATTGGAGGAAAACTTGTTTACAAGGAAACTCATTTTGTCAAGGGAAAACAAAATATTGATAGCATCAAAGAAAATTCTGTGGATGCCTTGCTTGAGAAACTTTACCAGAGATTCCCAGCAGATGGCAGTAACATTGTATATGCTTATGGGGCATTGGGACTTAGGCCGTTATCATTCCTCTCTTGGACTGACCTGGAGATGTGGGGAAATGACAAGCTGGGAATACTGATTGGAAAATATTGGAAATCACAAGTGTCAAAACCAAAAAAACAATAATTCAGCTGTCACTATCCAATCACTCATTGACCCAGCTGCAACCAGAAAGGAGTGGGCTCTTCTCAAGTCTTTAGTGATCAATGCTGGTTTTCCCAGAGATAAGATGAAGGATCTGTGGAGCCTCATCAACCAATATCATAAGGAAGATGTGCCAAATTTGCTGAAACTTGCCTCTCTAGCTTTGACTGCCCCGATCCACACCCCAGACTGTAAGAGAGGGTTCAGTGCTCAAAATCTGGTGAAAACATCTTGCAGTAGGCTATCTAGCTCAAAACTAGATGATCTGCTCCTGGTTAAACTGGAGGACCCATTGATCAATTTGACTTTTCTGCTGCTTTTCTCCATTGGAGAAATTCCAAAGACAGAAGAATGTTTACTGTTCCACAAGAACCAAAACTAATAAAAGTTCTACTTTAGAGACTCAGTTCATTTTGGGAAATGTCAATGTTTGATTTTGACTGTTTAACCTTTCATATTTGATTCAAAAGGGTTAAATGTTCTATTAAAGATATACATATGTATTTCCTGCTAATTGCCCTGATTCTTGTATGGACTTGAGAACCTGCTCAATTGTGCTCAGTAATGTTTCTTTGAACAAAATATTTAATAAAGTTGTGTGAATTTGTCATTATTCTTTTAAAACACCAATTTCGTTTAGTCATAAAAAGTCAACTTTATAAGCGTTAATATAATTTATTTTAATAAACAATAACATTGGTTTAAGAAAAGCAGTTCTATCAATCACATCTCAATGGTTTAAATAATTAAAACTGCTTACACAATGACATTACCTGATGTGGCCTAAAAATAGATGCTTATTGTCATTTTGTTGTTCATTAAAATGTGGTCCCCACGCTGAAAAAAAATGACCCCACTTTTTCCAACAACATGGGTCAACTGTCCCCATCTTCTGGCAAGCTGTGCAGAACCCTGTCTGTATAGACCTCTGATGTCACAGGCTTTCAGTATGTGGCAAAAATTTACATGTATCTTTGGATGAAGATTTTACTGGGAGGTGGATGATATGATGCAGATCAGTTGAATACTTATCATGTCTCTCCAGATCTCTCACCACCAGATTTTTTCTTGTGGAGTATTTTGAATGACAAGGTGTACAACACAAAACCAGCTCCCTACCATCCATGAACTCCAATAGAGAGAGAACTGTCGATATTTCAGCAGTTGTTCCTGTGGAAAAAAAAAACATGCTGCTGCATGTTACTTTGTTGTCAGATTCTCCAATGTCTATGATAATGCTGCTGGTGGACCTTTTGAACACCTGTTGTGTTGTATCACATTTGGTGTGTTTGATGTATAAAGCAAAAATTATACCTATCAATGTCTTTATTTTTTTTTGCTTGGCTGTAGAAAAATGTGGTACACATTGTGAAAGAGAAGAAATTAAGTTATGTATGTGTGTGAATGTGCTCCATGAAATTCTGTCTGTCTGGGATATTTTTGTTTATTTAATTGGTTACTTGTAATTGGATAAAATAGAATTTACTTAAAAGAAATTAGAATTTGCTGTACAGCCATTTGGTTTTGGGGGGACTGGGTTAGAGAAGACATTGAAAAACTATGCTACCTATCATTTCTTCTTGTCTTGCAGTCATTTGCTGTCTCTCACATGGGATGTGAGTGTGGGATCATGATAACAGCATCACATAATCCAAAAGAGGATAACGGTTATAAGGTAATTAAATATCAAGGGATCTGCTGCCCTTTTCCAGTTTCAGATTTAAAATAGAACAACTGGTCCAATTTTGAAATTCTGTGACCACAGCCAGTGTCAGCTTTTTAGTTTTAGATATATAAACAAATGATTTGTTTTGTTTGCCTTTTTATTGCCAGATAGAAAAATGAATATATATATATATACACACAGTTGTCCCCTGGTATTCGCAGGGTTACGTTCCTAGAGCACCCACGAAGAGTGAAAAACCGCAAATATTGGACATGGTCCATAAAAATGCCTATAAACGTCAAAATATAACGTAACATATAATAAAAAAATATAAGTAAATATATAATAATAATTTAATAAAAAATACAGTAAAATATACGGGTGCTCACCAATAATGAATGATATTGATTGAAGATGATGACAACGAATAAGCTGTGCAGTACGATGAAGATAATGACTGCACAGCAAAGCAGAGGATTTAAAGCTCTTTAGATGGTGCCTCTTCTTCAGGCGCTTCAGGAGAAGTCGTATCTTCGTGCAAGGCTTTCTTGGTGGGCTTGAGGAACATTGTGATGGGAAGTTGCTGTCGCTGTTTCTTCATAGCTACACGCAGTAAACTGGGATGATGCGGGGCTGCTGGGCTGCATCTGCCTGAGACAGCACCTCATGGGAAGCAGCCAATCAGCAGCGAGGAGAAATGAATAACGCTCTCGGATTGGCTACTTTCAAACCTCCAGCCAATAGCGTTTATTTTATACTGATATTTTGCTGAATTTACGTTAGTATTTACATTACAAAGTTAGTAAATTATATTGTTATTAATAATTTAGCGTTAAAAAGCGTGAAAAAATATATATTGCCACGAAAAAAGCCATAAAAAAATCGCGGAAGATATTTGCGATTCCGCGAATATGCAGGGGTTTCCATGAACAAGTATTAGTTAGGTTCTAAGGAAAATTCCGCGAATAACCGGGGCCGCGAATGCCGAACCGCGATTACGCGGGGGTCGACTGTGATATGAAAATCATATTTAGTGAATGAAGCATCCCCCCTCTTGATAGGAGTCGACGTATTGTAGATTTTTAAGGCCAATAGAAAATAGCCCAAATTAAAACAACACAGGACCAGTCAGTATATATGCCACCAAAAATAAAAATAGATAGAGATATTTATGAACTATAATTGTAAGAATATAATTTTAAAAAAGGAATTATAAACATAAAAAATTTACTAAAAATTTTTTTAAAAAAAGAGAGAAAAATTGGTGCCTGTCTCACTCCAATTCACACATCATCAGTTTTAGAGAAAATGTTGTAATATGAGTTCTACCTTTGTTTTTTATATAGTCCATTAGCTGAAAATCAAGATAATCACAATAGCTGCTAAAGTAGTATTTCTGGATCAGCCTGGAACCTTTATATGTTTTATTTTACAGATTAAAGATTTCTTTCTTCAGGTATAAACTATGATAGCTTCAGTGTTTCAGTTCTTGAATGGTACAAAGATTTTATATAGAGAAACAAGAAAGGATGCCAAAATGAAATTAAATCTTATCTTGTTTCTTTATTACAACTAGTAGTCTTTAATGAATTGAGTATCATGGGTAGTTGTGGTTTTGTTTCTAAAATATTATAACATCCAGCAGGAGTGCAATAACATCACTCAAGAACAGTTACAAAATGTTACCACATTCTTAAATAACGGAATTAATGAGTGCATAGATGTGACAGCAGAAAGTTTGAATATTTACAATAAAAATTATATGTGACTGGATTTTTGTTATACCCTTTGTAGATAATCTTCACTTGGTATATAACAAATTCTAATTTTGGTTCTGGGTGGCCAATGGTAGATTACTGGTCTGTTACAGTTGAGAGTTCAAATACTGGTTGGGATCTGTCTCCATTGACAAACAAACAATCAGAAATGAAGGATTTACAATATTAGTTAGTACCCATTCTTGTTACCTGAGAAACTAAAATAGTTTAGCTTTCACTTCTTTTAATTTCAGCTATGTCATATTGCTTAGTGAAGAATTAGTAAAAAATATGTTAATAGGGGCATGGCTATAGGAAAATAAAGTATTTAAATATATAATCATGGGTAAATTTGTTAGGGATTCTGAGCAAGATGGGAATGTGGAAGAATAAAATTAAAGGAAATTTGTTTCTGCGATATGTCTTAACCAAAACAAAAGGTAACAGAGTAATTTACTGAAAATCCTTGTTAATAAATCAATCCATCTGGCATAACAGATATCAGACAAAGGATTAGTAAATGCTTTGCCAACTTCTGCTCAAGGTATTTAGTTTCTAGACAGTGCACACTCACTGTTCCTCATCAGCAGTGCTTGCAATCATTAAATCTGAGTGTTAACAGTTTTAGTATGGGGATTATTTTGAAAAATGTTGCTATATACCAATGCCAGCTTTTGGGTTTATCTAAACATACAAACAGGGCTTCTTCCACTGCTAGCTGTTTGGAATTTAAAGATGGCAGCATTTCATTTCAGATCATCTAAAATAACTTTTTTTAAAAAATTTGATCTACTACCATGACGAGCATTTGTTGTGTTTCTGATTTGTCATTGGCTTATTTCTTTCTGTTAAAATTATTATCTTTAGTGAGAACAATTTTGCAAAGAGCAGGTTCCATTGAAGTTCGGTTTTGGTGCTCCACGATTCTAGTGTCTCACCTCCATGGGAAGTTATTATGTCAAAGAGAATGTTTAGCACATTCGGCTTTATTACCTTAAACACAGTGTTTAAGGTTTGTGCTGAATTTATTTCACCATGAGAAGGGTTACTAGACACACCAGAGATTAAAGACAACTTGAATTCCAGGGCATTCTTTGACTCCTCTTGAAGGAATTTCCGCCAGTCTTCCAGATGAGAACAAGTTGGTTCACTTGCTCCATGTCTTTGTTCAGATTCAAGCTGTGCCAGATTTTGTTTGTTTATACTGACCTCAGGTAACATGCTTTGTTCTGTGGGGATAGTGTTCTTATTATTACTATGGACATTTAACTGGTCAGCTTTTCACTTGGGTAACATCTGGTTTTATTGTTTTTTTTCCCTAGGTCTACTGGAATAATGGTGCTCAGGTGAGTTTACTCTCTTTATTTAATCCATAAGTATATGATAAATTGATTTTACTTGATTTTAATATGACTCTGTGACACGACTGCTTTTAGTGCATCATGGTAACAAATGCATGGCATATCATTGTCAACCTGTGCCACACAAACACATCTTATCATTTTAAGATGAAAGTATGTTATGCAACAGGCTCTGATAAGGTCTTAGAAGTAGTTGCTATGGTAAACTGATCTTGGAGAGACATGATCTGAATGCACCAGTCCTCTGTAGCTTAGAAGCTATAAATTTGTCAATACTCAACATCCACTCTTAAAATCATCAGGTGTGCATACCTTTCTGTTGTGAGGTGTTACTTGCATAGGATGATTATTAGTTTATTTTAAATTGCACATTAGTTTAATAATGGTTGAAAGGACTATCTACTGTTTCTTAATGTCTTGATGATAAATTAAAATAGAGTTTAACCCAGACTTGAACCCAAGTTTGATCTGTAGCCATACACAGGACTGGTATAATATGATTAGGGTTAATACTTTGATATGCAGCTCTTTACCTTGAGCTAACACATTGTGGGGTTTGAGGCTAAGTGGGTTTACAGGGAACAATTTTATTGTAGGAATCAGTTGACAATAGACTACATGTGTTCATTGGGGGTTAGTTTCTGGTGATTGACTATGGTCTCCTGCCCTGATCTTTTTCTATCTTTGCATTGCATGGATATTATGAGCTGGGGAACAATCTTCTGCAAAAACACTGCTCTCATTCAGTGGGTGACAATTGGCAAGGACAGGCAGAAGAATTCTTGAAGAATGTTGATGTATCAGGCAGAAGATACACCTTTACAGACCACGAGCTTTGATCATCAAATTATACTCCACAACATGACCACCATATTTTTTTGTGCCTTGAAGCAGTGCATTGAAAATTTCTGTACAACTGTTGGGTGGTGCCACAGCCATGCACATGACAGTTGTTGATAGCTGTGAAAAGCTGGGCTGATCAGAAAAAATGAGTGTTCCAAAAGGCAGGAGAATTTGGTAGCATCTGCAATGCTCATCACATCCAATGACTGACATTTCCTGTGTTAAAGAATGGCTTGTCTCACTGCTTTTCTTTTATCCATGATGTAAAGATAACGTTTGATGGTTCTTATGGACACCTGCACATGCTCTGCTACATTTGTAGTCATTTGTCACTGTTCACTATCTGTGCTTCTCTTCATATATCATAGACTGTTCTGTTAGCTTTAGGTGTCCAAGACACACACAAATAGGCTTTCCTCTTATCGCTTCTCTTGAATTGGACAATTAACCCATTAACAGTGGAATATCTAGTGTCTTGATATTTCCTGCAGGCTTTTATTAACATGTCTGTCAGTTCCTCTAAACTTCATGTTTGTGACGTGGCTATCCACAGACCGAGTCTTCCTCTGGCCTCTATCTGCTATATTTTTCTATTATGTACTCATCTTGGCCTTTCTGTGTCTCATTGAGTTACTGCACTTGATATTCAACACAGGATGTGTAGAAATTTCTTGTGCATGTGGTTGCTATGGTAACTGTGCAAAAAAAATTTTGGCATTGTTTTTTTTTTTTTTAACTGTTGATCAGAAATAAATAAATTTTTTTTTAAAATTTGAAGATAAAACTTTTTAAAATGAAATGCAGTTTATTTTTTAAGGCATTTTCTTAATTTTTGAAATTTTGTGAATTGCAGAATTTGACACTCACTCAAAACCTCTGGTAAAAATCTTTCTTTGACATCGCATCAACTGTGCTCATCATTTCTGAGTGCACCACTCACTGGAGCACTATCTTTTATTTGGTGCACAAAGCCATTTTTCCAACTGATTGCATCATTCATGTGCGTTCCCATTGTTCTCAAAAATTAGCCCGTGGCGGTGCTTTGCTGTCTTGTCTGCTGTGACCTTCAAGTATTTTTTTTTTTTGGTTGCTTCTGTTGCTGATGTAACTTCATAGGAAGAATGAAGTGCAGCCTATGGTTTGGTACCTGCACCAAGTCTTATGACAAGCCCTGTAATTGGTGCATACTTTGAGAACCTGTACAGTGACACGTTTGTCAAATAGCTTACAGCAGCTCTAGCTCTAAGACTGCATTCCAGATCTGAAGGTATCTGGATGAAAATAGAGAAAATTATGGGTGACAGAAAATAATAAATACCTTAAAGTACCATATTCAGGAAACAGCACTAGAAAATACAAACGGACGCAGTTGGACTAGATCTATACTTCCTTCACTTATCCCTGCCATAGCAACTGAATATCCACTTTGAATTAAGTACATGCTTCTAAAATGACACTTATAGAAATTTGTTTTTTAACCCTACAAGATCTCTATCATTTTCCTGGGTAATTAAAACTTGTATTAAATAAATAAGTAAAAAATGGATAAGTTAGGTGAGAAATCTTCAGGGTCTGGACCAGTTAGATTAAAAAGAAATGTTCTTTTCAATGACTGGATTATGAAGTAAATACAATGTCAAAGAAGAAAAGTTGTTACTGAAATAACTTAATTTTTACTTATTTTTAATTGAAAACTTCTTTTTGTTTCTTTAGATCTAATTATATTTATTTCAGATCATATCACCAATAGACAAAGGAATTGCAAAATCTATTCTTGAGCATCTGGAGCCTTGGCCAGAGTCCTGGAACATCAAAGTTTTAGATTCCAGCCCACTAATTAAAGATCCTTTTGAGAAAATCCACAGAGCTTACAATGATGCCCTCAGTGAACTGAGACTCTACAGGTGAGATCAGTAAACATTGCAAACCAGATAAATAGGAAAGTGTCTTGTTCATTCAGTAACTGTATTATTCCTGTTTCCTGGAAGTTGTACTTACCACAGACTAATGAAACCTATCCTGGTACTAGCCACTGGCCTAAATCTCTCCATCTGAGCAGGTGGCTTTCACATCAGTGGACAATGGCTCTTCAGGAAGATGCCACTGCAGGGAGGCACACAAGTCAGGGTGTATAATGCCACAATAGTGTAACCCTCCTATTGTGTTGGGATTTTGGTTGCGTTTGTTGTTTCTGATGGTATTGTTTATATGCGAGATCAGTGCTGGAAAAACTAGCCATGTCAGAGATGTTTACTACCGGTCACCTGTTCGAGACTCTAAGCTAGAAAAAGTTAAAACATTATAGGACTATTTAAAAAAAAAAATCTGGCAACTTTGAGGATGGCAGGGAACCCGTCAGGTCCCACACAGACTCCAAGTCGGAAAGGTTTGCTGTTGTTGGTTAACACACCAAAAGCATTCGTTAATGGTAGGTTGCCCCGTTAGCAACCCCCCCCACTTCTTTCCATCCACTGACGGAGTGTGTTTCTGTGAACTTGGATCAATCAGTTCCTTTCATGTTGTCCACACCCCCAGAACCGTCAAACCAGGCTGCTCTCCTCGTTCTCTTGTAGGAAACAAAACACTCAGAAAAATTCTAAGTCAAAAATAAAATGAAGGATGTCCCAGGCTTCCTGGTTCGATCTCTTACCTTCACCAAACGGACTTCCTCCTCTGTTTCTTTTCTTTTTAAATCCCCCTCAAAATTGACCAGATAAACCAGCACCACACACATTACACACACACACACACACACGAGCACACAAACACACACGCACAAACATGCACACACGAGCACACACACACACAAACACATGCACACGCACGCACGAGCACACAAACATGCGCACACAAACACATGCACACACGAGCACACAAACACATGCACACGCACGCACGAGCACACAAACACACGCACACACAAACACATGCACACGCACACACAAACACACACGCACAAACATGCGCACACAAACACGCACACACACACACAACACGCGCACACGCACACTGCTTGAGGAGTGCATTTTTTTAAAACGCCTGTCTGCCTCCCATCGCGCACAGAAGACAGAAGATCCCTGCTCTGCCTCGCTAAGCATTAGGCAGCCGTGTCTGCTGATGACCCTGCTGCTGGCACCACAGATTCTTCTCCACTGTCAGCCTTGTTTGACGCCTGTTGTTTCCTTACCACCACCAATACATAAAAAAATAAGCTCTATATTTTAATGAGGAAGAAATAAAAGGGGGGTTAGCAGTTGTTCTTTATCTGTTTAGTAGATTATTTAATTTGGGTTAATTTTAATTCAGTGTAAACTCGAATTCTAAGTCGCCAGTGAAGTTGACGTACACTGCCATGCATGGGGTTGGATATCCATTTGCTGTTGAAGCTCTCAAGACGTTTGGCTTCCCACCACCCATTCCAGTCAAGGAGCAGGTAACTCTGAGAGAAAAAAAAAACAAAAACAAATATCTTTTCTTTTCTTTTCTTTTTTTTTTTTTTTACATGTAGAAAGAGTGTTCAGTTTGGCTGTTGCTTCTAAATGGCTAATGGGAAGCAGAAACGGCAGGATGTTAGGAGAAAAGAATAGTATCCAACCGGGTAGGATAGCATCTGTGTGTGCAGAAACACCTATCAGAGCTTCCACTAATATATCCTGCCTAAAAAAAAGAAACTGGCTGCAGACAGGACAGTCCTCAGAGCTAGCTGATGCTTTAGATCTCAATGTTTTTAGTCCTGCTTCCTTGTTTCCTATGTTAATTCTCAGGGTTTTGGTCAAGAATTTTTCAAGTGGCCATGCATTAAAAATGTTTTTAATATTGGGCCTATGGAGCAGTTCCAAGACATTGGGTCGTCATTTTACAAAGGGCCAATCACTTTCCCAGACAACTTTTCAAAAGATTAAACAAATATATATATTTATTTCTTATCTTTTTATAGTTTTCACTTTTTACTTATCAGTAAAATTAATAAACTATGAATAACAGATTTAGATTATTAACTGTTTTGCTATAAGCATATGTGCATACAGTGGTAGATATTAGATAGCATTGGTAGAGTAAACTAACTTGTCTACATGTCTGGTTTACAGTTCTACTTTAATCAATTGCAGATGATAAAGCATTAAAAAATGGCTACGTATATTCATGATATAACCAAAAAACATTGTTTTGAACATTGATGTCTTGCAGTTTCTGCAGAGGGGCTTCAGATTTTCTTCATACTGTATCAACTAGGAATGTTCAAATGAAACCTGGCTGGATATTGTTATTCTACGTTGATAGTAGTAACAGTTGCTCACCCATCCACCAGTCTTGTTTTTTTAAGCTAACATGCGAACATTTAAAATCTGGAGATTTTTCTAGAATGTTGAATCTTTGTGTCTGCCAATAAATAGTGAAGATGTCTTTCAAAGTGCAGTTAAAAATAATACCTGATAGGATAAACTGAAAAGACCAGGATTTTACTTCACGGTTCCTCAATTCTATATTAGTTTTCATATTGATTTGTCATAATCATTTAGTTTTAAGAAAGGCAAGCAAAATTCTTTTGTTATATTTTTACTAACTCAGATCGTAACAAGAGCTGGGTTTGATTGTGTGCAGTATGTTAAAGGGAGTAATTCTGTGTAAGATTAGCTTGACATTGTTGGGTAGATCAATATGCAGGTGATTGCATGTGCCACTTTCAGTAATTTCCCTCTTTTCACCATTTTATTTAGAAAGGGTGAAGTATGTAATTTTGGTTTAATTACTTTGAGCATTGTGGGAAATAATGTAGACATTTTGGTATGGAGACTAATTATTTGTGAAAATGTATAGTGTAAGCAAAAATAAATAGGTAAAAATTTGAGGTAAACTTAATGAAAGAAAATATATTCACCAACTGAAGAAGGTATTTAAGAAAAAAAAATGCAAAGACTGTCTGAGCCAAAGCTACAGATATACTTTGAAATTATATTTTAGTAATAATTGACATACAGAATATTAGGAGAAAAGATACAATTGGACAGACTTTTTGTGCTCATTCAGTAAAGCTTATAAGTGTCTGTGTAATCTTAAGGAACCATGCAAACTTGTTTGGTAGAGTTTACATCACACCTTTTGGCACTACAAATGAAATAAGAGTTTCCATAATATTTACTTCCAGATTGAGCCTGACCCGGATTTCCCCACAGTGAAATACCCTAATCCTGAAGAAGGCAAAGGAGCATTGGTTCGTGAGTTTTTAAAATTCTGTCAGCATTTCTTGTACAGTTGTCTCTTTGTTGTTTTTAAGATGTGTGTTTTATGCAGGAATCAAATTGAGATGGGATTCTTCAGGACAACAAGAAAATGAAATGTGGCCCAACTTTTTCTTAAAGTTGCTTGTTATGCTCAGCACCGGGGTGGTTTGTGTGTGCGAGAACTGCAGATATCTGCATTATGTTCATCTGCTAGGGTGGGATCAGCGGTCACCCCTTGTTAAGCTATCAGTAGCACATTTTTGAGTGGGGTACCGAAGCAATTGGGTCCCAGAACAAAAAAAAGAACTTGGCAACCAACAGGTCATGGGTTCTAGAGCAGCTCAGGTCATTTGTACAATCCAAAAATTAGAAATGCCTGCTGCGAAACTGGATAATAATTTTAAGAGAAAGACCAGACGAGATGAAGGCAGCCATTTTGTCTTTTTTAAAGCTTACATAAAATATACATGGATCACTCGCAGATACTGGCTGACATAATTGTGCAGCCACCAACAAAATGTCTCATATTTTCTGTGATTATTTTATTTGTGTAACACTATTTTCTTTGGAGACTCCACATTTATGACTACCATTGTATATCTATTAAAATGAACAGTTATCATCTCGTGTTTTGTCTGATTGAAGATTTTTTCCTCTGCTCCTTTGTTCTAGAAATTGTCAATCAAGACTGCAAACGAGCACGACAGCCCCATTATACTTGCTAATGACCCAGATGCTGATCGCCTTGCTTTGGCAGAAAAACTTCCAAGGTATTCACTCCCCACTGCCTGTTTTTCCTTTGAGAGTATGAAGATTTGGTAATAACATTATTTTTTTTGTTTTTTGCTTATATCAGCTAAGAAACAAACAAACCAAAATTAGGTGGTCCAGAATGTTCAGAATTTTTTACACCCTCCCACCCTCCCCAGGTAGACAGATCAATGTGAGTACGGGGTACTCTTTAATTTCTGATTATCTGAAAAATCTGCTTTGGCTCGTAACCCCAGAGTTAACTCAGTCCTCAGGGTCATGCAGTTGTCAAAAACTTGGTTGGGGATGAAAACCAAAGGTTGATGGTATGAAATAAAAGATCTTGGAATGTATACATGTGTATGGGGGACGGTCAGGTTTGTCAAACTGGGTTGGAGAGAATTATCTCTTCTCATAGAGCTTGTTACTTTACATCTCATCTGAGATTTTCGGTTGCTATCAGTTGATTGCTGTATTAGTTCTTGTTTTTAAATTATTGATAAGATGTTGTGGTAGCTGAAGATTTAGAATACCTTTGGCTCATTGGTAAACTGCTGGTTTGAAAGGAGAGTGGTTTTTGTTGTTCTCTGGAGGAGCTTGATCAGTTATTTCTTTAAAAGTTAAGTATTATGAGTGATCACATCCTGAGAGATGAGCAGAGTTTTTTTTTTTAATCCAAGTTCTAATGAACAGGAGCATGGGATGACCCCCAGCAGAAGGCAGGATTAGGAAACATTGCAAGAGGGACCAACATAATGTGAAGGGAATCACTCACTTGTGGCTTCTATCTCTGAAAGGGTGCAATAAAAATGGGTCTGAGTGCCTCCTCTCCTGGAATAACACACAAGTCTCCAGGGGTAAGGTGCCAGTCAACCAAACCAAATTCCAGTTATAACCTTAATGAGAATCAACAAATGTGCAAAGGGATTTTCACAAGTTACCCGGGGTCTGCTCGCACAGATTAGCAGACTATTTACAAGTCATTCCCTCTCAAATGCCCACTTCAGAGATATGGCTGAAACCATTGAACACTATCTCAGAACATGGTTAAGATGCACCCAAGACAAGAATAATCAGTTCCCAGCACTAAACCAACAGTACAGTTTCTACAGCTGAATCGCTGTATCTTGGGAGGGCTATGAGAGTAATACTCTAAAATGGGGAACCATTAGCAAACAAACGTTAACATCCCTCCTGCCACTGCTGTCATCATTAAAGGGTAGAATGTAACTATTTGTGTCTGGTGGT
The DNA here is from genome assembly GCA_018389105.1 of Nautilus pompilius. Classification (NCBI taxonomy): domain Eukaryota; kingdom Metazoa; phylum Mollusca; class Cephalopoda; order Nautilida; family Nautilidae; genus Nautilus; species Nautilus pompilius. Next base: position 236,956 of record JACATO010000914.1, on the reverse strand, counting down.
GGTGGTGGGGTATCTGGCAGCTGTGAGTTACCTGAAGTAAAGTTATTCCAGGAACCGCTAGGATACAGAACAGGCAGTGAAAAACAGGCAAGTGCTATGCTTACTGATGAAAAAAACTCTAGAAATGGCAGTAATCAGCTGAGTTCTATGGAAGAAATAATTTCTTGAACAGATTTGAGAAAAAAAATGAAATCAATACCTTAACAGTAATTGTTCTAGTAATATTATTATGACAGGTAAGGAAATTTAACTTGGATGGTTAATGTATATCTATAAACTTTTTTTTTTTAGGTTCAAAAAAATTTAATTTAAATTTCAATTAGTAACAAAAATTGATAATTTTTTTTAAAATGAAAACTTATGGTCAGAAGTTTATCTCCCTTAGTGTGGAACTCTTGAAAGAGGTGAATGGAGTTTTATCACAATTATTGACTCAATTTTTTTGTCTAAACCAGTGGTTCCCAACCTTTTTCTAAAAATGTTGCTTCGTGGTCCCCCTAGATTTTTTTTACCCTTCACGGTCCTCCATAAAATCAGCTTGACCTACTATATTATTATTATTATTATTATTATTATTATTATTATTATTATTATTGTTATTATTATGATGGTAGCATGTCAAGGTTTTTGCTTCTATGCCGTCAAACGAGTATTTCCCAAAATTTCAGAAACTTTTCTATATATATAAATCCACTCAGAATTTTTGAAAATATTCAAAAGTGTACTAAAAGCACTTATTCTAAACTGTTAGTCAATTTAAAAGTCTTAAAAAAAGCTGTTGAATTAAAATTTATTCAAAATATGACAATTCTCGAAAATCAAATGAAGAAAAAGTTCAGTGAGAGATCTGCACCTGTTTGGCCTTCAATATTTCATCAATGTTGGGCTGCGTTTTTGAAAGAGGAGCCACTCTCATGTCATGCGTTACATCGAGTTGAGAACGCTGACTCACACTCATAGGTTGTTGTGAACGGAATCAGCAATTTGAGAGCCATCTTTGCAACATCCGGATATGATTGTACCATTTCAATCCAGAAGTCGTTGCAACGCATCTGGCGAAAAGCATTTTTGGCAGCTCCATCATTCACCAAGTCAATGAACTGCTCTTCAATGAGATGGTCTTCGGAAGGCAGCTCGCTGACGGAGATGGAGAATGGATTCGAGAGAAAGTTATAATACTTCTGAAAATCGTGAAGCTCAGCAAAATAGCCTGCAAGCTCTGTGCGGAGAATATCAACATGATTCTTCATCAACTCGAGAATACCAGAATCAACTGAGAGATTATTTTCATCGAGGAAAGCGTTGAGCTCCAGAAATGGTGCAAAATTCTTCCTTGTTAATTTTAAATGCCGTAATTCCAGCTTCGTCCTGAAAGCATCATGGCAGTGGAGCACGGTGACCTCCATCCCTTGTAATGCCAAATTAACGCAGTTAACTGCCTCGAATATGTCCACCAAAAACGAAAGGCACACAAGTCAGCGACCCCTTCGCGGTCCCCCTGAAATCGCTTCGCAGTCACCTAGGGGACTGCGGACCCCAGGTTGAGAACCACGGGTCTAAACGAAGGTGAACAATAATGTGAGGACATGAAGATGATAATTGCTGATTACCTGCATGCATTGACCAAAGTAGCACTTTTTGCTTAGTGTCTTAATTTATTATATATTATTATCTTTGTTTTATGTGACTTTTGTATAATTGTTTTTAAATCCAGCATAAAAATTTGAATTTTTTTGCCCAAAGTGTGTCTAGTATGGTGTGATGGGATGCCTGATATTTTATTATTTTTTCCTAATCATAAGAAAAGAATTGCATAATATCTTTAATTTTCAGTGGTAACTGGAAAGTCTTCACAGGAAATGAAATTGGAGGGTTGTTGGGTTGGTGGATGTGGCACTGTTACCAGACAAAAAATCCAAATGCATCAGGTATGATTGAGCTAGGGAATGGGGATATCTATTTAAAAATTCTCCAGCACTGAAAATAATGCAGATCTTTTAGACATGTAGCATTATTATTTGCTTGTATCCCACTAAAGGGAGATGTTACAAATCAACAGGACTGTAGTATTTAAAAACAAGACAAATACCATCTAAGATTTTTTATAAGTAAATTAATAGCAATAAATCATCTACAAATGACAGAGACACAGTCACACAGGCAGAGAGACACGGACAGACACAGATAGACAGGCACACGTGCACACAGTATTGGAAATAATTATGGAAACAGGAAAAAGCTGAGTATAAAATGCAAACAATGTGATAGAATCACATCCTGTGTAAAATATGAAATGCTCCATAGTATAATCACGTGTTGATATAATAAATACACTGTGATTGGTTGTCATGCAAGCAGTTAAAGTGCCACTTATGCAGAAGGACTATAAAAGTATAGGCAGGGATATCATTGTAACGTGTGAATGTGTGGTGGAAACTGGCTTCTGGGAAAGAAATAACAAGTGACAAGTGAACATAAATCCAAGTCTTACCTAATAAAGGCATCATCTCCATATGACAGATTGTAGCCCAACTTTGTTTTAGAAGTAATTATGCAAGACTCTGGGGAGGACACTCAAAACTGGTACTGATGACAATAGACATGGTCAAGGAAGGAAGCCCAAACTCTATAAAAGTGATGTTAAGTACCTCAGGATATGTTCTCTGTGTGACAGAGGACAACCCAGAAGAGATCTTGCAAACGACCAAGCTGCAAGTACAGGGTGTTAATGTTTCTTCAAGAACAGCAAGATGCGCATTAGCGTGAAGTGATTTCAATGGATATGTAGTTCCTCGTAAACATTTGCCGACGAGAGGCAACCAACCGGAAAGCTGAAATGGGCAGCAGAAATAGAATGATGGGATGATGAAAGCTGGAAGAAGGTACTGTTTATGGATGAGTCCAAGTTTGAACTGTTTGGTAATAATCAACAGCAGATTTTTCAAAGATGAACTAGGCAAGGGTATAACAGTTAGTGCACAACAGCTGTGGTGAAGAACATGGGTGGATCAGTACAAGTGTGGAGCTGCGTATCAGCCGAGGCTGTTGGAAATTTGCATAAAATCAAAGGCATATTGACTTCTGACATGTACAGATAGATGGGTTCTTATCCATCATGCTGTTGCCTCAGAAAGATGTCTCATTAGGCAGGGATTTATCTTCCAACATGACAATGACCATGGTGGAAAAGTATCCACAATGTAAAGAGGCCGGTGGAATGCCTTGGCCTGCACAAATTCAAGATATCAACATTATTGGACTACATAGGGTTATACGGCTGCCAAGAAAGTCAAACGACAGCCAAACACCTTGGATGAATTGTATAAAGCTCTACAGGATATTTGGAACAACATTCCACAATCATGCATTGATAGCCCATATGGGAGCATGAAAACAGAGTGACATGCTTTATCTAAAGCAAAAGGCTCGCACCAAATACTAATGCACTGTGCAGTGCATTCATTTTGATTTTGTATATTTTATGCACTAATATGTTGTCAGACTATTTCCAATACCGTGTGTGTGCGCATGGCTGTGGTGGCCAGGTTTACTGTATCACTTTGTTTTAAACAAAGTGTTGATTGTGCTTGTGTGTTACAAAGTGAAACTACATCTTTAACATAAAAGCCATTTGTTTTGGTATTCAAAGACCCTCTGTACTAAGCAGTCTTAATGTAGTAATTCCTTGAGACGTAACTTACGATATTGTTTTAATAAAAGAAGTGCACCGAGGCGAAAAGTATTTGGAAACCTCAGTGATGGTTGCCATAATGTGCCTACATGCCTCAAAAGTTCGTCACTTTTTATGAACATCTCCATCTTCATGCACTAATTAAGATTTACTTATATCAGCCAAATATTCAGTTTGAAATTTGTTTAAATTTGAACATGGGTTTTTTTTTTTTAAAAAAGATACCTACACCAGGTGTGCTTGATTTCTGTTGTGTAAATAGTGTTGTTTGTTTACTCTCCAACCAGAAAACTAAGCAGAGTGTTGGTAAAGGCTTTGCAGAATAAAGGTTTTTTTTCTGAGATAAGAGTAGGTGCAGCAGTCCAGTTCAAAGTGACCAGGTGTAATCGTCAAGCCTGAGGAGAGACAGAAAGAGAAGATACAAGAGAAAACTGATAGGTGAGTGGCTACCGGAGAGGGGGAAAAGCCATTAATCCTCTCCAGACAGTGGATTGTACGGTATAGTAGCGCCGGAGCAAAACTATTCATCAATAACGAGTGTAGGCCAAAATTGACTTCAGTTCACAGAAGAATGTGTGAAAAGTCCCCCCCAGAGTTTGGAGCTGAAGTGTTGCAAAGTGATGAAAATAGAAAGAATCTAATCCCATTCTTCAGATGGCATGATTTGGTTTTTAGAGGCAATCTGGAGAGGGAGTTTGATGAGGAATGATGTACTCAGTTTTAAGAAAGGCATTCAAGACTTTTCTGAAACCGGGGGATACAAACAGAAGAAAAACTAGGAAAAGATGCTACCATCAGCAAGGAAATGTTGGAATAAAATTATAGTGGACAGTGATCCAAAAACACAACTTATACCCTGCAAAAGGAGTATTTCACAAATGGAAAGCTGGAGATGTTGTATGGGTTTGTGGTTTTCAGATCAAAATCTAACTGAATGCTTGTAAGAAGATGTGAAGCAAAGAGTGAACACCTACATCTGTGAGTTGGTTGAAAGCTGTCCTAGCCAAAGAACAGAGGTTCAGCTCTACTGGGTTCTGTAGAAGTTTAATTCCCTTCATGCCAGATATCTGAAAGCTGCTGTTAAGGTTCAGAATGTTCAAACTAAGAACTATCCCTTTGAAAGTGCAATTATATGAACAAATATCAGTGCAACAGTTTTGATGATGCGTGATTAGTGTATGAGAGAATAGATTTCTGCAACACTTATTGAACCACATGCCTCTGAAACCTAGTAAGTCATTGTCTGATTACTGCTGCTAACTGATGGAAGGTTAAATATCCCAGAAAAGTACAATCTAAATTATGAAGATGCTCTAGTTGTAAAAGTAAGTACACCAGAAAGATTTGGCAACCAACAGAGGGCATCAAAGAGGGAAAAATACCCATTTGTTGCTAATTAACATTATTACACCAAAAAATTTCTTTGTATTGAACCCTGATGATGGCAGTAGGGAAGAAACATAGGTCCTTTAGTTAGTTCTACTATCAAGGTGATGGGAAATACTTGTAGTGAATATACTTTTTATTAAAAATAAATAAAAGCATCAACAGGTTTATTTCAGAGAAAAGATAATGGAGAATGAGGATTTTATACCTTATAGAAAATCAACAATATGTGCATTGTTCTAATTGGAAGGGAGTTGGAGATAACAGGAATAAACAAATAGGTAGAAAGAGGGGAATGGAGGAGGGGAAAACAAGGTAAGATGCTTATATATTTTTCTAATATTTGTTTTTTTTCTTACAGTTAAAAAAAAAACTCATGTACATGTAGTTTCTACATTTGATAGATGCACTTCTGAAGTTTTTTTTGTTTTGATGCTTGCAAAACTGGAATGTATATTTTAATTCTGATTTTACCTATATTACAGAATGCTTGTTTTCTGATTTTACCTGTTTTATCTAGGTGCTGATGTCTACATGTTAGCTAGCACCGTCTCTTCAAAGATTCTCCAGTCGATTGGGAAGAAAGAAGGATTCAAATTCGAGGTCTGTTCTGCAAGAATCACATTGACAAATTGGCCAAGGTCGTCTGTGAACTCTGTATTACATGATCCACTTGACTTGAGTTGCCCACAAATCTGAGAATAGTTGAAACACACTGTTTTTGTTGTTTATTTTTCAGTCTGTTAGCTCCTGGCTGTTTGTCTTTTTCTGCCATTCCATTATGCATTTCAATAACTCTCACTAAACACTAACTATTGATGGAAACTTTTGAAATAAGTAAAAGGTTTGACCCTGTAGGTCAGTTATAAGTAGACTAAGTAAAGTTTCCAGCAGAGCTTGAGATTAGGGGGAAAAGTAACTTATTTGTAAAGAAATCTTAAATAAATAAATAAATACAATTTTTTAGCATTGTTGATTAATGATAACATGAATTATGCACCTTAACATACTAAAATCGTTGGATTTTGCATAAACAAATATCTTGTAAAACTGGTATGTAATCTAAAATGCATTTCTAGATAGTGATATAATGCATCAAAGTAACAATATTTTGGAATCGAATAGAAAACAAAATTATGCATTTGTTTTCAGTTATTATACAATACTTTGCAAATGGCAAGGTACTAGAGACATCAAACAGTTTAACATTGAAAATATCACAATGTCTGGGAAACTTGATTGTAATGTTTAATGGTAATATTGAGAGTTATCTTTTCTTGTGTGGATTTCTTCAGATCACCTCATGCTGCTTCTGAGACAGAAAATGCAGACCTGTGATATTCATCACTGTTTCTCTTGTTAAGAAATTTAGGTCATCAAATATTCTGAGCGAGAGGGTTCCCTCCTCTTCACACTATGCTCAATTTGATGTCAAAGATACATTGTCTGGTTTAAATGTGGAGTCATAGCAGGTCAAGTGAGAGGTACAATCACATTGCATTACTGCAGCCACATGGTGAGGTCTGGCATTGTCGTTCATGAATGTTGGTCCAGTAACAATCATTAAAATGTGGAATGACAGGGTTATGAATGTTTTCCATTACTTGTTTACAAACTTAATGAATTATAGCAATAAACACCATTTTGGAACAATCTAAAAAGTGGAAGTTAGAAACTTGAAGAGAATGGAGTAGAACATAATTGTGTGTGAATGCTTGCTTTTCTTCTGATTGTTTAAAATGTACTTTGTAGTAGTTGTCCCATCAATTAAAACAAAATTATTAATAACAGCAGCAAATTTTAAAACAACAACAAGCAATGCATGCTGATTTCTTTACTGCTTCCTGTTTTCCATAACACAGGAAACTCTGACTGGCTTCAAGTGGATGGGGAACAGAGCTGACAGCTTGAAAAAAGCTGGCAAGACTGTGCTCTTTGCTTTTGAGGAAGCTATAGGTATGTGAGTGCACATGTTTCTGAGTTCAGCTAAAGACGTTTCACAGAATTTATATTATCATCCCAAGCAACTTCTATGTGCATTCTGCATGAAAAAAAAGAGATTTTTATATATGCATTATATAATTAACTGTAGTAACAATTGATTTTAGTAAATTTCATCACAATGACATTATGTATAGTTTTTTAATTCATATGTGAGAAGAACTATTGGTATGTGACTAATTGTGTGTGTTAAACAAGCAAACATACAGGGCATTGTGTCTGGGATTTGTCTTAGTAAACATGAGTTCATTGTTTAAATTGGACAATGAGAAATTAAATTTTTTATAACCTTACAATTTTTTAAAGCAAAGTTTATTTGTTGCTACAGAAATAACTGTCAACATAGAACACATTAGCAAGTATTTATTTTATTATTCATTCATATTGCGATTAAAAGAAAGAGATATTTCTACTTCAGGATTCATGTGTGGAACGAAGGTTTTTGATAAAGATGGGGTGAGTGCTGCAGCTGTGTTGGCAGAGATGGCTGCCTACCTGTACAAAGAAAACAAGTCCTTTGACAAGAAGCTGGAAGAGATATTTTGCAGGTTGGTGCTCAATCAATGATCATCTTTAGATTGTCAACATAAAGATATTTGCACAATGGAAGCTTCGCTGCATCATTACTTGTTTCCATAAGTGATGGCAGAAATCCAAGTCTCTTGATTTCTGTTAATACAGATAGTATGCCTGCCAGTCAGCAGAAACTTGTACACAAGGACTTTGACTAATTCTCATGCAGTTTAGTTTACAAACTTGGACAATTTGTGATGGTGTTGTAACAAAGTCAGGTGCAATATTAGTCATTGGGAAACTAACAAGATGCTTGGGGTGGTTTCCTATGCCACAAGTCATCCTACAGCTGAAATACTTGATATTAACTGAATAGAAAGGGATTTCCTTAAGTTGGCCAACAGTTGGAAAATTAACCACTGGACTGGGTTACGGTTCTCGTGAGTGGCGCCCATCACACTTTGGTAGCATCATTCCTTAGTTTGGACATCTGTGAACAGTAAGAGCCATCTGCAGTCAATAGTTTACCTGGGTAGGTTCAGAAACAATGAAAGAGATAGTGCACAGTCTAAACATCTTTTATGAAGAACGAGATTAAAAGACAAAATTGTTACAGTGCTGACTTTTCACACCCTCTACACCCAACACACCTTCCCCCCCCCTAAATTTCCTTTTTTGTCTGTGGTTTAAAACTAGAATGTATCAAAGTGTTGGCGCCTCTCAGACTCGGAAACATTAAATTAATGTCATTTTACATTTGAACATCCAAACACAAGGGAAATTTACATCCCAACCCAGCTGAATAGTCTTGCATCGTGTATTCTGACAACCCTGACCAATTCAATTTGACTATACTAATCTGGCCCTGACTATCCTCCATTTATCACTACCACACATTTAACCAGGCTAACTATTTTACTAAATGTGTAAACAGTGTATAACTTCTAGGGTTTTTTAAAACAATTTCCCCTTGTTGTGACTTTAAACAGGGCAGTGTTGACTTTTGCTGGTTTGTTGTGATAAGGCTCCACTTTCTGTTCTTTGTTAACATTTGTAGTTACTCAGAGTATATTCACACCTTGTAGTGATGGTAAAAGTAAGTTCAGTTTTCGTCTGTAGCCTTTTGTGACCTTGAGTACTTTTCAGTAGACATGAAAGAGTTAATCACAGAGCAATATGTATCTTGATTACATGATGCACCATTGAACATATGTCATTACAGGTATGGGTATCATATCTCCAACAATTCGTATTACATTTGCCATGATCCAGACACCATAGAGAAAATGTTTGCAGAGATCAGGAACTACAATGGATCAGGAACGGTAGGATCTCTTAGAATCACCTTATATGTGTATCTACATTGTACAGCAGTGAGATTAGTCAGTCTTTGATGTAGATGAGATAAGTAACACAAATAAACTAGAAAGCAGAGTTTTCATTTACACTTGCAGTGTTTAAAGTATCTTTATTCCACAAATTTTCAGGGTGTTTAGTTAGTCAGCAGACACCACTTCATGTTGTTCCTATATTGCTGACTGGCAATAATTTTCTGCTATGCATATAAGCTCTTGGAAACAGCATAGAAAATAAATTTGAAACGTGCATTGGTAACCTGAAGTATTTTTTAAATAATAGTAATTTACACATTTAAATGCTGTTTGCTTTTAACAATCAAAATAATCTATTTCCATTATGGTTAGTTATAGTAATGTTCAAAAGTATTGCAACACCTTATTAAACAAAATGTCAAGTGTTCATTGTGTTGCAATGCAAAAATACATTAACATGAAAAGGCTTAGTTTTAATATTTTAAACTTCCTCCTCAATATTTTACTTTGGCGGTATTGTTTTTAACAATATTTTTCCATCACCTTATTGGTACCAACTAATGGTGCCTACTGTTTTGAATAACAGCGATGTTTATTTGCAGTAGGTGTTTTCATTTTTGGATTGTACCAGTTGCCTGAACTGGTCTCGAACCTGTGACCTATTAACTGCCAAATTTGTATCATAGTTTTGGACCAGCACTCCACTCCACTGCTACAAGGGCATCTTCAGCATCTAACAGCAGCCCAGCATGTTGTTAGCTGGTAACGAATTATATCTGACCATAGAAAATTGCTAATAAATATTACATCAGGCGAAATCAGGTGTTTCTTCTCAGAGAAGAAAGGGACAACAGCACGGCTGGCTTCTCTCAGGTGTTTCTCATGCGATTTAGCAGGAAGCACATTAAGAAATCTAGCTGCAGTTAAAAATATATAAAAATAATATATAACTAATTAAGTAAGCTAAAAGTTACTTTACAAACGAATACATATATACTTTGCTGTCTTAATAAATGTTTGGTTAGAATATTATTCTGTATGAAGAAAAATTAGTTTGTTTCTCTCTTTTTGTTTTTCTAAAAGCTGCATTGTCACAGCAGAGGCTACATTTCCTGTTAAGTGAGATTAGCAAAATATATAGAAATAATTAACTATTTATTAGGATCTGAATACCTGTATAACCCTAATTTGACTGAATCTTTTCCTTTGATTCCATCGCCGTCCTGCCACATCGAACACGTACTTTACTACTTCAACCAACTGATAACGCACAAAGTTCCTATCGTGTCTCATTGTTTGATTTGCTTAGATATTCCATGACGACATTTTTCAAAGCAGTTAATATATCAAACTGGACAGTATTGTGACCGCGATTGGAACTCTAGTCTTGGACAAAATCGATAGCATTTGAAATATGAACTATAGACAGAGATTATGCAAGATAACCAACTTTGAGCCAGACAACTCTCTGAGAGAAGCATTTAAACAAACACCAAAATTATTTAGAATGTTTGACCGTAATGTTCAGGGATCGAAGCTTACAAATTTTATAAGAAACGTGTTTGGTTGATGGTTTAGATTACTAAATTGTGGAAGTGTTGTATTGCATATTTCCTTCCCAACACAGGTTACTTGGTAAGATACCTGGTGGGGTGGAGAGACCCTACAAAAATCACACTACTTGGAAGAAAAAAAAGTGGCACATAAGAGCAAAATAAGTATAAATTACATAATCCAGGAATATGCTTTATTGTACTGCACATAAATGTTCGACTAACCACAAATACTTTATTACAATATTTTAAAAAAATTCTATAGTGCTTGAAGTGTTCTAGTGGTATCTTAGTATTTGTGTACATTATCAGTACTATACAAACTTTTCACTTCGCACCCAAAGAAAGTGGAAAGTTCAAACTTTGGAGCCATATTTTTTATTTCATTTAAAATTAAATTACTAATGTGCAAATAAACACTATGTATGGCTGTGACCCCAATAGTCATTGAGAGACGCTGTCATGATAATTTGTTTTAAAAAGTCTTTCATTGACAGGTTTTTCTTTTAAAATCTGTTTAATGTAATCTTGCATCAACACAGATTATGGAAAAGTAATGATTTATTACAATTTGAAGTGTTGCTAATGGGATTAAATGGAAAATGAGAGGCTGGTTGTGTTATTTGTAAACCCTAACCGGGAGATTAAGCGGATACTTTGTGTTTCTAAGTAGTGCTGGTAATTGTTCCTGGTCAATTTTTCAGTACCCAACAAGCTGTGGCTCATATAAGATCACAGGCATCAGGGACTTGACTGTGGGGTTTGACAGCAATCAGCCAGACAAAAAACCGGTGAGTGATGAATCATGGAAGGGGGCACCTGCTTTCTGCAAGAGGTTGGGGAATTCAGTTTTTAGCTGTTTTCTTATTTTAGCCTTTCTAGTAAAAGAAAAAATCAATTTATGAAGGTACAGACAGAGTCTATAGTAGTACATGAAATCGTAAACAGTAAGAAACATGAATTTAACAAATAATTACTTAAAGGGGCACTTTGATTAGAGTTGGTAAAATTGCAGCTGCCTTAAGCTTGGCTTCTGAAAATGAATAATTTTAAAGGGAAGTAACCCTGCAAACAGTTTAACAGACTATTGTATTTAGCATTAATAAGTCTGGTTCTTTTGCATGAAATTTTGGTTTTTAAGGAAACAAACTATTGTAGCTTGTAGACTTTTGTGTTACCCCCCCCAGCTTATAGTGTTTGCTTACAATTTATTAGGCATGTTTTTCTCTCTCAGCTGTTTCCAGTGAGCAAGTCCAGCCAGATGATTACATTCATGTTTGCTTGTGGCTGTGTGGCTACCCTGAGGACCAGTGGCACTGAGCCGAAAATCAAGTATTACACTGAGCTCTGCACCGACCCCCAGAGAGGGTGAGTCTGCTGGCTTTATGAAAGCACAGATCCTGTCAGCAGGACCTGTAAACACCAAATCCCCACTGCTTGTGTGTCTCATGCCTTTTTTTCTCCCAGTATTGATTTCTACTGGTGATGTAGTAGTCGCTGCCGTTTGGAGGCAAAACTTAAACTGATAGTTTTTCGTTCGTTAGGAACTAAAAATTGCTTCACAGTTATCGGTGATGGTTTTTTAAAACTCATACCAGGTCAGTTGGATGTTTTGGGGGCAGAAAAAAAAAATGTGGGTTCATCAAGGGGATCAGTGAAATGTAAAGTTTCTTTGAACAAAAGTCTGAACCACATAGCGAACCCCATGTCTGCAAGATGCAAGATTTTCCACTTTATCCAGAAAGTATGCAGACTAACTATTGTAACTTTATGAACGAGGATAACTGCATCTTGCAAGGTGATAATACAGATATCTTTGTTTTTATATTGGCTTTAAATGTTACTCCTTTGAAAGCACTCTTACTATGCTTTTGTGTGTGTGACCCACAGCCAGTGAACCATAGGGAGAAACACAGATGGTAAAAATAAATAATCAATTGGAGAAAACACGCTAATACTGTGGAAACCAAAGACGGAATTATGCAGAACTTCAAAGAGTGGTGCCAAGCAAAGGCTGCTATGCTAGACAGCAGCCAAAACATCTAATCACAAGACAGACAGCTAACAAACTGATGAACTGACTATTAACTAAACAACCAAATATGCTGTTCTGACACTGACCTGTAAATGCATAGAAGGGCTTGATGAGAAAGTACATTTAAGCCAAAAGAAAATTTTTGCTTCTGCCTGATCAGGTCAGGTGTTGCTACACAATACTGCACCTGCATTTTAAATTGCATGGCTTGGCCACCAAGAGAGCACAGAACTCTGGCGGATTTACTGTCTACTGAGTTGCCATTCTTTCTTTTTAGTTTAGATATTATTTATTTATTTCTTGAAAAGCTTATGAATATAGTATGTCCTTTGTACACAAATAAGAAAACTTATGACAACAAACTAAACATTGAGATTTTAAATTTTAAGCTGCACTTAAGAAAACAAAGCAGTAGACATTAGTCACTGGTTGTGAACTGATTCTAATGAAAGAGTGTAGCAGAGCTTTGGAAAATTATTTACTTGTTGCTTTATAACATTTCCCATGAGGTGCATAATCAAGTAGGCAGTTTAAATGTCAGTATTATCCTTATCTTAAGACTAATATTTATATTGCTAACATATGAGCTATGCTTATGTTATGTTCAAATTTACATCGGTTGGTTTTTGCTGATTATTTACCAAACAAAGTGACAGTGCCACCACATCATTCATTTCAAAGCCGTAATCTAAACGTATACATTGCCATGTTTTGTGCATTTAACTAAGATGGCTTAACCCTTTATACATTAAAATTTTTAAGGAACTTTCTCTGTTTTGCAGACTAGATCAAAAAGCAGCTGTTGAAGAACTTCAAGACATAGTCCATTGTATCCAAGAACACTTTTTCCAGCCACAAAAGTTTGGTCTTATAGGCAAGCAGCAATAAGTTTGCATGAATTGGCACTACCAACAACTACCAATTTTTGTGATACAACAACACAGATTGTGGAAACAGCACATATGTTTAATTTGTTGGGACTCTGTGTATGTGTGTATATATATTATATATGCATGCATGCACACACTTTTTTAATACAGTCATCATTGCTTTAAGATCACTTCAGTAGGGTTGTTTCTCATTGCTTCTATGCCTACTCACTTTTTGTTCTAGGTAGGCTTTTGCTCACTAGTCAGGTCTGTTGTAAATGCAAACATTTTCGTGATCTTAAAGAAAAGTACATCTCCAAAATAACTTCATCTTTGGTATTTTAGCCACAGCAAAGCGCATGATCTCATTTCCTTAACCTCCATATATATTCTCTCCCCTTCCAGCCTAACACCGGTTCTATTATATTTGTATTTCCATGGAAAAATGGAAAAATTTTAAATATAATTTCAGAAAATTGTATACCTTATTGAATTTTAGGATCAGGCTTATGGTCATGGTAATTCTTCTTCAAAAAAGAATTAACTACAACTTTTCTCTTTGTAAAACCAAACATATAACAACCTAAGCTTGGTTGGCCGTTCCTTCTCACAACAAACTTCTTGCTCACCACTGGGAGATTCAACTTTGTTTTGAGTTCGATGAATTAAAGAAATTCCATATTAGTAACTTTATTTATTTTTTTCTTTTGGTTGTAATTGAATGAAAGCCTTCCTAGAGGCTCAGTTTCCATTGATTACATTTAATTTAATTCTCTCGTTTTCTTAATCATCCCCTCTCTGGATGAACTGGTTTGTTCAGCAGTGTCAAGGAAAGCTAGGTTTGCATGTGTTTCCTGGAATTTCCAAAAGGTGATGATAAAACTAAAATAAATAATGATAGTATGTTACTTTATTGCTCAAATTACCTCATCTTATTGACATGACAATGGTAATTTAACAGATTTAGCTGAAGATACTTCTGTAGTTGTAACTGCTTAATTATGGGTATCTAAAACGAAGCTAGTGAAATATCGCTTTGGTAGTGGCATTTATATTTATAAACAATAAAGGGAGGCAACTAATGCTGCTTAACTGGCACTATTTTTCAAAGTCAGATATGCAAATTTTGATTGGTGCCAAATGTTTTGCAGTTAGCTTGATATGCATGTCACATCTGTATGGTGAAGTGTTTCCTTTGTTGCCTTAGCAAGAATGAATGCAATAAAATACGATTTATGTAGCCAAGCCTAATTGCTGTAGCTGTTTGTTGGATGGTATGTGTGTTTAACTCTTATTTTATGAGAACTCCTAGTGACCTCTGTCAACTGTTAAAATTTATCAAACATCAGAGCCCAAAATAAAATAATATTCGAATTCAGTAAAGGAATCAATTTTCTTTATATTTTGACTTATTGAAGACCATCAGATCAGAAGCCTAACCTCAGGTAGTTTGTTTATTGATACAGTTGGGCAAAGGTTTAAACAAGTTTTTATGGAGAGAATCAAGATAATGGTTGTGAGAATTGGCCTATAAATTCATTTAGAGGTAACCATTGTAATGTCACCTTAAAGGTGAAACAAAAAAACACATGTGTTGGCAAAGGGAGGCTATGTGGACAATAGTATTAAATTTTGTGTATTCAATGTCATGCTAAATATTTAATGTCTTGTATGTTTTTAAATTTTATTTAAAGGGAGGTAATTATTTATTGAATAGTTTATGCTAAATCACCTACCCACCTTAACAAAATTGCTAAAATACATTAACTAAAACTGAATCTGGTTAGTCAATGTTTGCAGAACAAATGCAAAAAACTATTATATATTGAAGGGTAATTTTCTAAGTTGTCTGTCATTATCAATAAAGTCTGATCATTTTTTTCTTTTTTTTTTGCAGACTTAGCGTTAAAATAAAGTAAAGGACATGAGCTGGGAGATTTCCTTATTGCATCTCTAATGTATGTCTTAATTACTATGCCTCAGCTGAGGTGAATTGGAAAATGATTAAATTAATAATGGTAAAAGTTCACTAACTGCTGGGTTTACGAACGATGTCCAAAGGGAGTAATTCATTAAAATAAAAAGTAAAATACTATTTGAACATCTTAAAAGAAGAATCCTATTGTAAATGAGTTTCATTTGTATTGCTTGTTTATAAAATTGTTTTGACTTTTCAAACATTCCTTGATAAATTGTTTGACAGGATATTGGGATTAGATTATTCTACTTTTGTGATGACAACATTATTCTAATTGGTCAGATGGGGTCTGTCTCAATGTTAAGTGCATTAAAATGTACCTTACATCATTTACTTCAGTACAGTTGGGTTTCGTTTGAATGTCTCTAGTAAATCAAATTTTTATAGGGAAGTAAGACTACTTACTATCATTTCAATTTGTTATATATCATCCTAAAAAATTTTTTCTACTCTTTCACCAAAAGTTAGAGAGAGAGTATTAAAGTGTTTGACATTTTGTTTTGACTTTTTATAGTAATTGCTATTTATTTCTTGAATGCTATAATTTGATATTTAAATATTTATTGAGTTCTTGTTGCTATTTTTCTTTCTGTTTTTAAATCACCTTTATAACATTAGGTGTGGGGAATGATGATTATAGTTAGTTTAACATTTTAAAGTGTTTAAACTTTCATTCATTCCATGTCACTAGAAAGTTGTTTGGCTGGAATAGATGTTATTCTAGAAGACATCTTGCACTTCCAATGAACTTATTTTAGTTGAAAGTATCAAACATCGAAGGAGGAGGCAACCTCAGATCTCCCACATGCCCACAAATAGTATTCAGTAAATGTTAATTGTTAACAAGTAATGTAACACAAGTCCTTAAAAGAAAATATACCTCTCAAGATAAAATATATTATTATTATTATTTTCTTCTTATAGTTGGCCTGATAGCAATAATGTTACCAGTACTTATATATATATTAGTATTTGGTTGCCAAACTTGCATTCTTCATTGTGAATCCTTACCTACTTCAAATTTCCATCTCATGCTATCTGAGAAGAACCAAACTGTTATGCAGGCACTTATTTATCAGCATCACCTGTTCAAAGTGATTCATTTAGCTTAGATTGTTCAGTTTTCCATGTGGTGAATGTAGGGGATTTCATGAGAAGAAAAGGATATCCCAAAAACTAATGCAGGAATTAAGGAATTAATTATTACAATAAAGTTTTAATAAGTGACTCCTAAAACGTTATTTAAGTAAAGTATGGAATGTACTTGAATCTCTTCATGTAAATACGTTTTGAGAATAATCATCTTTTGGAACCTAATGCTTCTGATAGACATGTTTAGTACCACATGGTTATTATTTATTTTATTTTAAAGACTGACTTGTTCAGAATAACTTTCTTTTATAAATGATTCTAAAAAAAAAAATGACTTTTTTCTGGGTAGTGTGGTTTCTCAAATCAGCTTTTTTCTCAGAGTCTTTTTATGCTTGATGTACATACTGAATATATTGTCAGAATTCTTGGGTGTAAAATACATCTGATCTATCACTGGGTGTTCTCTATTAAATATATAAACCAGAAAATTAAGGCGGTTTGTTGGTAGGAATGACAATAGAATCCTTTCGATTCATTGATGGTTCCTTTCTATTTTGGTCATTTGTTACATTTTTTTTTTTAATTTGAAAAAAAAAATTTGATTATCTTTTGCTTTTAATGTCCTTCAAAAACACTTTCCTTTTCAGATGCTAGGAAAATGAAGGGGTTAGGACACAGACAGTATTTGTACTTTCATATGATAAATTAAGATTAAAGACCATTTAAAAAGAAATTGCTTACTTTGATTTCACTTTGACTCACAGTTTCAGGTGAAATGCATGACAATTACACAGAGTCTGCTAAGTATATCAACTACCAGGGTCATTCAGACAAAGTAGCATTACTGTGGTAATAGTTTCTGCCACAACCTCCTGAAGTTTCATCTGAACAACCCCCCCCCTAATGCATTGTTCAGCCGATTCCAGATTACCGGTGCACAGGGTATTTATTAACTGTTTAACGACAAGATAGAAAATGCAAACAAACCGTATTCATGCTTAAGTGTTCTTAGCGATGTGGGAATGAAACTTTTAACTTCCACATGTCTTCAGGGCAGGGATGGCAACTATTTTTGCAACAAAACCTCTGATGGAGTTAGATGGAGGGTTTTCTCGTCATTGGCGCAGTAAACATCTTTAGATTATCAAGCCACAAGACGTGGCCTAATCATCTTGATTTTTTGCAGTTTTTTGTTTCATGATAGTCTGAAGAACGAAACAAAAGTTGTAAAATCTTAAGCCACATGGCTTTGTGATACTGTTTGTTTTGTTTTCTTTCTTTCTTTTATCCAGTTAAGCAGTTACATGCTTAAACCCACTTCAGAGACTTTATAAACACTTGGTAGTATATCTTGTGTGTATTCAGCACAACCCAGATAACTGTTAAATACCATACACTATTTTTTGGAGTGTACAATTGCCATACAATAAAACATGTCACTAACATAATTAATAATAGTGCTATGCTAATTAAATTCTGTTGATATTTTCAGATATTAATAATCATGATTCTACACCGAGCATTCATTGTTTTTGCTAAAATGTGTGGCATAATTAATTAATCTAGCTGGCTAAAAGGTAAGACAACTAGCTTAATCTTTTCTACCTAGAGTTATTTGTCCATATACCTTTTAATATCCAGTATGGAAAATTTTTCTCAGGTTGTTTTTTTTCTTCTTTTTATTGTTGATCTATAATTGATAAAAAATTGCAGTTGGTCATTTAAGTGAGGTATGTTACATTTACTGGCCAATATGGTTACCCTGTATACTATCTGGAGCCCTTCAACTATGTATTACTCTGTACAGGCTAAGTCATGGGGGCTCTGACATGCAATATCTTCATTAATATAGCCCTTTGTAATAAAAAATCCATATTGCTTCAATCCCCTGTTTTGAATTACAAATGTGTTGACTAAATGCACAGCCAGCTGAACACATTAACATCAGGTACACTCAATTAAGAGTAAAGTGAAAAAACAACAACTGACATCTGACATGGTACACAGAGGGTTAATAGTGATAGTGTAAAACGTTAAAAAGAGATTTGTTAATTCCTCCCCTGTCCTTATCTCGGTATTGAGGTTATTCTGTTTCCACATTATGAGCTTAAGCGCTCCAAAGAGTATAGTAATGTTTCATAATATATACAAAGGAACAGGATATCAGTGGCCTGCTTACTTCAACCCCCCAAGAAGTCTAAATATATAGGTAACAGGAATATCTGATGACATTACTCTGATAGTCGGTCCCACTCTGTAAGCATTCTTACAGGATCTGTTTAACAGCACCACAGCTAAGAAATACCGTTTTCGGATAAGGAGCTAGTTCCCCTGGTTGCAGCAGGTACAATTCGCAGTGTGTTCAGCTGGGGAGAAAAACGCGTAGATTTCTACGGCTGATTTTACAAAAGCGGGGAATTAAAGACATATATTTGTACAAGGTAAATCATTTATGTACAGCTGCATAGTTCGCGCTTGCAAGAGAGAGACACTCTTCTGCTGTGCAACAGTGAGTTCATTCGCGTCCAATTTTGAGAGAACGGAGTTTCTCCCTCTCTCGTGTATTGTGCGAGTAGAACAAAAGAACTTAGTTAATGAGGATGTCGGCCCCTAGACCCGGGCAACAGGTGAGTTCCGGCCGCGTGGAGTCGGTAAATAACGCTTTGTCTTAATGTGGCGACGCACCCGCTGACTCGACAGGTACCCCGCCGGATTAGATCTCGTCACGGTCCATCTGAAGCGTCGTCACCTGGATACCTGCTGGCGACCGAGAAGCATCTCCCGACCACTTCTCGCGGAGGAGCCGGAGTTTGGGAGGAACGGTGTCAGATCGTCGGTGAGTTGCCCCCTTTTTTTTTTAAAAAAAAGAGAAGTTTATAATGTAATGCCCATGCTTGTTTCTGCGAGATACCTACCGCACCTCCCGAGAGGGGGAGGAATTCCTCGGCCTGAGATGCCAAAGACGTCCAGCCGCCCGCCAGAATCGATCTCCGTCACGCGGGCAAACATCACGGGGAAGGATGGCAGACCCTGAAGCCGATGATTCAGCCTGGAGTGAACAGAACTGCTGTTCGCCGTGTTTTGTGCTGGACAAGTACGGCCGGCAGTCTCAGGTGTCGAGTAACCTTCACCGATTCTCCCACAGGATCTGCCAAAGTAATGGTGATTATCTCGAGATGAAGACAAACTTTTTTCTCTCTCCCGACAACTGCTTTGGACGCAAAGAAATACGCAGGTAGATCAGTGGAACGGAGACTTTAAAACAAATACTTGGATCGTGATTTTATTTTTCAGGAAATACGATGAGGAAGGAAAGAAAGGGTTAACCCCTGCCCAGACTTTTTGTCGGCTAAAAGCCACGAGGATGACTTTTGTAGCAGCCTGTGAAACCGACCCATATTGGGAACAACCCAAAGGAAGATTCGCTCCTGTTTTTGTATTTGAAGAAGTTGTATTATGAATTATGTTCTGTCGTTTGGGACTATGAAGCGGAGAAGGATAATTTAGATTCTCGGTGCAGCCGGCTGATACACAAACGGCTCTTAGCCCCCCGGGGAGGGGGGGGGGAGGTCATAATGACCGACCTGTCGTCCTGTCTGCTTATAACTCCGTCTAAAAAATCTTCCCTGTTACCTGACTCTTCGTCAACTTCTCTATCATTTAAACCTCCTGGACGACGACGGCGGCATCTGCGCCTTTCGCTTATACGGGATATGACGTCACCACCCCTCTTTTGGACCTCCCCTTCGGGAGAGCGCAAAAAAACAAGATGGTGGTCGTCTCCGAAAATAACGATTCTGTATGGGTTTGATAACCGAGCGATCCTGGCACCGAAACCAAATTGGAAGTATTATAATATACGGGTCGTCTTATTAGATAAGTACCCCCCCTAAATCCAGCCCCCTCCCAACAAAAGAGAAGCGTGAGCGACTCCAGCTGTATCGTATGGTGGCTCGAGTGAGGTACTTCTGACTTTAGCTTTGAAAAACTTAGTTTGTTTGGTTTTTTAATCCACAAAAAATATGTATATATATATACATATATATAATGAAAACGTAAAAGAAGACAATGCTTCTGTTTTTTTGGTTTTATGTGCGATATCCGTTTTTGTTCTGTGCCCGAGTTCACGGGAAGATGAACTGGCTAAGGGCAGACAATTCTGTTCATATACTCTCTCTGTAATGGCGTTCATACTTTAGCAGAAAAAGCTTTTTTGTTTTTTTTTTCGCACTCGGAAGAATGGGCAAAAAAAAAAATGTTGGAATTACTGAGAAAAGACCCCTATTATATCCGTCTAGGGGCCCACTTTTTTTTTTTTATTATTTGGAAGAAAAAGGTGACATTTCCAAAATAAATGAAGGCGAGTGTTAAAAAAACAAAAACAGACCAAAACTCAGGAATAATTTTATAATCAAAGAAATCGATATATTTTTCTTATACAATAATGTTTGTTTGTTTGTTTGTTTTAATTCTAGATCCAGCCAACTGCTCTGAACAAGACGCTAACTGAAAGGAGGGAGGGAGGGGTGGTGGATAAAAGAGCAGAAAATGTCGATGAGTGTCCAAAAATCGCGGAAAGGTAACGTCCATGATGGTAAGTTTACCGTTGATTTGTAACGACAGCGGGGACCCTGTTTCTCCTCACCCCACCCCCCATCCTCACATTACAGATCATTTTACCTTTCACAGTTGGAAAGGTTCGCGCTGTCGGTCACAAGGTTTATCGAGAGCCTGATGTCTGAAAATGCGAGTAGCAGAGTTATCCCCCCCTTCGACTATTCAGCATCTTGCAGGACGTCGTTTGGTGGCTTAAATACTGTATTTTATCGCTATTATTGTTATTGATCGGCCTGCGTTTTGATTTATCAATCTTCGGGCGCGCGCGTAAGAAAGTCCTTAACCCTTTTCAGGCAAGGAGTCGGTGGGGCTGATCCAAAGAAGGCTTCGAGAAGTGCGGTCGATGGTAAGATCCAGAACAGATCTGGAAACATTCTTCGAAAATGTAAATGGGGATCAGAAAAAAAAGCTGCTGGTAAGTTGTGAGTTTTAATAAGGGTGCTCAGGGCCAGTGCCGGACTTAGGACAGATGAGGCCCCTTACTTGGGCCCTGAAGGAGGTTCAAACTACAAAGTAATGCTTCAACTGCTTATGACAATTTTTACAGACCAATTTCACTTTTATATCTTTTAGGAAAAACATTTGAACGTTTGACATTTGAAAAATTCATCGTAAAAATTTTTTTTGGCAGGAAGATGGGCCCTCTGGCCAACGAGGCCCTGTGCTTAAGCACACCTAAGCACAATGGTAAATCCGGCACTGCTCAGGGCGAGGCTAGACGAGCAAACACTAAACATTAGGCTGTGAAACAAAATGAAATCTAAGTGAGGTTCCGTTACTTTTAGTTTTTTTTTTTATTTTGCTAAATGAACACTGTTACAGTTGGGAGTACTTGTGCGTAAGGAATAGTAACTCTTTGGAGGGTGGAGAGAATGCAGTCAGTCGAGGTGAGAAAAGTAAGCTGATGGGAGAAGACCGACCGTATGTACCTTAGAAATATTGCATCTTCACCTTAAACTTTTCCTAATATGTTTAGGTATGTTGGATGGTTTCTAGCTGAGAGGCTGTTACATCATGTAGTGGTGAGTTGAGATACGTTTGGGATAAATGAAGAACAGATGGTGGGAAATGGCTAAAATCTGAGTCCAAACGAAAAAAAGAAAATAATTAAAGTTGTATTTTTGATGATTTACCGTAGATTTCTCCAGAATTAAAATTTTGCAAATTCAACAGGTAATAATTAATATTACCGAAATTTAAATTGGTGTCATAAGCTTGTCATCCATCTGATCCACAAGTATCTACTAGTATAAAGATGCAGACTGGCTCTGCTCTTGTAGAGATTTATGTTACAGCAGTTGGGGGCTGAGGATTAATTACAACAATGACGATGGTAGATGAGTATGGTGCTTCTCATTACTTTGTCTGTAGTTTGAATTATAAGTTGGTTTGGAGTTTAAAGACAGGTTTTATTCAAGGTAATCTCCAGATTTAACCTCCTGCTCCTTCGCCGTGAACATTCGCCCCAATTTTCGGGGTTGCAAGCCAATGATTACCCAGAAAACTCTACTAGAACTCTTCATTTTTTATAGGTAAGATGACACCCACGTGGCCGGCTGGTGAAAAATAGAGAGAGAGGAATGTATGCCGGGGTGGTACGCCAGTTCGAGTCGGTTCGGACTGGAATCCAAACTCTGGGCCCCTCAAACATAGCAGTAACCTTAAAAAATAAATTACTTTATTTGAGTAAATAAACAATGCAAGAGAACCTAATTTAATCAGAAACAATTACATATTTAAGTACAATTTAAAGAAATTAATATTATTAGTCCATTACTGATCATTCTTTCTTAATTCTAAAAAAAACTATTTCATAACACACAATACATAATGCTATTATTATTATTATTATTATTATTATTATTATTATTATTATTATTATTATTATTATTATTATTTTGCTTTTTAAAGTAAATGCCATCGCAAAATACCTAAATACAAGAGCCAAGACTTTTAGCATTACAAAAATCTACGCCAGCGCCACTTTGAAATCCTGTTCAGCGATGGGAATAAAGAGGAGATAATTCAAATGTTTCATCTCGTATTCTGATTCCATAATATATATTCATTTTTAATTTGATTACTAACGGAAACAAATACGTAAAAAGGGCAGTTCGCCCCTTGAAGCCCTTAAGGCCCTTTTCTTAATAAGGTAATTTGTTGGCTTAAAGTTACGGAACCATAATCCGACGATGCTGGGATTACCGCAAGAAAGTTTGAAATCCAAAACGAGGCTAAACTACTGAAAACCGAGAGACAGATATTTTTAATAGTTAAAACAAACAACAACAACAACAGTTTTATGCTGCGACGAATGTTCTGAAATATAACCAATTATTTAAAAATAATTTATCAAAATGCAAGGGCGATGAGATATTAAGCGTAAGTTTAGGAATCTACATTTTGCGGCGTTTTCTTTCAAACCCACTGAAAACTGTTTTCAAGGGTTATGTCCCTTAGATGGTTTTTTAAGTAGGAAATTTCAACGTTAACTTTATTTCTAATAAACAAATAATAATAATAATATTATTATTGACATTTTTAGAATATTGATCAAAAAGAAATTCAGAAGGCTAAAAGAGAAAGAAAGAAATGGAAGGTGAGTCTTAATCATGGATTGATTGTGGTTTTTCGCTTCCTAAATAAATTGTATTTCCAAGGTAGATAACTCTTCCCTTAATAAACATTTCGGTGTTTTCATCAGTCTCTCTCTGATCTCAATTACTGTACACTAATTGCTCAGGTGTGTTGGTATAATTACAGACTATATATTTTTTCCGATTAATTATTTATCTTTTTTTAAAGAACTGCCTTCTCATTCTTTTAGCTACTTGACTGAAGCTCTCTCTCTCTCTCTCTCTCTCTCTCTGTAGCTATCATCTCTTCAGGCTGTCTTTTAAAATACATTTTTAAAGTGTGCTGATTGAAATACATTGGGCAGACTGTTTCATGTACTCTCCACTCTACCGCTGTTTCTTTCCACCCAACTTTTATGGATGTTATTGTTATGATGCTTATGAAGTGTGATTGGACAAAAGCCCCTATGACCCCTGACTAACTCAGAACTCGATCAGCGGAACGACTCCTATATTCTGCTCTCACAGTTCTATGATATAACGATGGCTACAAGGTAGGCTCATTTGTTGGTTCAACCACTGTTGTTAAGATGATGGAAATGCTGGAACTAACCCATCAATTTATGTAAATAACACATCAGCACTCTAACTTGAATGACATCAAAATACTGGCCAAATCTTGCACGGACTTACAAACTTCAAATTCGAGGATCTCTTTTCATTGAACATTCACAACCTATGATAACACAACTTCCATTCCACTTTTATTTGCTTTCTTAATTTGTCTGCTCACCAACTTGATTTATAAACATCAAGCACTTTCTGTGAGATTTTCTGCTGCTAAATTCAGGTTGACTTGGAAATATTTAAGTAAAATTCTGTCTACTGTCTTTGTCTGTAAATATATAAAGTAACCACATTTACTTCTGGAAATTGCATTCTATTTTCTTGGCTTATTCTGTGTTTTCATTATTAACCAAAGAATCTAACAATTCAAGAGTTAAATTTGTGATGTTTATCCAACAGATAATTGTTGAAAAGGGCAGGAAATTTTATTAAAGTTTTAATTTATTTGTTTTTTTGTAGGCAATTAGACGGTTTCGTTTCGCTGTGAATTTCTGTCGTTTATTAATCAAGGCTACGTTACAAAGGAGGAAGTGAGTTCAAGCGGTATGGTATTCTATAATTTTCTCTGATAGAGGGCAGCAGTATATATCTAAAGGGAGATCACCAATGTAGTATGTGAGATGTGAATATTGGGAATCTAATGGGAAATTAATGAAGCACTGTGTTTAGCCACTTTCTTTTCCAGTAATAAATATACGGTAGTGATAGTATCCAAAATAAGATCACTGTTCTGTCGATGGTAGTTCATTAACCTTCAAACTGTTTCATTTTGTTAAAGGTAGCATCTAGTCTGAAAACATGCAAGTGATTCCTAAATTCTGGCTCCCTGCCTGACTGCAACCTTCTGACCCAGTCAGAATTGAATTGCATGCAAGATAGATAGATAGATAGATACGTTTCCTGAAGGAGAGTGTAGATTGGGAATGTGTGAGTGAGTGAATGAGAGATGAGTGTGCGAAAGTGAGGATAGATGAAAGAGTGAGAATGTAGGTGAGAGAGTGTGTGTGTGTTTCTCTGCGGACTTTATTTGCCAATTATTCAAAGTTTAAATCCTTGTCACTGTAATAACCATACAAAAATCTGCCAATAAAAGAGAGATTTGTTTGGCTTTCTTACTAACTGGGTAATAATGGAAAATCTTGAGCACCAAATCAAAATACTTACATATCTGTGAAGTGGCAGAGCCAAAATCCTAGCTAATTAGTGACGATTACGATCCACCCATTAGCTACAGCGAATAACAGGAAGACTGACTCAGCCCCACAAACTCCCGTTAGGTCTCTCTCATCTCAAACATCTAAAAAAAAGACTTGGTCAATGGGGTTTTAATTAAATATCTTGGTTCTCGTGTTCTGTAGATACGTTAATGACATATTGGAGGAAATACCAGAGATATTCATGGCCACCAACCCGAATTGGGAAAAGTCGACGGCAGCTAAAGACCACAGAACAGCAGCCCCCTTTGTGCGACCCAGTGTATGTATGTATGTATGTAATCTGCTGATAAGTTGGAAACTTTTCCACAAAGTGATGCGATACAAACTCGTTAAACAGTCGGTAAAATGTCTGCCAATCTTAGTAAAGCAGGCCTAAGGTCAATATTACTTTTGTTGCCATACTTTTCTTCAGTGGAGGGCATGAGTTCTCCTAGTATAATTTATGCCCTGTGAATGTTGTTTTTATTTTCCTTTCACCCCCCCTTTTATTTTTACCTTATTCAGCTTTATTGTTTCTATTGTTTCCAAATGTTTGGATCTATATGATGGTGAGAATCTACTCATAAGGAAGTTTTCTAACTCCTCCAGCCCCTACACCCAAAGCTTTTTCTCTGTTTGTCCCCTTTTTCTTTTTTTTTTTATTACCTGCAGCAATATGTTCTGTTTCAGTTAAGCAGCGAAATCCTGATGTCCATTACCATGGCGCCTGAGTTTAAAAGTCCTACCCACATCAAATGGGTAAGCGAAGGGGAATCGAATCCACAAGTGAATTGTGGTTCCATAGCAGCTTTTCACTGCATTACTTTTTAAGCAACTTGTCAAGAAATAATGATCTTTTGGTGGAGATGGGCGAGTCTAAAGTTAAAGTCTTCATTAATAGGGTGATTAGCATCCCGCTAATTATCCTTCCTCAGCTTTGAAAGTTTTATTTGAAACATATGGTTGAATGGACCACCTTAACTTGATCCCTGTTATGTGCAGAATCTCACCCCAGTTGCATGTGTATTACCACTCACCAGCTGCTTACGGAATTTGCAGACCCTTTAATTTCTAAGCCATCCGGGAGGCGGAGCCAACTTATTAACCCTAAAGATCTAGGAAAAAATGTCTTAAAGTAAACAGCCGGGTTTTGTACCCTATCTAAAAGGGCGGTGGCCTGCTGTGGACACGAGGGCCCTTTCGTCTTTGTGGCTTTCCTCTCACAGATTAAGCAGAAGAGACCCAGTAGGGACTCTCTGGGTACTTGTGGAGGAAGTTCCGTGAGTCACGCCTGACTGGTTTAGACTGTTCAAGAGTTGCCCATCCCCCACCCCAAGTTGTGCCAGGTAACTCGCTCGGTCACCGAAGCTGGTTCCCCCCACCACACCTCCACCTTCTGATTCATTTCCTCGGTTATCTTCCTTTAGGCATCTTTCCTAGAAGGGTTAATTTCATGCGAAATTTCCATCTTTTTTCCAAAAAAAGAAAGAATCTCAGCAGACTTTTACACTGGCGATATAATATTTACATTTATATCCTTCTGATGACAGACGGGATCTATGACAGCCCAAAGGTATCCACACTAAATTTTCAGTCTTTATGGTAAAAATTAGATTAAAATGAATAATAAAAATATACAAAAATGATTTTAACAAGTGCCTGTCTATGCATAATTGGTAGTAATGCACAAAGCAGCACCACTTAGTTCGTTCTTCATTTCCAAACATTTTGCCCCCCTTTTTCGTTTATATATGTAAACAAGAAATTAGTTCTTGTTTCTTCACAGAAACTATTAGTTCAAAAAATTTTTCCAGGATCCCCTTTGATATCTGCTTATTTTGACTTGTTTCTGAACTCTTTGGTTATTTAAAAGTCTCTCATTCTTCATAGCGTGGCAGCTGCTTTCATTTTTAATTAACACAATATAATTTTTGTTGTTGTTAATTCAGAAGAAAAACTTTAACCTTTGCACTGCCGTTAAATCTGTGGGGACGGGAAAAGTTTAGAGACAGTGCCAAGGATTACTAGCAGGAAGTGTGATAAGTTTAAATGGAATTCTTCATTGTTTCCCCGCTGTGTACAGCACCCAATAACTTAAATCTACCTCTTCATTTTTCTTTCTTTTAAAATTATATATAAAAAGGTATCTTGGCTTCTGACTGCAACAAAAGCCTTTATCCATCTGTTTCCTGCAGAGATGAGTAGAGAACTGGCAACGGCTGTTGGCTATGAAAGGTACAGCATATGGTAAAACTTTAAAACCTTTAAAGTTTAATCAAATAAAATTGTATGTTAAAAATACTTTTGATAAATATTACTGAACTTTCTAATGAGAGAAAACTGTTTACAATTAAAACATACACCTAGGAAAACTAATCTTACATAGACACGGATTCTTTGTTTGGTCAGAACTCGCAACTGCAGGGTGTGGCAAGTGATGAATCATCTTGGTCAGTTTCTGAATGCTATTGCAGTGGGTATCAGGACACATTGGCCTACCTACCTCCAGGCAACGGAAAAAACAGAAAAGTTTCCGAAATTTTTCGAGCATGAAAGCCAGCCAAAAAAATGAAGGATAGTGAAATTAGAATCGACAAATATGCAAAAAGTTACTCATCGACTCACAGGTGCAGACAATCAGACTACCTACAAGTCGTTCCCTCCTATGTGCCCGTACTTATAGTATAGGAGTGGGCACTCAAAAGACACATCCCCTCAATTGCAACGTGGGTGAAACTGTTAAACATGTCCAGCATGCACCCAAGACAGACGAGTATGCTGGATACACAGTGCTGTTTAGATGTTTATCAAATTTAAAAAGAAACATTACAGCTTCTAACTTTTAGCCACAATCTCTTGGGAAGGGCATGGGAGTAGTTAATGCTCTGAAACGTCGTGGCTCCGATGAGCTGATATTTTCATCTATTTACTCACGAGGATAAGAAAAATCGATCATTTTAAGAATGTAATTAGCCCATGTGAAATGTGCATTACAACTGGGACATAGCCTTGTGTCACAGCACTACCACAGAAGTGTGTCTCCTATGAGCTATCTAGCATCTAAAAGCCGAATTACCCAACAAACATACACCTTGTGGCCATTCAGAAAAAGCATGGATCAACTTAATTAAAGTACATATTTAAATTATGTGATCTTAGTTATTGGTTACTGTTAAAAACAAACAAAACAGTTTATTTTAAATCTCTAAAATTAACATTAAAGGATTTTTTTGTAATGTTCTTTTCTTGATATGATAGCAATGCAAGATTTATGGAGACAACATCATGTAGAAAAAGTTCTTGACTAATTCGTTATATTGTTCTTATAATCAAGTTTATTTAAGCTTGATGTTGAGTCATTCCATCAAATCTATCGGTATATAATGCAAGTTTGATGTTGAGATTATTTTATCAGATCTGGCCTTCATTTATTGCAATTTTATCAAATTTCATGTATAATTGAATTTAATATAACTTTAATGCTGAGTAAATTCATTAGATGTGTACCTATGCATCACAGAGTTCATTATGAGTTGTGTGTTGAGTTTTTCCATTGAACCTGTCTGATCATATTTAATGCAAATGGTGTTGAATAAGTTAATTGTTTGGTCCTTTTTAGCTCAGTTTTGACCTCCGTGACATCCCCACATTTCTATTCAAAAAGTAAAGTTTGGTTTCATGTACAAATTCACGAGTTCAAAGCCCAATCTTTCATAGTTTAGCATGAGAATAATTAAGTCCTTTTATGTTGTAGGTACGATGATGATCGAGTAATTGCTTACCAAGGAAAACCACCTGAGAAATTTTACTATGTCCTAAGTGGAAGAAGTAAGCAAACTACAATAAGGCATTGTTTTTACATATTTCTTCAAGACTCTCATTGCTCTGCACTTATTAAGAAAATTGGCTTTTATAAATAACAAATAAGACTCATTTATAAAAGTTTTTATTTTTAGTATTTGTGGTTAAAAGGTTCTCTTGACAGCTGTGCAATGGTTTACTCCTCCTCCTGTCTGTGCATGTGGACGCAGTGAAGTTGTTTTGGTAACCGGGAGAGTTCATTGAAGTGGTTCAGATAAACTGTGAAGGGTCAATCAGTTCATAGGTGACTACATTTGGAGGT
Organism: Nautilus pompilius; assembly: GCA_018389105.1. Taxonomy (NCBI): domain Eukaryota; kingdom Metazoa; phylum Mollusca; class Cephalopoda; order Nautilida; family Nautilidae; genus Nautilus; species Nautilus pompilius. The sequence goes on along the minus strand of JACATO010000914.1, from coordinate 207,368 downwards.
CGAAAAGTGGAATATATGAAAGCCATAGGTACAAATATGACACAGAAAATGAAAATTTTCTACGGGGTAGAGGGAGCTAGGGCACATTCGGAAATAAGGATTATAATAATGCATTCTGTGTGCAGGCACAAATGTAGTTATCTCTTAGACTATTTTGGAAGGTCTTGCAGTGATTCTTCTCCAAAGAAGGCAGAATACCATTTTAAAACCATGACATCACCTGAAAGAGAACCAGATTAAAACTTTAATCGAAACCATGAAAATCACAATAAGCATTAATTTAATTAGATCTTGGAGACTATCAAAGTGCGAAGGGACCACAGCCTTGTTCACTGCCTCCTCTCTGTTAGCCCACAGAATTGCCACCAGATGATGTAAGATAAAAGAAAGCTATGCACTTCAGTGGCATCAGCAGCTGCTACCATGCAAATATGACCAGTTCTAGTGTCAGAAATTAATGTTCATCTGGTTTGAATGCCAGCAGACCGTGAACTTCAGCAGTGCATTTAAATAACTTAGAGTGCTTGTGCACACATGCACACGCATGCACAAATATTAATCCAACACTTTAAAGATGAAACCCTACATCAAGGCATCAGAGAGGGGGCACCGTTTGTAATGTGAAACAAGTTCGCATTTTCTGACAATATTAAGAAACAACATTCCCATAATGCAACACTGCAGAAGCTTTTCTGCTTGGTAATAGAACTGTTTAAAGTTAATCACCAAAAGACGTGCTAGACTTGATGATGCAGATCCTGGAATTTTTACAAGTGTAAATGCTTCCAATTTTCTAAAAAAGAAGAAAAAGGAACTGTACCCCATGTTTAACTTAAAGTTTAGTTTTCAGAGAATTGTTCTGTGGTGACATTACTGTTAATTATCGAATCGGGGTAAAATACCGACTTTGTGTTAAATTCCTCTACTTAAACTACCACGTATGAGAAAAAGTTTGTTTAATAAACTATGATAAGGATAGTTATAGGGAACAGGAAGGAGTTGTTTTGTTTTTTTAACCTGCATTAAAAAAGGGGCAGCAGGCAGATTCTTAAGAGAATTTTAAAGCATCTAATTTAGTCTGCTGCCCCCTTCTGTTTGTTGTATTGATGACTCTGAGTGTCGAGGCTGAAATGGCAACTTAAGCTAGACAACCTGAGCCTTCATACCCTTCCTCGATAACTTAAAATAAAAGTGCATTATTTACTAATTGTATTTTTAAAACACCTTTGGTTGTTGCAGTCCATCTACTCCGAGAATATAAGCTGGCACTGGGATCTGTCACAAAGTCTAAGGGTTTTCTGGATAAAGGCATGACAACAGATGTGAGTGACTGATAGTGTTAAGAACAGACAAAGGGCTCTCAGGTTTTTATAAACATCCCTGACTGCCTTTAACCCCTTCTGCTCTTGCTTAGTTTTTGTAACTGAACCCGACTTCGCCCAGATCAAGAAATATAATTTATCGCATTCATTGTTCAGTTTCATGTTTGATTTAATTTCTGACTAAACCTTGAGTTTGAACACATCCTCTTCCAATGATGTTTTATTGTTTTTTTTAGCAAATGACAGGAAAAAGTTTCAATAAAAGCTTCTGTTATTTTTTAAATCAGTAAAATACAAACTGTAACTTCTCTGGCAAATCATTGGTTTATTGTGTTTACTAAAATGGCTTCTTACCTGCTTCCCTGAATGAACTAAGTCAACTGCATTATGTGCATTTGTCTTCTTTTTTATTGCAAGTCATTGGTACCCTGTCTTTTATGGAACTCCTTATCATAATTAAAGTTACTTTCATTTTCTTTTTTGTTTGGCATAAAAGCTGTTTTTAATCCCTTTTATTCCACCATTTCATTTTATGGATGTCACCTTGAAATATTCATACCTTTTGAAACCTTGATGTCATTGCTTTGCTTTGAGGTCAGTACAATATCTCATCATACCTGAGCGAGTTTACTCTCTCTGTTATTATTATTACATTTTATGCAGGCAGAGGAACTGGAACGTAAATGGTCACGAGAGAACCACCTGATTGCCAAAGGTCACGTGGAGGTCATTGTCATTCATAGACAGGTATGTACTGTCTGTTACCTGCACAGTATCTCTAGCCCAGCCTGACCGATCTGTTGTATTCTCATCAGTCACGTGGACAAAAAGTTACGGGATTTTACTGCCAGTAGAAGGAAGTCAGCGTGATCGTGTCAGAGGCTTGAAGAAAATTCTGTTTTTATTTCAAACCTGATCCTTGTTTTCAAAGTTGATTTTAGTTTTGAGTGACTTGGGTGACTAAAACCTGTTTGCGGTTAACATCAGCAGCATCCTGCAAGACTAATTCTATAAGCATCATAATTAAAACAAATTAAAAACAGAAAAATCATGTGAAGAAGAAGTTAAATACAGCTTGACATCAGCAGTTTAAATCGATTTCTGACTATATTGGCAGTATTGTGGGCAGACAAAGGGTGGGCACTCATTCCTTGTTCTGGTTCGAAAAGTTCTGAAGGGCAATAAATAATGCCTGCTTGCTTGATTTCATGTTATAGTGGTTATATAACATAATTCATTGACTCGTGTTTAAGAAAAATCAAAACAGAAAAGACCATGTGTGTGTGGAACGACTTGTGTTTCATGGTTGTCCGTAGAGTGGCTGCACCGAAAAGAGGAATCTGTGCTCTGTAGGTGATAAACAAAGCCGTAGCTAAACTTGCACAAGTATATTTCATAAAATCTAGAACAGTTTGTTAGTGTGAAGATAATACAACATTTAGCACTACAGGGTCTGTGTGTGTGTGTGTGTGTGTGGGGGGGGGGGTCTCTGGGAATTTGAGCAATAGGAAGAATATCTTTTTCTGCACCTTACACCTGAAACCTGTGCTTGCGACTGGTGACTCGGATACAACAACGTACATTTTGTACACTGTGTGGATAACAGTTTCTATCAGTTTAAACATGGTGAGGAAATTACTAATTTAAAAGTATAATGGGAGGAAGAGAAAATGCAGAAAAGATAATAATTTTAAAAAGTAGCTAACTTAGTTCATAAACCTCATTTACACTGACATGCAGGATCTCTCAGTTGATTTTCAGAAGACAGGCAACTACAACCTATTTCCATTAATAATAAGTTTTGCGCTTTAAAAAATTTACCGTCTATTTTTCTACTTTTATTAATTTAAGAACTAAGTTTTGTTGCCTTTAATTCGTATGTAGTATTTATGAATATATTGCTTATGGTGTCCCTTAATTATGAACTGTAATCTTTTGAATCACGACTTTCCTTCATTTTCAGTGTGTTTTTTTTTTTAAATAAACTTTGTACATACAAGTTAATATTTCTAATATTTCTTTAGGATTTTCTCCGACTTCAACACACCACGTGTGGCCCACCTGTAGATTTCCTCAGGTAAACTTTCAGTTCAAACAATGTAGACTTTTAAAGAGAAAAAGTGATTTGTATTGTCATCGGCTAATTTATTCAAATTGTGATGATCATAAAATTTAAAGTTTAGAGAAACACTGCATCGATGATAATATGGTAAAGATGTCTAAATTGTTATAGTGTAAAAAAAATATATTATTTGAGGCTAACTCGGATCTTCTAACGGTTATGGTATTCCATCGTTATTCCCTGGAAAGTTGAAGTTTCTCATTACCTTTTTATTAGTAAGATAATTAAGTAAGTAACATTATACTTAAAAAAACAATTCCTCTTAGAGGCTGAACCTTGATGATAGCAACAGAGAATGGTCACAGAAAGGTAAGCTGCTTCAGTTCTGTTTAGTTTTAAGAAATTCCTGAAATCACCCTCTACTGTCTGTGACTGACTACAACACCGACAAATTTTTTGTTATTTCCCATATCCTGAATAAAAGGGGCAACACAGAATACTTAAAGCAAAGAAAGCGAAAGTAGAGAAGCGTATTCAGTTCCTTAATGACCGCCATGCAGAGTTGTCTCCCTTTTACAAAAAGTGTTAAGCGTAACCATTTTTCACTAAAGCGGAACTGGTCAGTTATTAAGCAAAGAAAGCGAAAGTAGAGAAGCGTATTCAGTTCCTTAATAACCGCCATGCAGAGTTGTCTCCCTTTTACAAAAAGTGTTAAGCGTAACCATTTTTCACTAAAGCGGAACTGGTCAGTTATTAAGCAAAGAAAGCAAAAGTAGAGAATCGTATTCAGTTCCTTAATAACCGCCATGCAGAGTTGTCTCCCTTTTACAAAAAGTGTTAAGCGTAACCATTTTTCACTAAAGCGGAACTGGTCAGTTATTAAGCAAAGAAAGCGAAAGTAGAGAAGCGTATTCAGTTCCTTAATGACCGCCATGCACAGATGCAGAGTTGTCTCCCTTTTACAAAAAGTGTTAAGCGTAACCATTTTTCACTAAAGCGGAACTGGTCAGTTATTAAAATTGAATTCTCTTAATCTGTTAGCCAGGGTGTCACTGTATCTTGGGGTTTGTTCTATATATATATATATATATATATATATACTTTTTCCAGTTTCAAGAGGTTCTTCCAACAGTGTTTGTTTGTTTTATCTATTTATTTATTTTATTTTTAGGTCAATTTCCCTTTTCAAAGAATTCCCCTGCGAGAAAGTTCTATCAAACCCCGAAGCCGCTCTGTGCCGATATTATGGGTAATTGTTATCTACTTGTGTCATCGTAAAGCAGGAGGGGGGTTTTTTAAAACAGAGTCAGATGAAGTTTGGGAAAATAAGAAGCCCTTCAAACCCCCTAGTAAAACGTTTTGTTCGTTTCTGGATACACCTACTTTATATTACATGAAAAAATATGGTTAAAACGAAGCATTAAGTGGAAATCATCAAAAAGAGTGCTGCACACAAAACAGGGGATCTCAGTTTAAAATAATAATAATTTTTTTAAGAAAAATAGTGTTAACCAAGTTCAGGTTTTTTTAGCACGCACGGCATGCTGGGTACCCATGGACGAGTCACACTTGTTTTCATCTACTTCATTCTTCTCTTTAGGCTCTGGTGACTTCAGCAAACACTGACTTTTGAAAAACGATAAATAATCTCTTCGCTGTTCAGGTGCTGAGCTAATTCATTCATGTGAATTCATATCTTTTTTGTGGAAATGTGTCGAAGAAGACGGTACCACTGTGAATTACAAACCCCTCCCATAATAACCGTCATCAATAACTTTTTGTTGTGTGTGTATATTTAATAGGCCAGGTCGTTTAATAGCCAGAGATGCTCCTAGAACTCCTTGGTTATACATTGTTAAATCGGTAAGTACTCATTCCTTCATTTTAAATTACTCTGATGACTTCTTTGGTAAGTTTTATTTCTGACTCTACAACAAATATTGATGCAAACATGTATTTTATTAGTTTTTTTTAAAAAAAAATGCATGTAAATGTGAGAAGTGAGAAATAATTTTAGAAGTAGTGGGGATGTCTCTGTTCTCCAGGGTTCTGAAGTCTGCTTTTCTCTCTCCCTCTTCAGGAGCACAGCAACACAAGATGGCAGTCTCCTAAATAATGATACAGTTGATATATAATTTAATGTCAGTAATTCTAGCACTGTAAACAGAGTTATAAATAATAGCAATGTGGATTATGTTGAGAACTAAACCACCCCCTTAATAAGTGATTTCCCCTTATTACAGACAGAACAAGATAAGCAATGAAAAATTAAATCAAACTTGTAGCTAAGAAACAAACAAATCAGACAAATGAAATAATTAAGAATTCTTTTAGTGTCAGGTTATCTGTCTGTACTATTTTTTGGCTATCTATTTATTTCGTGGCTTTCCATAATTTTTATGGACTTCTGTTTTCCAAACCATATGCTGGGATTTTTGCCAGATTTTTTAAACCTTTCATTTCTTAAAATTTTTGTTTTGTTTGTTGAGGGCTTTGTTAAAGTGCTCCGGTCTCAGCGTGGCGCCAGTGCCAGGAATGAATTCCGTTTTATGTCCAAGAAGCTCGGGAACTACGGATGTGGCCAAACATTCAGACACGCAAGTAGTAAGTAGGCCACAGTGCCCTAGTTTAGCCATGGTGTGGAAATTCATCTTGGAGAGTTCCCTCAATCCTGGATAATAAACCTTTTTATTAATTCGGTTTTTAAAAGTGCAGACTGAATGATGTCCATGAGTACCTTTCTGAGTGTTGAAGATGGATAGATTTCCAGAACTTGTCAGCCTTTCTATGATACATCAGTTATTCTCAAAGACAGACAGACAGATTGAATACTAGAGATAGTCACGACGGCTTGTTGGCTGTAATGACAGATCCACTGTAAAGATAAGTTTATTTTGAATATCAGCCATTGTTAGTCACGATGTTAATTGGTTTTCAGAATAGAAAACAATACTTGTCCCTTTACACGTACTGACGTCTCGCTGCTACCACTGTACACAAATAAGTGAAGAAAACCATCAAGCATCCAAGTTAAAATTCTATATGTATTTAATAAAGAATACCTTAAAGTTTCTGTAAGTCATCTGATATAGTTATTTATTGTAGAGTTGCAACCACAGAGTAAAGCAGTAGATTTCCATAAGTGTGCACTTTGCCATTTGTCAAGTGAAGAGATAGATAAACAATAAATCATGTTTTTAAAAATTTCTTTACTTCTAACAGCGATGTTGGCTCTCCCATCAGTTCAAAGGAAGATGAATACATCGAGTTATTTCAATCTGCAAAACGTAAGTATTTCATGTTTATATATATTTATTCCTTAAAATAAACACACTAATCAGTATTTGGTAAAATTGGATTAATTTTCTGGACTAAAACTTCCCTGTTGAAGATGGACATAACTCCGGATAGCTACTATATCTTGTATGCAAACAGTTTTTTCCAAATGCAGTACACTGAATGACCTTATTGGTTTCAGATTACTCAAAAGCCTAAAATCAACCAAACAACCGAAGAGGAACAGATACATTTTGCTAATTCAATGTCTCCTGATGAATTGCCATTCTGTACATCGGAAAGAAATTCAAACACAGGTGAGCTAGAAGAAGAAAAAAACACAGTGCCCATTGAATAAATTAGGCAGTATGCTGTTTAGAGAAGAAAAGAGAAAGGCATCATTCGTTACCTGTCGTTTCACTTACTTAAATTTCTTTTTAAAGATGTATCAAATGCTTGATTACATCTGAACGTCATACGGCTAGCAATTGCTGGATGGGAATGGTCCTTTTTCAGTCTTATAATAAAGGCTGCTTGCCTATGTAACTCTGTATACTCAAATAGTTAGGTTGGCTACGGTATTTAAAGCATTGGAAACACGTGTGAAAAATGAGCAAAAGTGGAGTTTTCATATTCTGGCCGCAAGAGTATTGTTCAGTTCTTATCGCAGCACTGTGACTCTGGTGCGACATAACTCTGACAAAGATAATGCCCTAACTCACACCTAACAGAGTTGACATCAGGGCTCTGGATGGAAAATTAATCACATTGATGTTGTCCTGCCCCAAGAAACTTTATCAGCCTTTTGTCCCGCATAAATGTTAGATGCAGAACTAGTTTCTGTAATAGATGGAAAACGGGATGCAAAATATTTTTTCTAGATACTAACTGCTGTAAGATTCTGGTTCAGAATGACTGGCTGACTGAAAACTAGCATTTGCAAAAGTCCATGTCATGACTCTGTCGTTCTCTCTGACAGGAGTCCACAAACATTCATATAGAAGACCAAAATCCTGAACGGTGTCTCGCCAAGTCAAGTGACAAATTGACTTTCAACTTCTAAAAAAAAAACTCCTTTATTCTAAGACCAGTGATGCTGAGTATATGCCTGTACAAACTGCTAATGCTTCCAATGGTGATGTTAATCAAAATTGTTCTATTGCCTAGCCTTCTACATTTTAAGTTATCTTAGCCTCCTGATACTAAACGGGTGCACTACTTGTGTTTCTACAGTTATTAACATACTGAGTCCCTGTTAAGGGAAGATTTCGTATCTGCTCATTTTGATGTTGTGTCATAAGCATGGATTTGGTCAGGACTAAGCGCCTGTTTCCATCACTGCTTGTAGCTTTGTGATGGGATACAAGGCAGTGACAAGTGCTCACCTAACTAAATTGAAACCTATCTTTGAGAATGGCCCTTCATTCAGTGGACTTAAGAGTTTCAGTCTGGCATCTTGATGCTCTTTGATAGAGTTTTGAAACAGTGTACCCTTTTACGAGAAATCATTCACGCTTTCCAGGTGCAAAATGTCTCTGGCTCTTTTCGCTAAGTTAGGCTCAGTGTACAGCATGAGAACAATTAACAAAGGTAACTTTCTAAAAACACTCATCTGCCATTATTATTTTTAAGAAGAAACTGCCGGTATGACGAAGCATCTGGCACAGCGTACTGACATCAGAGAAAAAGACGATCAAAGGATGCATGAGCCAAAGTCTCGCAATCTCCCAGACATAAAAGTGAGTTTACCTGAAATTAATAGAATATTTGAAATTAAAAAAAAAATTAAACTCGTTTTGAAAGTTAAAAACTAAAATTTGAATCTGTGACCTTTATGATAGTAGTGACTTTTGTCTTACGTTTCAACAGTAAGCAAGCAGGTATTGTACACTTTTACTAAAAGAGAGACAATAATAATTTCTAAAAGGTAATTTAAAAACAAGTCCAGACTAGCAGATCCACCCTGACTTGTCACAGTTGTCGGCCTTACATGCTATGGTTGGGGTGTAGTATCGGGTCAGAAGAATGTATTTGGTGAGGGAATACATGGATACTAAACAAAACAATATTTTAGCTAAATTACTTATTTATTACAACAGAACAAAGAATTTCTATGTTTTAAATTTTCAGAATAAAAGTATAATCTGAGTTCTTAGGATGGGGGTGTGTGTATGTGTGTGGGCATGCATTTTAACGAAATGAAATCATGGCAGTCATTAATATTATCTTTGATGGACTTTACATCAGTGGAGAACCTCCAAGGAGGATGGCCAAATACTCCAGATAAAGGAAAGATCTTGAAAGACTAATAAAAAAAAAAAAAAAGTTTTTATTTTCCTGTAGGAAATCTTGTATCTGCCCAGTTTTGGAATAAACTGTAGATGTATGTAACTTATGCCGAGCACTAACCTGTGCACAGCCATCACCGACTTTCGAAGGAATCCAGGTGGAGCAGTGGTAGAGCCAGACTAGCATCTAAAAATAATACAATTTGAAAATTTCCAGACAGATTCTTTGAAAAATGAAAATAAAAGATACAGTTAAGATAAGTAAATTTACTGCCTCTTTTCAAAAATAAAACTTGCTCATTATTTGTTGCAGTCTTGCGTTTCCGTGGTAACTTGGTAACCCGCTCTTCCGGATAGCAAGCGGTTGGTGTCCGCTCATAAACATTTATGGCAGTAATATTATGTGTTTTGGTTTCTCAGCCATTTGCAGAGCAGCAGGAATTTCATTCAACCTATAAAATCTCAGAATGTTTTATAAATCAGTCATTCAGGGTACTTTTAACGGCTCATTTAACAAGATTACAGGGCAGAACTGTTCTATGCATTCATTACAAATGTTTACTGGTATCCAGCCTTCTACAGCGTTTATGAAGTTTCCACTGCATTGTGGGAACGATTGGTTTTCGGTGGATAGAAATGCTCTCTCCTGTTCCAGGTGTGTTGGCTCATGCATCTCACAGACCCAGTGCATTGTAACCACGTGACTCAGGTTAGCTTGTTTATCATTGGTTCACCATAGCACTATAACCACAGTCAGGCACATCACTACGGTTAGGCTGTTTCCCATTCTAGTGTACTCCGTGCAAGAAAAAAACCAACCAGACTGTTTAAATGAGAACCATCTATCAACACAGGATGGAGAGAGATGGATATTTTTCTTATATGATGCTAAAAATGGTTCATTTTGCTTCCAGCTGTTTGTTGGGAGAAGTTTTCTCCCTTGAACCGTGCACCAGGTGGTATTGGTGTGGGTTCTGGTCAGATAAATGACTCTCACGCAATGCTCTGAAAAGGTGTTGATAGCTGCATCACTGATATACGGAGCAGCTGACTGTTTAGGAATTTTTCAACTTTACAAATCTATAAAGAAAAGAAAAAATCAAAACCACTAATCTATTATGATCATCACTACTGTATCTATTTTTGTTTGTTAATTTAAATAATTCTATAAATTACTTTTTTCTGCATAAATTAGTTATGATTTCGGAAAATTAGACAAAGAAAAAAGAGTTTTTTAGTAGTAGAATTATTAAGTAGAATGTAGCCGACCTCCTCCATAGGTAACAGAGATGACGTCGATAAATTTGAGAATCATGTGGTGATGCGCTCCATCTCCCATCCTCTCCAGCTCTCTCTCCTCCTCTCTTCTCTCTCTCTCACATCTTCTCTCTCTCTCCATCGCACCCTCTCCCATCCCTCTCGCTCCCCTCTCCTCTCTTCTCTCGCCATCTCTCCTCCTCCATCTGTATAAGCTATATACCATTACTAAACAAATCCGTTGTTTTATTTCACGATAAAGTTTGAGAAAATATTAAAAAATTACTTTAGCTCCATCAGCGTACAGGGGCTACTTACTGTCAGCTCTGGTGTAATCGTTGAAAAAATAAATACACTTCTGCACGGAGTAAAGAAAGACCGTCCCTATATATATTTTTTCATTTGAAAATCTCGTTACATTTATCGCGTGGATTGTACAATCCAGGTGAGTTATGGTTCACGAATAGCAGCCCTGATACAGAGAAAGAAATCTCTAGTCTTCGAAATATTCGAAGGAGAAAAAAAACGTCTTCGTGTTTTACTTTGGATAATAAAGACACCATCTTATTCCGCAGACGTTGAAGTAGCAGGTTCGTTACATATGTACGGTTAACTAGCAAAAGACAAATAAAAACTGAACATAGTTCAAGACTAAAATTTACATATTTAAAGTTTTAATTCTGAAGGGGGAAAAAAAGTATGGTAATTAAAAGTTGACAAATTTTGTCCTATTGGATATACATATTTGAGAAAGTTCTAGTTATTTTTCTGAAATACCACCGGACAAAAAGTCATGCTCTTTCTTTAATGAATGATAACCTAAGAAATTATCCTTACATGCAATTTGCATCTGTCTCATATTGAATTACAATTAATTTCCACGTAAAGATGGCCTAAAGGTGATTGAAGACAGAATAGAGATACACTTTTGTCTAGTGTACAAAGTAGTCTGTACTAGCAGCTGTGCGTGGAAGTTAATTGGTTCAGATTAATTATAATTTCGGGAAAACATGAAGAAAAATTTACTTTGATTCTGAAGAGAATTATACTTTCAAGATATCGCGTGATTAGTTTTTCTTTTGGTAAAATCTTTCTGGAAGCAGGGGCTCAGTTACCTGGCTCACAGATCTCGAACTATAAAGAGGCTGGGTGCCTGAGCCAACTGGCAGAACCGCGGCGTTTGCGACACTGGTCAAAGCATCCGGCTCCAGAACTCCCCAGAATAAACCAAAAAAGGGCTATCGTACGTTCAACGCTCGACAAAACTCGACAGAATCGTCAGAATCATCGGTAGAGAAAAGGGGGAGGATACTGGAACTGTTTGTAGGGATATTTTAGCCGAGGTCCGGTAAGGTTAAAGACCGACTCCCTCTCGTTGGCGTTTAGAATTTTGAAAAAATGGTCAGGCAACAACAGACCGTTTCTGTTCATTTCAAATGAAATGGTGAATTGAAAACCAGCGGGGACCTCGCAGGCCGCGCTGTGGGGTCATGGCTTTCGTGGTTGCATGGCTGTACTCTACCATCACGGCTCTAGGGGCTCGCATTCGAGATAGCCGTCACCGTTTCGTCCTTAACGGAGCTCAGCCCTCGTCTGCTGGGTGGTGTTATCAGGTGACAACTGGCGATATGAGCCCGTTCCACGTTGTGTTTTTATGGTCCGCGGTGAAGCAAAGTTTAAAACTCGATGTTGGACAAGATAAACAAAGCCGAGGAGGTTTGGTGGGGGGGGGAGAGAGCGCAGACCTCCGAGATTAACTCGCAGAGTTGAGCGGAACGCCCGAAATCTAAATCTGAGTTCTCTCTCTATACGGAAGTCGGGGGGAGTGACGGGGACTTCGAAACTCGGCGCTTGCAGGCTAGCGACGTTATTCCGCAGAAGTCTGGGGTCGGTGGTGGTGGTGGTGGGAGAGACCATTTACTGTAAATACACGCACCGTAGGATTTAGACGTTTCGCTCTGGGAGCTAATTTTTTTTTTTTTGTCGTCCTTTTAATTGCTCCCTGGCTGAGGGTGACATCTGCGTACGTCGCCGAGAATGGGGTGGGTTCGATCAGCGATGCGGGCCGATTTGTAGCGATTGTAAACGAGACAGGAGAGCTGGCAGTAATTCGGATCGTGATTGTCTTCAGAATATACCGAACGTTTTGCAAGCCTCGCCATAAAAGAAACGACGGGAATCCCTGATCTGATCGGCGCTGTTACTTCAATATGACTATAAGCAACTCTTCTCCCTGCCCCCAAATTCTGTCTCAGTTGTTTTCTTTCTTCTTTTTCTTTAATCTTAAAATAACTAATCTTCAGCAACAACAAAAAAAGAAAATCAGGATCATGGCCAAGTCATGTGACAATGCTATACGTCATGTGACAATGCTATACGTCATGTGACAATGCTACTTTAAAACCAGTAAGGTTTCTATTGTGTTTGGATCCTTTTGTTTAAGTCAGAAACCGTCCTTTGTTCTTGTCGTGTTGATTTTTCATGGAAGCAAATGATGACGAGGCTGATTACTGCGATAACCAAACAATAACGACACCCAGGTCTGGCTGAGTTGCTTTTATTCCTAAAATTAAACAAATGCCGAAATGGAATTTTCTTATAATGATGGAGAATGGCGAGGAATTAAACATTATGCATGTAATTTTCTTTTTTTTTATAATTAATTAATTATTACCTCAGATCCCTTGACAACCCTTTAACAAAGGCGAATAATCTGAATCCAAACGTTCCTCATCGTTCGGCACGAGCGAGGGGCACGTACATCTTTAAATTTGAGGAAATTCTAAAGTAGCGAGTAGCATCCGAGGATGTGGCTTGTATTTACGTTCCGATGGGCGGAAGAACGAAACAGGTCAGAAATCGCTCTTAGGTCGTCCAGTATTAAAGCTGTACCGTTAAGTGTTTACTAGGTCTGCAGACCAGTGTTCGTCATTAATCTGATGACGGGAAATTTCGGAACCACCCGCGCTCTCCCTTCTCTTCCCTGATTGAAGCATCTCAAACAACTTTTCCTTTCTGTCTGGTCTTTTGGTTCCTCGCTTTGGCCGTTACAAAGACGGCGTTCAAGAAGAACATTCGTCTCGTGGCAGCAGTTGCACCAGATAAAGCCGACTCTTGTAGGCTCTAGAGACATCAGTTCGGAGCCAGACTCACGGAAGTTGCCTTTTGCGTTGTTCTCGAATGTACGTTTAAATCACATAAACGCGAACAATACACCCCATAATGTTAATGTTAAATAGGGGGGCCTTTGACACGAGTAAATAAATACATGGGAAATAATTTCCTCAAATGTAGGCCCGTGCAGATTATTTAAATTTACTTTTATAAAAACAAGACAGGAAACAGGCGGCCTCCCTAACACCGTCCGTCAAATGATTTTAAGGTTTATACTACAACATCAACACCAACCGCCGGTAAATTTATTGTATTAATTTAGCAGTTATTCTGCATTAAAAAATTTTTTTTTGCTAATACTAAGCCATGATGGTACCTACCACACAATTATGGATACTAGTATTTTTAGTCGGAAACTGTGGCCGCCTACACAATCAAATCCATTAGTTATTTTGAAAATTTCCATTATAACTGCCCGCAGGTTAGGTGACAGTAATACTTCTTATCGATGAACGGTTAAAGGCCCTATCTGTATAATAGATCAACAGCGGTGTCTGGCAGGTCCTGAAACAACAATAACAGAGGTATAAAAAAGATGAATGCAAGAAAGATTTTGAGTAACATATAAAGGTATATCCATGCGTGTATACCTACAGAGGTGCAAAAATACGCGTGTATATGATACATGAAAAGCCATCATTAGAGACTAGCATAATTATCCAAATACCAATCTTTGCATGGAATTTACAAGATTTTATATTTAATATAATGGAAATGTAACTTGAAAATGTTTGTTTTTTTAAAAAAACGGTTGCTTTTTTAAGTCAGTCGTTTAAAGTAAAGGAGAGAGAGAGAGTCAGTCGTTTAAAGTAAAGGAGAGAGAGAGAGAGAGAGAGAGCTACATCAAAGAGATGGAACAAAGCTTATCCACCCAGAACCTTTAAAAAGAGATGCATAATAACCAAACCGTTCTGTTGATTTTTTGGCTGATTTTAACACAGTCTCGTCCTGTTATCCAATTTGCTCTGTAGCAAATCTAAAGAGCTTATGAAAGTGAGAAAGAAATTTGATTTTTTTTTTTTAAAAATTCGAATAAAGTTCTAGATTTAGTCGTTTCTGGTCAGATATTGCAGCAATTAGTGTCGCTGTGTATACAAGATAAAAAAATACAGCCAACCAAGTCTAAAAGTTGTCCAAGATATAATAAGAAAAGGCAATTAATTGAAACCGAGTGATACCGAAACGTGAAGGAGACGAGACAAACAAGACAGATCAAAAGCCTCGGGAAAGTTTCCCTTATATTTGTTTGTTGGTTCTCTGCACAGTTTTACACTACTTGGAATACGTCTCCTTTGACTAATTCATTTTATTTTAGCGCAGATTTAATTAATTTAAAAGGTTTATTAACTATTTTTGCATTATGGAGTAATCCCCCCCATTTTAATCAGAAAAGGCCAAAGAAATATTTATTGGTCCGTAATTGTTTCTTTTTTAAAAGCCGATGGTGCTCTCACTATTAACAATTATTCCGGCTGATTGATCTCGCTCCTCGGCCTCCATGGGCTTCCGGTAAACCCAACGGAAATCAAGCTGCAGCCGAGAGACCGGCATCAACGGTCCAGCTGATCTGTCTGCGGGTTTTTGTACTTGCCGACAACAAGAAACAATCTACGAGCGTCATCGCTTTCGAACAGAACTGCAGACATTTTTACCTTACACCGGGAAACTTTCGTGATTCGAATCTATCTGGGATTTTTGCAGATTGGACTCCCACAAGCACGAGGAAGGGGGGGAGGGGCGGGCGGCGGCATGTGACAGCTCTGTTGAGTGTCGCAAATTAGCGCGACGCAAGGTAGCACACGACGACGGCGACATCCCACGCGAGAAAAACGAGTGAATTCTGTGCCTTCATTAACAAAAACAATCTCCAACCTGCGAGCCGTCATGGGCGGCCTCGGTCGTGTTCATTGTGTTCTGGTTTTCAGTAAGTTGGCGCGTGAGGACCTCTCGTCGTGGTACCGGCGCCTTCCACGTGACTTGGCCGTGTAAAGGAGTTTTTCCAAGAAAAGACGGGAAGTTTCAGGTTAAAACTGCAGTTATTATTATTATTATTATCTTTTGAAGAAGGAGAAGGCAAGTAAGAAAAATCTAATTGTGGATATAAAATTATGCTTGGCACCTTAAAAAAAAAAAAAAAAGTTACACAATTACACACGAGCAATACTGTATACCAAAACAGCCTGGGCGCATTTCGTATATGGGAACCAACTGGAACTGACACCTGCGAACCGGCTTTCACTCAATCCGGCTTCTAGCTTATGAAACCTTTATCACATCTGTATAATATGATAATGGGTCCAATATCAAAGGAAAATATAATTTCGTGTTCTAAAGTTCCAGTTATAGTACCTCCCATGCACTCTTAGACACAAACTCATTTTTACACTTATGTCTCTATTTCTCTCTCACACTCTAACACGGGAGCGTGCGTGCACACACATACACACATACACATTTACAAACACATAAACATGTACACACATACACAGATATACAGTTACATACACGCATACACATATACACACTTACAAGCATGCATACACACATACACACATACTCACTTACAAAGACACATATATACAGATACACACATACATACATACACATTTACAAACACATACACATGTACACACTTACAAACACACATACACAGATACACAGTTACATACACACATACACACTTACAAACACACACATATATACAGATACACACATACACATTTACAAACACATACACATGTACACACTTACAAACACACATACACAGATACACAGTTACATACACATACACACTTACAAACACACATATATACAGATACACACATACACACATACACATTTACAAACACATACACATGTACACACTTACAAACACACATACACAGATACACAGTTACATACACACATACACACTTACAAACACACACATATATACAGATACACTCATACACACATACATACACGAACACAGAATAATTATAGCTTTGTCAAAAAAGAGAACAAGATGTATATTTTGATGAAACGTTCTGTGTCATCAAACTTCAAACAAATGTGTTGTAAAATATTATTGTGTATTTATTTTATACTAATATACTATACACGTAATTATATACATTAATAATTTAATTATATGTTGTTAATTGTCTTGTGGTAGTCAAGATTGGAGAGACGTCATAGATCCTGACTACTGGAGACCCTTAAGGTTAAATTTAGTATTCGCCTAAGGTTTATGCAAAGAAAGGGGAAATAATTCATTTTTATTTTAATTTCAGAGAATCTCGGGGACCCACCCAGATCCACTTGTGTAACCAACCGATTAACAGTAAGAGGTCAAAATGGCTCGAGTTGTGCTCTTTCCAAGTTACCTGCTTAACTCGGGTGGGTAATGGAAGCGAAGATAGACAAAAAAACTGAACTACAACAGAACTAACTAGACCTTACTGATTATGTGCCTTAATTCAGTGCGTATAAGGGTAGATTGTTTCAGTAATTAATATTTTTCCGACAGAATCCGTCCAATCTCTAATATTGTACAGCCTTCTTTTTGTTTTTTTTTTTTAAATCTTGCAAATAGATAAAACGAATTACCTGCCCCTGACTGGGAAATCGCAGATCCCCCCCCCCCCCACTATCTTCTAGAAAGCGATAGAGATAACCCGCTCTGTACCTTTCGGTTTTGTGCTACTCGTACAGCCGTGATTCAGCAACCACCACCCCCCCCCCCCGGAGCCCTTTATGATGCCATTTCATGCTGAGAAAACCCCAGAAACAACCTGGAACGAAATAGCTGGTTAATTATGCAAAGAAAATTCTTGAGTCGATCTTTTTTCTTCTGCGCCACCTTTGGCGATCCACATCCCTTCTCTTCCTTCTTCTTCCTCTTCTCCCTCCCCCCCAACACCTAACCTTGTAGGAGTCAGCCTTTGTCGACCTAAAGCGAGTTTGCGGGCGCGTATGATTCGAGCCACTCTCCCCTTTGTAGGGGTCCTCGATCAAAAACCGCTGCAGCTCGGATGATAACTTCGTGTTTGCGACGGTGTTCAGTTTTAAGCGGCTCAGTGGAGATTTCCAGCGAAGCGGCGCGGATCCGCCTTACTTCAAAGCAACTGATCGGGGAACAGCGCGAGCGCACAGACACACACACTCACACACACTACACCACACACACACACACACACACACACACACACACACACACAGAACAGTAGAAAAACTGAATTGAGAGGCTTTAAAAAAAGAGAGAGAGATGACGTCAGTACAGAGAGAGAGAGAGAGAGGAGAGAGAGCGAGAGAGTAGAGAGAGAGAGAGAGAGAGAGAGACAGAGAGAGAGAGAGAGAGAGCGAGAGAGAGAGCGAGAGAGAGAGACGAGACGAGAGAGACAGAGAGAGAGATGACGTCAGTACACACAAAGAGATGACGTCGGTACACAGAGAAGATGACGTCAGTACACACAGAGAAAGAGATGACGTTGGTACACAGAGAGAGATGACGTCAGTACACAGAGAGAAAGAGAGAGAGAGAGAGAGAGAGATGTTTGATTTGAGATGAAAGTGGTTGGTTATAATAAAACTTTAGGGAATTCTTCAGAGGGGGGGGGGGTGGTGGGAGAGCGGATAAACACATTGATGTTATTTCGGTTTTGAATTAGATCGGTTAATAACAACCAATCTACATGGTAAATCGTTTTACTCTGACAAAATTGCGTAATAATTAGTGATTATTATAAATATTATTAATTGTTGTGCCTAAATATTTCTTTTCATTATACGTTATGTATTAAAATAGAGAAGTAAATTGTTATTAGTTTTGATTAGTTGCACCTTTAGTTTTTAATTCTTGAACGGTGAATTGAGAACTGAAGAGAACCTATTCCAGGATCTATGACTATACCGAACGTTAATATTAAAAACGAAGTGCCATAGCCAGATTACTCCTAATTATCCTAACCTTCTTCTCGAAAAATATGCAATTGATGCATTCAACGAGGCGCTTAGTAATTTGAGCTTAGCGTTGGGGCTACTCAGCGACAAAGTTAGTTACGTATCTCTGCGTGATTACCTAACCGCACAAGAAGATTAGTACATTTATCTATTAGGGACCAACCAGAGAACTATACTATCAAGGCCCATAAAGATGGCGGCATTAGATGACTGGCAAGGCTTTTTATGAATTAGTAGCCAGTAAGACCAGTTTATTAAGTTGACCGCAATAGAGGACTGATAAGGTTTCGGTTAATGAGCCAGCAGGATCAGTTATCTGGGCCCGTGATGACTGGCAAGGTTTTGGACCCGTGAACTGACCGCACTCAGGTTTCGGTTTAGGAGCCATCGAGATCCCAATACTATCTAGATTCCTTAAACTTTATGTTTTCCCTTGATGGTAGAATGTTCCGCTAAATAACGTGTTTTTTCTACACTGTATAGTGGATTTGGTTTCGGGCAGGATTATTAAAAGTTAGCCCGATACTGACTTCCCCTCCGAGTCATTGTTTATTACTTTTGTCGAATTAAGAGAAGGACCCCTCACTTTAAAAAAAAAGTGGGGTTTGGGAGATTTCTACAGGCGGGGATGTCGGACTTTTATTCCTGTAGTGTAATAAAGAAATTAAAAAATAATAAAAAAGAAACTATATTTAAATTATCAAGCTTATGAAACCTAGGCAGACCAGTTTCCTTCATAGTTGTATTGGTACTTAGACACTTTCCCTTCACTACCGGGGTGTGTCCAAGGCTAAGTTACGACAATGGCAGCTGGCAGCGGTATAGCCGTACGAACCTAGGCCCGACCAAAAAGAGGAGGGGGGCGGGGCGGTGGGGTTGTGACACGCATAGCAAACGAGTTCCTTTACAGCAAGGAGCTGTTGCTTGGATGGCTCGAGGACTGCGGCAGAGGGACTTTAGCCTCTTTTCCAACCACTGCTGGAATTGGAAAAGAGGCTAAAGTCCCTCTGCCGCAGTCCTCGAGCCATCCAAGAGAATTGAAGAAAAAAAAAACAACAACAACAACAGACATGAATCTGTTTTTCGGCGAAAGTTTTGCGACTTTGTTAGGAAAAAAAAAAGGGTGTGGGAGGGAGTTGTTTACTCGCAGTGTCGTTCGGGGATCCAACACCGCCGGGTGGTTTGTTTCTGCTTGTTTGTTAAAGCTGAGTAGAGTAAAGCAACGAATTAAATCCGAATAAAATCTGAGAAATAGGGATTCTAACCAGCGCCAAAATCTCCATGGAAGGTTCTGGAACGTGACCCCTGAGCGGGCCCCGGCATACATATCCCTCTAGCTAGCATCGTAGGGGTAGACAAACAAAGAGAAAATTGTGAGTGAATTACAACTGAGATTTTTAAAATTGTTGGTTTATCCAGTTCCGCCGCCATGATGACTTTAAAAAATAATAAAATTGCAAGATATATTTTATATTTATGGGGGAAGGGTTAAAATTATATATTATTTTAATACTTTAAAAGTTATTCCGGCCGTAACCAGTGCGACCAACTCTGACGTCAGTTTGCGGCTGTAACTTTGTTAATCGAACTTTTCGCAGAGATTACTCCCTTTATTCTTCGGACGAACAGGATATAGAGTTTATTCTTCGGTTTTGAGTGGACATTTCTAGGCGACAGAACTGCCTCTGCATGTCGGTAAACGGTGCACCAGTTCCGCAGACAGCCGCCCTTCCAGGCGGTTATTTACGAGCCGGAGAAAGGTCAGCAGAAGGAGATGTAGACTAGAGCTTTCAGCGTGATTACATACAGAAGTCATTGTAACAAACGGCCGCTGACTGCGTTAATAAACGATTCCTCTGCTAGTCGAAGTTTGTTCGCGGGGATGATAGATGCGCGGATAAATACAGACGCAGGCAGGCAACGGAGAAGATGCGGGAAAAGAAACATCACCGATATAGAAAACAAAAGGCGGAAGAAGTGGGGATGGGTGGGGGAGAATAAATGAAACATGCTTCAAACAAACGGTAATAAGGTAATTTTACGTGTATATTTCAGCAGATGCGACAGACGGGAAATGATGGAGACCGTGGCGCATTCCAAGAATTTCTGCGGGTGAGGTAAGAGAAATCTGACAGGCTGCGCTAGTGCCCTCTATGAAATCACGTCCACGTTTTGCTGTTTTATGCACAGTTGTCTCGCAATGACGCCCGAGGGTTGGTGGGGGGGGGAGGAATCTACTGCTGTCTTCGGACAAATTATTCACAGATGGAGGAGACAGAGACTTTACTCTGGAGACCAGTTGGGAAAAAACATTCAGATCGTAGCGCCAAAGTAAATGACGTCATAAGAATCGGAGCGAGTTGTCGCCCATGCAATTATTATTATCTCCTCTTCATTTTCTGAAAGAGAGGCTCTAAATTAATGAAGCTGATAAGCGAGGTTCTGACAATTTACAGTTAAAATTTTTGTTTAAAAATCAGGAAATAATAACGCGACTATTTTTATACAAAATTTGCAATTGCAAATTCCTGGATTCTAACAGCTTTCTGAATTAATTCCTACCCTCCCGTAATCCCAAATAACACCTTGTCTGCTATGACGTCATTCTTTCTGTCCAATTCACCAGTGTCTCTTCACTTAATTGTATTAATATTTAATGGTCTACTGTAGAATAAGAAAATGTTTTCACGAGAAAGATGATTAGTCATCTATGGCGTAATTGTTTTTAAATTTAGATAAATACTCATTCCATTTGGGAAAGACAATTCTATCTATCAAATAATAATTCGTGTGTTCATTTGTTCTAGATTTACTTTCGATTTGTCACAGATATGCTAACTAATGCAATAATTCTATAATGACCGTATTGTACTTTGTCATTTGTTTAAATTCCTCACGAAAACAAGCAACGCAATTTTTAGATACATACACGTAATACGAGTTAATAGAACGTCCTCTCCACAAAGCTAAAGTCTAGTATAATATTCTGAGCGATTTAAAAAAAAAAAAAGAATTCTGATTTGTCAAAATAATTCTTAATACAATAGTAAAAAAAAAAAAACTTCGGTGAAAATTACACGAGTTTACTTTTTATAACACCATAAATTACAGCGAGGAAACTAATCTCTTCTCTTATGTTAAACTGTTTTTCCAAGCAACAAACTATGCAGTGTATATTACTGTCATTATTTGTATTTAAATAGTATGATTGGACAACCGATTTCTAATAGACTAGAGACAATTCCGAATGTTTAATATAAGCAGCCAGAGAGAATTAATTCATAATTGTTGCACATTCATTATTTTAAAACTGCTCCCAATAAATTAAATGGCATTTAACTTTACATGAAAAGTAATCACAGTTGAAATTAGAGTAATATGTTTTTTCTATGCCATAAGACTTCGTTTAGTCATAATTATTTCCATTAGTTTTCTCTTTAGTAAAAGAATTTATATTAATTAAGGGCATAAACAAGCACTTATCATTTTTTTTAAAATATGTAGCTACTCACCACCTTTTCATCTTATGTGGACTATGTGTGTCAGGTGACACAGCCCCAATCTGTGCAGGGTGTGTGGTCTTATGCTAATTGCTGCTGACGTTGAAAGCCTGTCTTTCAAAGAACTTGTTCTGTCAAGTTTTGAATTAAAAAGTCATTATGTTGCTGAAGCTGACGGTTGAGTAACGGCGTTGCATTTTTTCAGCCACACGAGAAGCTTTCGTTCGTGCTTTAATTCAGCGAATTACTGCGGAAGTCATTACACCGTCGGCAGGAAGCAAATGCAGACTTCTTCAAACTTTGATAATTAACGTTGTATGTTCCTGTCTCGTTAATTTTAAAATCATTATTATAAGAAAGTCACAGAGGTGAGAGTCTAGTTTCTGTCAAGACATCGACGATGGACGGGTTAGAGTCTGGAGACACGTTGGAGAAGATCTGCTAAATGTGCCATTACTCAACATGGTCGATTTGATGGTATGGGTTGTCATTTAAGCTGGTAGAAGAACTACGAGGTGGTGTCATGACTGGTGTTAGATTCTCGGACGAGGCCTTTACGCCTGTAGTCGTCTTAACGAAAGAGTTTCAAATACCTATGTATTGATGACGAAATCCGTCTTTATCGTGCACATATTGTTCATTTCTTTCGTTCCCGGTTCTCAGTATCACTTGTACGGTGTAGCCAACGTGATCTCCTGACTTCAGTCCATGTTTGGAACATCCTAAGAAAACATGTTCGTGGTTGCATATGTCCTTCGATCGTCTGGAAGTAGATTTGGTCGAAGAATGGCGCAACATCCCATAATGACAGCTGGCTTGTCTGATTTGGTCGATACCAAGACGGGTCCAAGTTTGTATTGAGCTTAGTTTAGTGGTGGTCACATGGTATTAAAGCCTTTTCTGCCAATGTCAATTCGTCACCGATCATTTTTAGACTGACATCTTTGCCATTTTGCACGCTCATCTAAAACAGCCATTTTGTTTTCGCCCACCAATTTAACTTAGCTTCTACTGATATTTAGGCTTTGTTTTGTGTATTTTTATGAACTTCTTCAACGAGAGAATGAAAGTAGGTACCGGTACAAACAGCTGTCAAATTTAAGAATGAAAATTCATTAAAAGTACCGCCTACGACGTCGCTATCAAGCATTCCACCTACTTGTGGTAACGTAGTCACATTTTCCAGTCACGTGGTCAGCAGTTTTCTCTTGCGTGCCTCGTACTTTCATTTTACTTAGGAGTCTCTCCCTTTGTGGTATAATGAGACGATGTGATCATCATTATGCTTGCTGTGGCAAAGTAATACCGTTAAAATTACTAGAGCTGAATGAGTGACATTAACAATTTAGATTTTTGAAAAGGTGCCCGTCATCTTTTTAAAGTTTCTCTTCTGTAATATTGTGGGGGGGGGAAAGGAGGCTGTCACGGCAGCAAAACTAACGACTTCTAGAAGCGATCCTAACTGCACAAACACTCACGAAGGGAAGACTGACTTACCTTTTTATGTGAAGGTATAAAATAATTTTAAAAAGTAGTTTGCATTTGTATTTTTTTTTCCGATTGTTCTGATAATTTCTTACGTTTATTTAAAACAAACAAAAAAAAAATCCATCGCCATTCCACCAGCGCCGGTATTAATTTTGTATATACGCTTTCAATGGCTGGTCATAGAAGAGAAACAAATCGGTGGCTATTATCGGCTCTGCTTGGGCTCAGCTCTTTACAAGAAGCGTCAGCGACTGAGCGGGTTGGGGAGGGAGCCTCCGCGGTCTCGAGGTAAAAGGAAGAATTATCAGATTTGGCTTAGATAGTCGATATTCTTCTTGCGAAAAGACCGTCTTTTCTCTGTTCACCATACAGACAGCTTTCACTTTCCGTTTTTGTGTTACACACTCAGTCTAGCTGAATATTTCTTTTATTATCTTAAGTCTATATAAACAGTGAACCAATACATAAACACGACGGGAAGTGATTGCCCGAAAGACAACGGCTTCGTGAAAACATTTTCATTCTGTAATAAAAAGTCGTTCCCTCTGCTGCCAT
This sequence comes from Nautilus pompilius, assembly GCA_018389105.1. Taxonomy (NCBI): domain Eukaryota; kingdom Metazoa; phylum Mollusca; class Cephalopoda; order Nautilida; family Nautilidae; genus Nautilus; species Nautilus pompilius. Next base: position 183,505 of record JACATO010000914.1, on the reverse strand, counting down.
ATCAGCGGCGGTTTACATGTGGTATAGATTATATCGCAGCGACTTATTAAAGAAAGTGTATTGTGTCCGCGTTTGGCAGGCAGCTCTAAAAACAGGAGGAGAAAGAAAAAAATACTATAGCTTCCTGAGAGATACGAGGCTTAGTTAACAAGATTCTGTTGTCAGGGCTGCCCGATGTATAAACAGACTGTTTTTGATGCTGTGTAGATCTCGAAACATCTTTTTTTTCTCAATAGAAGTTGCAACATTCAATTCTAGACCGGCACACGTGTTCAGGAGCAAATGGTTTTTGTTTTAGGCGAATGTATCTGCATCTTTTCACCACGGTAATAGACCGGTTAACCACATTCTCGCAGGTATAAAGAGCTTTCAAATGAAAACAGAAATAAACACTTGCTTCTTTCCTGACTCCGAAAGTCAGCAGAATCTAAAGCTTAATTTTAATCGTTGCATTAGTGTGGTATAAAGCCTATTTAATGGCGCAAAGTTCCAGAAGCGCATAAATTAAACTTCAAGAATTTCCCTTGAACAAAGAAGAAAAGCTAGAAGTGGAAGTTCTGGATCGTTTCTAAATTATTTTTTATCGATAATAAGTAGATTTGGAAACTAAGTTCATGGATTTTTAACAAAAAAAATCCGACAAAGAAGAAATAAATCGAAGGTGATCTGGCGGATTTAACGTAGTTACGAGTTCACGCCTTGTTGTTGCAGCTACTGGATTAAAAGTTTCCTTTATTGCTCTCTGCCATAAGGAACATCTGACTACGTGGTATTCTACATGAAAGAAAGAAAAAGATATGATTCTTAAGACCCTTGTTAGGGATTCTATGGAAATCTTTTGAGAGACAGTCCGAAGAGAATTCACGTTCGTAATTCGAAAAATACAAAATGTGTAAAATATGTAACACTGTAATTATTATAGAGAATACATCGAAACGCTAATTGCACAGTACATGATTGGCCTGTTATAGTGCTGACCTCTAGCGGGATAGCCCAGTGGGACGCAGTGTTGCTATGTGGAGGCTTGCCTAGCCGTATTGGTAAAAGTCTTCTGGATTTATAGAGTTTACGGAAAGTATTTGCTTCAAGTTAAAAAGCGAGCATTTTCTCTATAGAATCTGAAACAAGTGAATATTAAGGAACAGTTTGTGTAGCCGAAATATGAGTCCTTTTAAATGTGCGTCTTGGTAAATAAAGAAAGTATCACGTGTAAAGCGTTGACAACATCCGCAGAACAGAGATTGGTGGCGCTATTATTGTACTGACGTAATATTCTAAGTTAGTGTAAAACATCAAACCATCCTAAAGAGAGCGACAGGGGGGGGCGTTTAGCGAAACGTCACTAGGTGATAAGTCCCGTAAAGCCGTTCAATAAAGAACAATGAAGACCGAGCTCTGTCTTTAAACAATTGCGTTCGCTCTCTTCCAATTGTCCACAGCTCACGTTATAGTTCCTGGTACGATTGCGTCTGTTTTTGCAGTAGACACGCAAAAACAATGAGAAATCTCTACGACTGAAAGCCGAGTATGGATAGATAATCAGCGCGTGAGAAAATGAAACGTTGGATTTTTTTTTCCGAGGACACACGTGGAACGTCAGTTCGTTCGCTAACTACGACCACATGTCGTATACCGAGCCGTCAGCGATTAAAACGTTTGTCTAAGAGACCATTTCCGGAGAGTTTGTAGGAGGCTGACCCCCCGGAAGTGACACCGGAGAGTGAACGACAAACCATGTCACAGCATCATGTAGCAATTTTTCAAAAAGCTGCCACAATTTACAGCACGAATCGAGGCGCGGACCTTTTTATCTCTCTCTTTTTTTTAAATTTTGGACGTAATATAACGCGAACTTTCTTTGGGTGATTACGTGGGTTTTGTATGTGAGATCGACCAGGCTCTGGCCACGTGTCAGGCAGCGTATGATCCCAGAGCCGAAGACTGGCGCCTTACTTCGATTTACCGAAACACTTTCATAGTGGCGTGGTTGAAATATTCACAGAACAAACAATTGTGGAAGACTTCCTAGAATCCACTTACAAGTCTAACAGCATTATGAGACCGTTCGCTCCGGTTGGCATACTGGTCTGTGACCTTCATCATTCTTACCATTGTTAAGCAATATGCCAACATACGAAGAAAATAAAATCCATTTGATATCGTGCGAAACAATGCAAATTTTGATTCTACGATATAAATCACTAACTGTTTTTTTTTACAAAACAGTAAACATAACTAACTAAGGAAACAAAATCCTACTTGACTTTTGAGAATATTCTTGTAGCAGATCCACCACAATCTCTCCGTCAGGATTTCCTTTGGCCTCTTTGTTCTTTGCGATGATTGCACAAGCTGACTCGTTTAGTTGTAACTTGCGTTGATGGACCAGCCAGTGCGACTTTCGCCAGATCCTACAGTTCAGGTAGGTTAAGAGTTTCCCTGCTATTGCCGGTATTTCAAAATCTTTTAAAAAATTTTCCTACTTAAAAAAAAATTTTTTTTTCTAATTTTACCAATATTATTTTCGACAAATTCATGACAAAATAGTTTTCTTATTTTACCGGATTCTTTTTTTTTTTTTTCCGCGAAAGCTAAAGTCCGTTATCTTCCTTCTTGTCACTCGTTACCTTTCCTACCTGCTGTGGTTGACAGTTTCTTGCTGCTGCAGGTCCATCAATCAACATTTCAATACCGGTGCATACCTTGGTGAGTTGGGTTTTAGCCTTCCTGTCTTCTTCCTTAGATAAGGACAGCTCCTACCTTTGAACGAGAAAGATTGTAGCTGTATGCAAATAAAAGTTCCCCATTTTAGCAGTTTTAACTGAAACTGTTTTGTTGTTGTTGTTGTTGTTGCTGCCGCTGCTGGGCCAGTCAGTCTAAGACAGGTTTCTTAAGTTTCAGTTGAAGCTTCCGTCCATGTCTGAAATGAGCTTTAGCAATGGTACGAGCAAATACTTCGATTTTTAAATGCATCATCAACTGCCGGATGAAGAGCGTAAGCTACATTTGTTGTTACAACACCAGTATCAGCTTCAGTCAGTGTTGCTTGTTCCGGTCGACGAATGCCACCGGAATCTGTTTCTTTGTGATCAACCTCCTCTTTTGTGTTAACATCCCTATTTCTTCTCTAGTATCCGGCGTTTTCTCATTTCTCTGTTCATCGTCATCGTTCTTATGTTGGACACACTTTATCGTGTTTTTCGCCGTTATTTGTTGCTGTAGTGAGCATTTTCTGCACACTGATATCATAGTGGGAGTACTCAGAGAAGCATGTAGCTGTTGTACGCACTCTCCTTCATAAAATGGATGTTATTACCAAAAACAGAGCGATTCAAACATGTTGCACGGTCTCCATCTTACAAGAAAGAAGATGACCTTTCATTTTTTTTCTTTGATGGACTGCTGAATGTCACTGGTGACAGTTGACACTTTCTTCCCAATATTACTAACGTTAGCACAAACATTACGACATAAACCTTCAGACATCGGGTCAGTTATCCTACTAAAACCAGAGACTTCCATAGAGACCCTATTTTACCCCATTTTGCTCAATCCTTTTAGTTATGTCTGTGCAATAAACCTGCATCAGAAGCACTCCTCCATCTAGCGTGTGTTTTTAAAATACGCTGTACCCAGGATGTCACAGAAGATATGAGATGTTAACCAGAAGCAGTAAAAAAATACCCTATAAGTAATTTATAAATTCCAACTGCTTACAACCAACACAGAAACTAATGAATAATGAAAAAGTTCTTTGTTGTTATGCGAATATATAAAGTAAACCTTTTTATCGTCATCACTAACTATTTTTATTATTTCTATATTTTTCCTTTTGTTGAGTTCCATAGTATCAATTTCAGCAAATAACCAACCATACAAGAAGCAATTTCGAACTCATAGGTGTTTCTATTCCCAGTAAGGAGTTGGTTCTCATCAACTCTGTTGGAATCCCTTCCCGTGAACATTTGGTGATATTTATATTAGAACAATTAAACACGATAATTGTTTTTTTTTTTTTTAAATTTAATAAGATTGATCAATTTTTCCTACCAGGAGCCAAAAGTTAACCGAAAAGTAATGGCATCCGGGTTCTTCCCATCCCCGGGATTCGCCGAGACACCACAGAGAAGAAGTACAGCGCCAAGCTGGGTCACCACGACGTCATTACCACTGTTATCTACAATGACGTCACAAGTGGGCATTTCCATAACTTCGTAAACAAGGAACGTTACCTGGCATGCCATTGAGCCCCATCTAATGTGGTGTGCCATTGCGGTTAATTTAAATGAATTATAATTATATGATTAGTATTTTAAAAAAAAAAACATCTATAGACCGCTGTCAGGCTTACAACCTGCGAAGCCTGATGCCGTCCTCGAGATGTCTCACTTCTTTAACTAGGGAGAGATTTCCCCCTCGTCTTAGACCTTCAGCACTGGTCTTCCTTATGTTCAGAATTTTATAAATTACGACATCTAAATAAGTAGGCACGGCTACAGTTTGATAATGAGTACCGCGGGATTTCCGGCTGTTGAAAAGTACTAAGGATTTGCTGTATTGATTAACTGTTTTATTGAAGCCAGGGTTTAATGAATAAATCTGCTGGTTAATGTTCTATCACATTACGGTTACTAACTTGAGCAGTAAAGAAGAAAGAGGTAAACATTGAGAAAATCAGATCAAGGACCAAAATAGGTTTTCCCACACAGCGGTTTGTAGCACTCTCTCGTTGCTTCTCTTAAACTTCAGGTTATTGAGCTCTGAGAGATTCAAATCGCCGACGCCTGTCTGCTCTTGTTCTTCACGGATTACGTGACCGGCGGATTAGCCTGGTGATATGTAGGCAGGTTAGGGAACACTCTTCGTGGATTTTCTTCCGGTAGACGGACAAAGAAGAGCACTACCTCCGAGGTATTCTAACACCGAAAGTTGCCAAAGCGTAAAGCGTGGGCGACAGCTTAACTTAAAGTTAACGAACCTCTCGCTGTAGAAGATTACTTCCCGGACGCGTTCCTTTGGTTAACATTCGACTGGGATAATTCAGATTTTCTCCATGCCTGTAAATAATAACCAAAACGGGGAGGATTGGATGGAAGCTGTGTGAACTACGACTTTTTTTTTTTTTTTTTTTCGGTGAGTGATCTTTCCTTTTGACGTCATCACCGAGGGATGACGTCGGCCATGTAGACCAAGACGGGGGAATTCGCTCCAAGAAACAAAACTCTGGTGGTAGCAGGGAAACAATTTAAAGAAATTTAGCTGGGCAACTGACCGAACTTAAAGGATTTGTTAAAAAATTACCGCAGACTTGTTATATGCCAGTCTTTCCACTAAAGCAACATTTGTCTTTGCTTCATCTTTAATAACCGAGAACCAAAATACTGTACCGTTTTTACGTGGAATTTACATGATATTTTCTGTCTTTCATATTTAATAATGTGTAAATCAAAAACTAAAGATGATATTTTAAATATTTATGTTAGTCATTAATGATAGACTTAAGATACTTTTTTTCCAGCGTTCAGATGATTTATAGAAAAACAACAACGATGAGGAACAATCTTCTTGGGGGTTTTTCTTGTTGGAAACACTTTTATTCGATAAAAAATAATATTGATTTAATAATGAATTTTTCTGAAAATTTCTATTCTTTCATTTTCTAATTTTCCCAAATTACTTCAACACGCCTGTTTTTAGTTACTGCAAATATCATAGCTATTTTACAACAACATCATCCAACTTTTCCCTATTTGATTCATCATCTATTTTGGCAGGAAAGATTTCGAATTTCAAAAGAACTATTAAAACATCATTAATTTAATGAAATGTTTTTTTAAAGATGTAAATTTATAACGAATAACGGCAAAACTAAAGAAACAATACTGTTTAAAAGCATAAAATCACTATATAGAAACACATTTTAAATATTTTTTAAAGATATATTATCTGGTAAATAAATTTATTATTGCGAATCTAAGGTTTTAAATGTTTTATTAAGAAAATTAGCTTTCTTGACCTGGTAAAGTGTAAGGCTTACATTATTTCAATAGAATCAGATACACCGTAATTATCAGCCATTTTATAACCCTGTACATTAACTCTGACTTAAGAAGAAGAAAAAAACAACCCATTATTTGTACTTGGTTGGGCGCACAAGCTGGGCGCAGGTTTGTAACTGGTCCATCACCTGCAGCAGCATAATTGTGAAAGAGATATAAGACATTCACCCGTTCGTCAAATTATTGTCCAAAACGTCGAGTTACGTTCTGCTAAAAATGAGATGTGGTCAGAAAGAACACGTATTTCACCCAAAATTATTTCTCACGTGTGAATCGCGAATGCTTTGTTTTAATTGGTTCATTCTCATAAACCTCTGCCATGGTATTTCTCATGGAAGTTTCTGTTCACTGTGTAAGCTCCATTTCTTAGAAACAAGTCGACTGATAAATCCGTTCAAAATGCTCCTAATGTCAGTAAATTTTGGAATAAGTTCTAATTAGTTTTGATAAACGACGTAGTGATGACGTGGTTATGCTTAATGCCTTACAAAAATAATCTACTTTTTTGTCACAAGTAGAATGATGTGTTGTATATATATATATATATCTCAAGATACTGAAAGCACATATAAAACTATGATGAATTTTACAAGATTATTTCAATCATTAGTTTTAAAATCTTTCAAAATGAATAATTGCGTAAAATTAAAAAAAAAGGTAAAATGGAATACACTTATTTTTAAGATCAAACTCTTCTTTTTATAATTATCAAATTATCATCAAACACTGAAATAATAGTGACTGTTTTAGACTTAGTTTAATATGGATTTATATTTCTCAAGCTTCCATATTTGTTTTTTCATTTACTGTGTAGAAAAACGGCTGAAATATTTAAAGTTAAACGTCCTTTTTTTACACGTGGGTCTTTTATAAAGGTTTTAAAAAGTGTAAAGCAAGCGTGTATTTAAAGGGTGTTACTCCCCTTTCTTTTTTACCATTCTGTATCAGCGCCATCTACATTATTATAATAAGACCTTTTTAATTACTTCCCCTTCTTATGCAATTTATGGTTGGCCCGGATTTAAACACGCACCCGTCCAAACTGGGCTTTTCCTGTCAGAACGACTACGTCAAAACATCTGTGGTATATTTGAAACGTTTGTTCCACTTTGAAACTGCTCGTCTATCTGTAAGCGGAAGAACCAGAACTTCCCGCCATTGATGTCGATTTAGAACTATAACCGTAGTCAGACACATAGGTAAACAGATACCAAAAAAAAAAACAGTGATGTAGCCAAAGTGGCAGGAAGATTTTAAAGCACACACTGGAGGTATTAATTGTGGACGCATCGATGAGATATCCCACATTTCATATATAATCAGCTCATGGGTTTTTGCCTTTGACGGTTAGGGTGGAAAAGCACTCGTTAAAACTGTCATCACATAAGAAGATTTATGATGCGTCGGTTATTACGGCCGCCATTGTATATCATCATTTTGCAGTAAATGTTGAAGAAGTTATTCTTCTGAGTTTTTGACTGCTGGTCAAATGATGGGAACACCTTGATTAAGATATATTACTAAGTCATTAGTAGTACTAATAATATTGGCGGACATGCATGCTGACAGACACGTGGTGAGAAAGATGTTTTGTTTTTTTTTTTTCCCATAGATTATAAACTATTTAATAATGTAAATAGTGCAGACATTTCCCATATTTTGTCCGTTCTATGATTGAATTTTTAGAATTTTTAATGTAATTGACTGGAAGGTTGTTGTTACATGTCTTTTTTTTTTTGCATAATTTTCCACAGTTTACCTACTTTGTTGATGTTAATCAGTTTTATTTTAAAATCTTGATCGAATATCTTATGAAATTCTTGTAAGAGAAATGAGAAAGCGTCAGATAATTGTTTAAACATTTTACTATAAAGCAAGTCTTTTATTTGACTAATTTTTGTTTTAAATTCTATACACATAGTTAAACTAAAAGGAAAGAAATTTATCTAGCAAACAAAATGTAGGCAAGCTTTGGCTTTGTTATTGACAAGCAGAGTTTTCTTTTAAACTGAGAGAGAGAGAGAGAGAGAGAGGAGAGAGAGAGAGAGAGAGAGAGAGAGAGAGAGAGAGAGAGAGAGATGGAGAGATCGCCCCTATTCTTTTAAATAGTTCGCAGGCTGTTTCTTAGCTTTTTGAAATTGCATCAAATCAAAATGTCAGAGCAAAGAACTACAAAACGTTGGCTGAAGGTGCATGCACTCAGAAGAAAGAAAATGAAACAATCAAGCTGTTGTTTGAACACGGTGTAATTGTACGTCCGTCACTGATTACTTAATAATTCAAATTTAAGGACTTATTTTCTGGAGCCATTCCTGTAGGATAAGTTTCGCCAGGAAGAGTTTTTGACGAAGCCGCTGAGTGGAATCTCCCTTCGCTGAACTGCCGAACCAGGTGCCGTGGGTTGGCGACTCTCCCGGGAAAGCGTACGAGTCGAAGAGATCGGAAAATAACGAAGCCGGTTCAGAACCGAAAAACGGCCGTGTAGTCGGGAATCGAAGAGGCACTTTGGCCCGTTTTCTCGGGACTGGCCGGTGTTGGGAGCCGTGGTAACGGTTCCTCCTAAAATCCGAACCGTACCCGGAAAATGGATCATCGGGGAAAAAGCTAAAGGAAGGCTCAGAAAAATCTGCATAGATCTCCGAGAAGGGGTACCTGTCCTGAAACAAGTTACTTTGGTCTCTAAATTGAAAAGGCGGAATATGGAAGCGGAACCAATTCGGACCGTCTCGACGACTTGGATCGGGCGGACGGACTCGTGCATCATCATACCGCTCTCGTTTCGATTCGTTCGATAAAATCTCGTAAGCTTGGGAAATCTCCTTAAACCTGTATTCCGCTTCGTCCTTTTTATCCGGATTTTTGTCAGGGTGCCATCTCAAGGCCATTACCCTGTAAGCCTTCTTGATTTCCTCGTGGCTGGAGTCTCTGTCGACTCCGAGGACAGCGTAGAGGTCGGCCATCTCACCCGCCGGAAGTCCGCGGTTCGTCAGCCTCTCCTCGGTAACGGCAAAGCGGCAGCGGGGTATGCAATATGCCGGAAGTTTCCGGACTGAATGCCGAAAGAATTCGCAAATCTAAAGGGACGAATCAGCATTGACTCCAGTTCCAAAATGTGTCACTGCTGGTTAGCAACGTCCTTCGCACGACGGCTTGACGGCACCACGTTTGTGCCATCTGCAATTGTGACAGCGGCGAGGTTATTAATGCTAAAGGGAGACAACTGGACATTTAGGATTTTTTGGCAATATTTCAAACCTAGATCCAGTTGGGCTTAATGAAGTAAAAAAAAAAGACACAAGATGTAAAACAGGCCCCAATGTGAATAACGGCTCGTTAAATTTCAGCTTTTGACAAAAATCAAAACCTATGGTAGAATCTGTCGGCTATGGTACGGGAATTGTCAAGTGCATCCACAGAGTAGTAGATAAGATTTATAATATCACCAGTTCTCTGTATGCTAATCATTTGTTTGTTGTGTGTCCAGGTCTAAATCCGAACTGACAGTTACAGCGTCAACCAGCTTAGGAGTCGCACTCGCTAAATATCTGGTTTATTCATGAGCCTTCTGACCACAACAGTGATATTCTGTCTGTTTGGTTAGCAAATAGTTGGCTAATGTATGGGGAGAGCTATTGACAAGTATGTTTATCAGTTGATATAGCGCTTAGATCGAACAACTTCAAAGTTTGAGTGTAAAATTCTTAAGTATCAGCGCACGTCCCCGTAGTTTGTTTTTTTTTGTTTTTTTTTTACCATAGCATTTGACAGGAGATAGAGGAGCGAGATCGATGCTCTGTTTCAGAATTTTTTGTGATGTAGCTTCGGCTAGAGTTCGACGATGCGCGAATCCTCGCCTAGCCCCATCAGTGTCTTATTCGGAGATGCCGTCGGTGCAGGTTCGAGTAGAGTCCAACAGAACTTGAGAAAACGTCTCGAGTCGAGTCAGTGCCTCGATTTGTGAGTGAAGAAGACGAACAGGAGAGAAAGACAAGACACGGATTTGAAAAGGCAAGAATCACAACAACAACAACAAAAACAACTGATTTAATGGAGGTGCTTCACCAAAAACAATAAGGGCGCCTGGCGCAGTTAAGTAAGTATTCACTGGTTGCTAATTACGAAGTAATGACAGCCCCAAGGTGTATTATGGCTTTGGTTTAATTAGGCTCTTCATTAATTATGCTCGATGACAGCTCTCTAGCTATGTGTTTTCTGGATCAGCTCGGCTAATAGCAAAGTCTCGGAATTTTGCGGTTCATTATTTTATTACCTTTTATTAAAATTTTAAGCAAGAGAAAATAGGCAAAGTTGCAAGGGTTAAAAATCGCGTATTAGCCGACCCGAGTGTTTGTTTACTTTCAGTATTAGTCAGGGTGGAGAAAGTAAATCGGATTAAAGAGTCGGTGAGGGGGGGGGAGGGGGGACTGAATAATTTGTGAGCGCGTAGTGGCTAAAAAAGATGCGTTAAATAAAGAAATTAAACAACAGGTACGGGGGGAAAAAAGATAAAAGAAATATTTAAAAGGATACTATAAGAAAACAAACTTTAAAAAAAAAAAAACACTCGGCATTAAAAAATAATCATAAATCCGAAATTCTTTTAAGGCATAATAACTAATCATAGAACACGTAATCGTATGAAAGCAAATGTTAAGCGTTTCTCTCTGATTAGCTCCATCTGCCCCCATCTCTCTCTCTCTCTCTGTCGCCAGACGGGCGATTGTCTTGGACAAACCGCGGAAGGATCTGTTTGCAGGCAGATGTTAGCTAAGCAAGATTACTCCGCCGTCGCTATCACGGGAACGATGTTAAATCGCCGTCTGACTATGTGCAAATGTCTGATCCTACATCGTCCTCTCGTGTCACATGCTGCGGTCTAAAGGCTTGACATTCCTGACAGAGAGAGAGGGTCAGTTTTTCCGACTGACCTGATCTCTTTATAGCCGCCTTGTAATTTAAGCACCATTTTGTAGAAACAGGTCTCGCGCATGCGCGTAGCTGCTGACTGCTCTTTTTGGTTCAGTTTCTGCACATAAATAAAGTCAAAACGTTAAAAAAATTTTTTACAAAGACATTGAAATAAGAAATACGTCGGGCAGTAATAATGTGTCAGGTGGTAACATCGGCGTTCGATAAAGTATTTGAAGAATTTGTCATAACAAAGGGAAATAACTCTACTTTAAATCTGACCCATACGTTTATCAGTACTATTTTTTTTTAAAAAAGTTAAAACTCCTGGCTGTTGTCCCCGCCCCGCCCCTTTATCAGTTGCTAGCCTAGAAAATAATTTTCATGTTAAAACTTTGCTTACAGTGTAATTTTTGTTGTTGTTGTTGTTAACAATTTTGTGCCTCTGAGTCAGCGACCGCGCATTTCTTCCTCGGTTCCACGTTTTTGAAGTGTTGTCCACCAGCTAAACTCTGGCGGTGTTATGGAAAAACATCACTGTTTTTTTTATAGAATGTGTACCGTCGGAGAATTTCTTACTCTTCTCACTTATCAACCAAAATCCATCCCCTCCACAGTTATTTTTGAAGGATTTGACGATTCTCGCGCATAACTTCACAAACGCTTTGTTTTGTTTTTTTGTTTTTTTAACCTTGCTTATGCCACAAAGGGTTAATTTGCGCCCCACCCTAGAAGCTGTAGTATTTGTGTTGAGCTGTCTGTGAGGTTAATCAATACAGTCGTGGAACCGGAGCGATAGACGGATTTGTCGCATCAAGGGGCTTATATTAATGAGGAAGGAACTCTGTATGCCACAGCCTCTACGGCTCAACCTGTGCTGGGTGCAAATGCACCCATGTGGTTATCAGAGGGTTAAAATACCTTTTAATATAATGTGCAGCCTAGGAGTTGCCAACGCAGATGGTTACGTTACGAAATCTGGAAATATTCACTAGTTCCATGCATCCGTTTTTTTTTTAAATTTTTTTTACCTTGTTGATGGCTAACAAGAAGCATAAATATCACCAACATTAATGTTACGGAAAATGAAATCTGAATTCAGTAAATATTTTACAGAATTTTAGAAACGAAAAGCATTTAGTATTTATGTCTTAGTTTTAAAACACACACTCACACACACACACACACACACTCATACACAACACACACACACACACACACACACAACACACACACACTCATACACACCACACACATACACTCACACGCCGCGCTTATAATTAATTATTAAATTTAAAATTTATGCCTGTTTTCTCACAGTCTGTAAAATCAACGCTATTAGCCAGGAAGTCGGATGACGTCACTATTGTCTGCCCAGTACAGTTATTCTTGGGCTAAGATCTCCGTTGACTTACAGAATCAGAGTAAACAAAGAGGAAGAGATGAAAGTAGAAAAAAAAAAAGTGCAGAAAAAAGCAAAAAAAAAAAAAAAAAATATTAAAATTTAAATAAGGAAAAACCTGAGTTAAAAAAATATATATAATTTAGAATGGTTTTGAAAAAAAAGATCTTTTAAAATAGAAATAAAAAGAAAAGAAATAAGTTTTGTTTAACAGAATATATATATAGAATAAAATATAAATACGTACGAGAAAGAAAGAGAAGAGGCACCGGTCAAAGACTGGATTAAAAGTTTCTTGCTCTTTTTTTAAAGTGGATTCCCTGTTTTGTCATTTATCAGTCCGGGGATGGGGAAATAGGCTGTGGCAGGTTATAATTTATCAGCGAATTCACGTTGTCGCAGATCACAAGTGGAAACGGTTAAGTTAGGTCTAAACAAAAGGCTGCCTGCCCCAGCCCGTTCGCTGGACCTGGCCAGGCTGAGAAGCTGGAGCACTCGATGACCCGAAACGAGAGAGAAGCAAGTCAGAACTGTGACCTCAGTCGAGTGATGTCCGGGTGGAGTCGGCCTGGGAACGGATTCTACGGGGGGTGCTGGGGTTCGAACCATCGGCAGAAGAAAAACAACAGACAGAAATGGTGAAAAATATGAATTAGTTTAATTTAGCTAACTCTCTCTCTCTCTCTCTCATCTCTCTCCAGTCCTCTCTCTCTCTCTCTCTCTCTCTCTCGCATCTAACTCTCTCTCTCTAACTCGGTCTAACTCATCTATCTCTCCTCTCCTCCTCTCTCTCGCTCGCTCCTCCATCCTCTCCATCTCGCTCTCTCCATCTCTCTCTCTCTCCTCTCTCTCAGTATCTCTCTCTGTGCGGACGTCTCTATATCTCTGTACACAAACGTCATCATCTCTCCCTCTCTCGTCTCTCTCTCTCTCTCTCTCTCTCTCTCTGTGTGTGAAGGAGAGAGAAACTTCGCAGAAGACGGCATTAGAGAATCCATTTAATTAAATGAATTTTGATTTTCATTGTACAAAACTAAAATTAATGTTAAAAGTTTGTTTCCCGCTGAGATGAATTTGGGCGATAGACAGAGAGACCTCTAAATTAGCTACGCCTGTCTCACTCTGTTTTAGTCTGACATTGATAGCGTATAATTTGACTAGACTTTGACATTTTGCCGGTGACAGGCGATTTGTGTAACCCTGTTTAAATATTTGTCAAACTGATCATTTAAGTACCAAAAAACAAAAAAAAAAAAGTGACCTGCTTCGGATTTTTTATATGATAGAGGCTGGGTGGGTGGAGATAAAATGATAAACAGACTAAAATAAAAAAGGAAATAAAATGTTCTCAGAGAAAAAGAAAAAAAAATCAAAAGTATTAAAGTGTAGAAGAAAACAAACAGACAGACAGAGGTAATAGCTCGGTTATAAAACAAAAACTAATTAGAATAACATTACATAAGCTTTTCTGTTTTCTTAAAGGTTTTTTCTTTTAAATTTCAGTCTTCGGAGAAAGTTACTTCAGCGTTAGTTTATATTCTTTTACGATATTTTAAATTTAAATTTATTTTAGGAAAGTAAATTGACCAATTTAAATAAAAGAAAGAATATTACCGTATACAGTTTTAAGAACTCAGTATTTAAACAAAAAAACAATATTATGAGATCGTGTCTTTCACGCTGCATCACTAGCTGTTGTTATTGCATATAAAAAGAAATAGATGGAAATAATAACACGAGAAGCTTACATGCGATCCAATTTAGAGTTTTCTCCTGTAACTTCGAGCGCTTTTATTTTACGAGCAGAAGCGAGGATCTTCGAGGATGTACGTACGCTCCCTCTGGCCATCACCAGCGATTTTAATACAAAAAAAAAAGGAAGAAAAAAAGACAGGTTACAAAAACCAAAAAACCGGTCCACACACGAAGTAAGTAAGTGGTAGGTTCGTTCGGCGAACCCTTGTTCTGAATTTAGACGTCTAAGGACATCTCACAGCTGTAAGTTACAAGTTTTGGGATATCGACGTCGGTGACCAGGCGAGTTACCTTGACGCGGTCTCTTAAGCGGTTGTCAAAGGTTACCCGCGGAACTCCCCTCCCCTCTACGTTTGCCGGAAAACCCTACTAGAACTCTTCATTTTTAAATGTAGGGAGCAAACAGGAGAACCCCCCCCCTACGAGGCCAGCTGTTAAAGGAGAGCGGATGACAAACAAACGACCCCCCATACCAACTCCGGTCCCGACCAGGATTCGAACTCGGGCCGCCCCTCAACGATTGCAGACCAGTAGTCTACTTATCGCTCTAAATGAACAGTTAAAAGGAGGAAGCTACAGAGCTAAAGGTTAAATAAAGTTACTCAGTGATAGTCATTAAAGAAAACATTTCGCCGGATGTCAGCTCTTCCTCTTTACCGTCGACTACACGTGGGATTAATATTTCTCTGGATGTGCCAATACGTTCTGTTGTTGATGTTGTGAACTTATCGCTTGCATTGGTGTGTAAAACATAGTCGCCTGTTGACATCAAATGCTGCTGTAACCGTTTTTATTTAAAGACTTCATGGAACACGTTGAATATAAGTGAGACTTGTAAGTTGTTGGGAGAGTAGCGCATACTTCGTCTACGCCATTTCGCAGTACCGCACTAAATGGCAGCCATAACCGGAACACGACAGCGTGGCTCTCGACGTTGTACAAAACGTTGGCAGCGCTTATAAATCGTGAAAATAAATCGATAGTTATTTATTCTAGATTAATTTCGACGGAATATTAGGGGCGAGCCGGGTAAAAATATATAAATGCAGAGCAGATATTTTGTACGGTGAAACGTCTAGAAAGGCTGGGTTTCAGCTGTTAGTGTTTGAGAGATGTTCAGAAGCCCAGGGAGCAGTCATTGTTTATTACGTGGGTGGGAATAACCTGTATCATGCAAACAGTTCACAAATTAAAAATTCCTGTATTGCGGGTATTTAAACGTTTTGTTTCCCGAATGCAAAATCAGGGAAGGTTAAAGCAAATAAAAACTTACAAAATATAAAAATAAAAAAATGAAAAGGGTGGGGGAGAATCCCAGTAATTTTACTAAATTAATTAATAGGTTTTCCGAACATATTTTAGTATTTCTAAATTATGTAACGGAAAATGTCTCAATGAAAGTAAGTTAGAAATTTTTTTCTCGTTTATTTTCATGGATATTCGGTGAATACTATCGTCTAAAACCACGCAAAAGACGTAAATGGCACGTTTTTGTCATGGAATAAACAGTCCAAGCTGAAAAAGACAACATTGGGATATCTTCGGTAATTTTATTGTTTCAGCTTTCAGGTTTCTCAAGCGTGAGCAGGTATCACGGAAGATCTGCCAAGACGTCACCCCGATCTTGAGGACTTGTAGAAATAAGTGCAAATACCGCAATCAGCTTTTCGTTGACTTAGTTTTCAGCCTTGTGAAAGCTGAATATAAAGCCAGAAAAAGGCCCAGGTTTTCCATAATTCACGGATTTCCATTAAAGATTGTATTGGCGTTGCGTGACATCTAAAGAGTCGCAAAAACCTATCGGAGACGAGACGGGTAGCTAACTTTCAGATAAACCGTAACAAGTTGTCAAAAATGTCAGGACAATTAGAATAAGAAAAGAAAAAAAAAAAACAGAATTTTAATCTCAGCATTTGCTAATGTTGAGAGCCTGCGTTCGAGTCCCGAATGGGAACAGTTCGGTCTAGCGTACCTCCATAGCATCGTTTCTTCCAGTTCTTACCCAGTTGGTTTTCTTCCTCATCAAAAAAAAAAAAAAAAAAATTGGGAATTTCGGTCGACCGAAGTCGGGGGTATTGAGCACTTTTATGCTGGCGCCGCAGTTCTCGGTGTTACGAACAAAATCTATCGAAACTGTTAGAAGGATGAACCAATTTTCCAGATAGTTAAAACTTGTTCACATTAGTGCGTAATTAGCATCCGTCCCGAGCAATTACTCTTCGATAAAACAGAACAATTACAATCGCTTTGTTATCACCTAGCTTATTAAAACGATCTAATTCATTATCGTTCCGCGAAGAACGTATGATCTTTAATTAAAAATATATATATATATTTATCTTGCACGGGTTCCTTACGCTATAATTCTTGGCTGGGTGAGAAACAGGGGAACGGCAAAAAAAAAACTCTACATCTTACTTTGCGCTAACCGCAACAATTCCAACAAAGGGCCTCTTTAATTTTGTCCTTACAGCAACTGCAACACGAGTACAAATGTATTCCTTATGACGGATGCTGTCGCTTGCCGCCGTCTTTCTATCAAATCTCCGGGATCACTTTCGGAGTGGTCCGCCAGCTGCCAGTTACACGTATGGCAAGCCGGTGGTGATGTGTCAGGGACGAGTCTAATATAACGCAACGCAAACAAAATACATTCGGCTTTTACTGAGGAGCATCAACTGATGAGGTCTCTCAGCGTTGGATACCTTTTCATCCGATCCACGCGTTTAGAAAAAAGTAATAAATAAACAGCTAAAGCTTAAATATTGTTCAGTATTTTGTTTATATTTAACCACCATATCACTGGATTTCAACTTTAATTTTATTCCCCCTTCGGACATGTGTTTTTTTAACCAATACTTTCCGACATTGAAAGGAATATTCTTACAGAAATTCGCTACCCAACAAATTTACCATAAAATATATGTATGCCTTATCTTGGTTTAGTATTAGTATTATGATTATTATTAAGATTATTATTATTAGTATATTATTATTAATTATTATTATTATTATTATTATGATTAGTAGTATTATTATTATTATTATTATTAGTATTATTATTATTAATTATTATTAGTATTATTATTATTCTTAATTATATTATTGTTATTAGTATTAGTTATATTTATTATGAGTAGTATTATTATTATTAGTATATTATATTATTAATTATTATTATTCTATTATTATTATTTTATTATTATTATTATTATTATTCTTATTATTATCTTATTATCTATATTCATTATTATTATTATTATGCTTATTTTATTAAATTCTTATCCGACATGTTGAAATTCTTATTTTAAGAATTAGGCAAACCATTTACACACACACACACACACACAATAACGTATTATAAATTTACTTTTCATAATTTGTCATACTTGCCCCTTTAATACCGCAATCGCGTTAAATAGGAACCAGGTTCAGTCCTTCGCCTAAAATTATAAGACGGCAAGTGCAGGTTTGCTGAACAGAGACTCCCGCATCTGAAGCAGACCCGCTTTTGTCTAGTTTCGGGATGACATCTAACTGTCAACGAGAAATGTCGATATTTTTCCGTAAGATAATAGTTGGTGACTACGCTTTTAACCCTTTCTGTTTAGGTCCGTTCTTCGTTGTCTTCCCCTAAAAAGAAGAAGAAAAGGTCTGCGAGATGCTGTGTATTCTCTTGGATGAGGATACTGGTAAGCTGAAGCCCAGAATACTCTCAGAATTAATGCGATGCTAGATTTCGGAAATTTTAAATATTACTTGAAATATTATTAATTAAACAAAAATACTGGAATCGAGTTAAATTTACAACTTTATGCAATCCTCTACATTTTGAAAAAAAGATCCCCACCCCCACCCCCACCCACCCCGGGATAGGCGAGTTTTCGACTCCAGGTTATTTTTGGATAAGTAACCAGAACTCTAACGTGGACCAGCAGTAGACCGCTGGGCCGCCGTGGCTTATAACCCAAGTTCGAATCCCGTTTCTGGCTTGCCTCCCTGGAAGAAATATTTTGCCGTTCTTCTTCGCCAGCCAGCCGCGTGGGAATTTTCCGGACACTCCGATTTCCTCCCACATCTAAAAGTGTAGAGTCCTAGTAGAGTTTTCCGGTACCAACTCTTGACCGGCTCGCCTCCAGATCGAAACCCAATCCCCTCCCCAGCCGTGCCTAGATAACTCGCTTGGTTACTGAGGTTCATCCCACTATCTCCCTGCTTCGAGATGTTCTCGAAACTCAGGTTAGTTCGGGAAAGATGAAGCATATATGTATTTTCTTTTTTTTTTTAAATGTTTAATTTTTTTTTCATTTTGTGTATCATTCCTAGTTGGTCCAGCTCACTCTATGTTTCTAAATGCACGAAACTGATTAAGTTAGTACGCTTATGTTTAATACAATTTTTGGTAAATTGTATCTAGTGAGAATATACGCTGCATTAGCTATCATAATTGTTAACTTACCATTGAAATATTCTATATTTCGTGTGTAACGAAAGTATTAGTGAGTTAAATATATGTCGGCATGCGTTTGTTAGAAACTACAGTACCCTGCCATAATAATTTGGAACCTTGTTGCTATTACAAAATGTTAGTTTGTTGTGGAAAACGGCAAATAAAAACAACCGAGAGAGAGAGAGAGAGAGAAATTCTTAATGTTAAGTACTTTGCCGGTTCATCTTTTGCATCGTAAAATGTTTGTCGCGTCGTATTGGCGGAACTTGGATGGGTTGGTCTCAGGTGCCGATCCAGATGTTCTCACTAATGCTTGATCAAATTAATAGGAGGGTTTCGGAATGCCCGGGAGGGAAATTAATCTTGAAGAGAAGTCAAGACATTCAGTCACATAAGACGTGTTATTATCCTATCTCCGTATGCTTTATTGGTACAATCGTAGAATGTGTCTTTAAAATGACGGTGTACTCGGCAGACATGAGAGCTCCTTTGACAAGCATCATTTCTGTTTGTCCATGATGTCAGATTTCAACCCATACTATGACGACGCTCCTGTCTCTATACTTGACAGCGGGATGAAGACATTGGGGAAATCTGTGATTGACTTCAGCCTCAGTGTGAAAGGTTTATAACACTACGTTGGATAAATAAAGAATTGTTGAAGAATCTGCATGTATTCGGCATGGTGATGGTGCACACAATATATATACGCATACTTTACGTGTGTAAATTTTGGCCAAATGCATTCATTTATAAGGTAGTCAAACTAATATGTCTGGGCACTGAATAATAACAAAATATTCTCTCGAAATATTTAATTGAGGAGTTTACATACATGTGTTTAAGTTGATATGTCTCTAGAAATTTCCACGGAGAGATTTACATACATTGTTTTCTGATATACCAAGTTTTGAGATTGCTTATGCTAAATACTTGAGCTGGCTGAGTAGGTAACATCAAAAGATGCTGCGGAATTTCTGATACCTCATCTCCAGCGCACAATTTATTACAAATCGATCAACATTTCAAAAGTAAAACATGAAGAAACAAACTTGCATTTCAGTTTGTAGAATCATCCAGATTAATTTTCAAAACTTTACTTGAGAAAGATTTGAAGAGCGGATCTCAACCGTCTTCATGGTTCCGCTGACAGTCTGTTGGCATGACAACCGTTCGCAACTCAAACACTGAGGCGATGTGTTGGGACACAAAGACGAATATCAAGAAACCGAGAATCGTCGCAGTTCTTCATTTGGACGTCGAATCGGTAACGGACGAGCCTTCGCGAAAGGGGCTACGCTAGTGAAAGGCCTCGTGCCAAACCGTGACGAACGGATACCAGCAGAAATTTTGCTTTATCTAATTTAAAGGATCGTACTATTTTTATCTGCTCTGGTCTCTGTGGGACGCATTCGCGTTCATTAACATTATATTGTTGTTGGTTTATTTCGAGGTTTATCTAAATAACGGCGGCTGAGACCAGGGTAGAATCTGAAGTCAGCTCGAGACGATGGGGGGAAAAGCGTGGAGAGGTATTTAATCTGCACGGGATCCGACCCAGACCAGGGGGGGGATGGGCTACACCCGTGCTCAAAACCCAATCCAGCATCGTACAAAGCCGGAAATGTCCGCCGACAGATTCACAGGTAATAGCCGAAGTAGAATAATTAACCTAATAGGTAAACGATTGTTTTCTTCTGTTCAACTATCCTGTTTTTTGAATAATAATATTTTTTTTTAAAAAAGTATTTGTGCACACCTATTTGCTCCTAGATTTAGGTATTAACTTTGATTGATGTTTGATTAAATAAATCCTTTTAAATATTAGTAAAATAACAGAGTTAACCATCAACCTTGGCGCGTGAAGGTAAAGAGTAAAGGTGCGACATGTCTGCGCTGTATCGTGTTTGTGAAGCACGGGAAACCGTCAGGGTGCCGATAAATCAGCACAAAGAGGAGTATCGAAACCGTAGTTAAATAAGAAAAGATGATAGCTTGGCATTTGGATTTTCTTTGTGGAGGGAGGGAGCAACAGGTGTTACGGTAAAGAAGGTGTCTCGCGAATGTCATTGACAGTTCTTCTGTCGCTAACTAAGGCGTGTGACAGACCCGTCACGCAGCTCCAGGGTTGGTGTACATGTGATCAGCGACTGGCAACTTTCAGCAGTCTCACAATGGCTCGGTGTAACAATGCTCCGTCTACCGCCAGCCTACCTGCCGTGTGTGATCTTTAATGTCATTTTCCGATGCGTGGCTGCATTTTCTTAATCTCCGCGTCACACCTGTCCACCTTTCTCGCGACAAGAAGTTAATTTAAATACGGATTTGATTATACAGTTACATATTTTATATAAATACAAATTTATTTCTAATTTAGAAGGAATGTATAGCAATCCAAATATTATATATTTAAAATAATAAAAATAATAATACTAATAATAGAAGAAATATAATTATATAAAATTTATTACAAACCTAGAGTTTTGTTTTACTTATGTTTACCTCTAAATGAAAAAAAAAAAAAACAACAGACTTTCATAAATGAAAGAAGGAAAAAAAGGACTTTGTCCAATTTTCACGAGGCTTAAGCTAAACATTTGCGACAACCAGGAAAGGGCAGACGGTGCGTTCAAATTTGAGACCACGTGAGATAACAGTATAGTTTATATCCGTTCACCTGAGAGGGAAAACAGTTAAAAACATGTCAAATAAAATTTCGTACAACAAATAAATATAAACACGTAAAATAATGGGAATTGTAAAAAATGGTTCTTTTAGATTTCCCCTCCCAAAATTATTAAATATTGAAATTTTAAAAAGCGCAAGCGGATGTATACCGGAGGATGTAAGTTCAACAGGGACTCACTCGAGTGCGACCGATTTTTTAGAAATTTAAACTAAGCGACTAAGGGGACTCGATTCATCTAATGTAGGGTTCAAACGTTTAAGCTGAAACATGGACAGCAGCAAACTTTCAGTTAGTAATACTAGGGGTCACAATTATAAATTGGTAATGAACTGATTGCGGCTTGACAGCAGACAGATCTACTGGAATTAATGGCCATGTAATCATAGCGCATATCTATTTGCAAATCGCATCGATAGACATTTCTCTTCCCTGGAGACATATAGGCCACGAAGAGTTCTCGCCTCCTTGTAAAAGATAAACCAAAGTTTGAAGAATTTTAAATTATTGTATTTGTTCATAAATTTTTATTAAAGTGTATAGAACGGAATAAAATAGCTAAAGCTGTTTAAAACAATTTTAAATTAGGTTCACTATATATAAAATAAATATTAGAGAGAGAGAGAGAGAGAGAGAGAGAGAGAGACAGAGACATATATATACAGAGAGAGGGAGGAAGAATATATATACAGAGAGAGGGAGAGAAGAATATATATACAGAGAGAGAGAGAGAGAGAGAGAGAGAGAGAGGAATATATATATACAGAGAGAGAGAGAATATATATACAGAGAGAGAGAGAGAGAGAGAGAAGAGAGAATATATATAAGAGAGAGAGAGAATATATATACAGAGAGAGAGAGAGAGAGAGAATATATATACAGAGAGAGAGAGAGAGAGAGAGAGAGAGAATACATATACAGAGAGAGAGAGAGAGAATACATATACAGAGAGAGAGAGAGAGAGAATATATATACAGAGAGAGAGATATTCAACTATAACAGAAAATTTTTTTTTTTTAACTTTCACTAATAAAACAAATTAAGAACTTTCTTATTTTATACACGAAACTTAGTTTATCTTAGTCGTTATGGGGAAAAAAGAAGCCTTCACAGAACAGGATTTCTGAAAGAAGAGAAAAATCTGTCACCGTTATTTCGTAATTGATTTATTGTATGATTGTTAGTTGCGTTTTCCAGTAACTAATTCCTTTCATGTTAATCTTAAATTAATTTACCAAAGATCGTCATCAGTAGCAGCACACCCCTAATCTCTAGATGCAGTGATCTGGCTGCTTCAGCCTGTCTCTTCTCTCTTCGAGAACTACGGAGCTGACAGAAGCCCCTAGATATTCTTTTAACGCGGTTCTCCAAGTTATTAAAGCCGCGGTCGTCCTAACCCTGCCCCTAATAATATTAAGGAAAGATCCCAACCGAACGTTTATGTATTAAAATTTATACGTATTCGAGTAATTCAGACCTGTAACCTAAATAAAACATTGTAAAACATAGGTGAGCTGTAATCTGATAATAAAAATTACTTTCATTGTTCTAATAAAATCTTCGTAAAATATCGATAACATAGTTAATAGTTGCGTGTAGTAAATAGTAACCTGTGTCATCTCAAGTTGTTGTTTTTTAGTAGTCACTCATTGTTTGTTTTTTTTGCTTTTATTTTTAACTGTAGACAATCCAGCCGAAGCGCTGTGCACTGTTCCACTCTATTAGGGGAGGCAACCGGGGCTAGCTAGTTGTTAGAGCGCCTGTGGTTACTAATTAAACGTATAGATGAGCTCTTATGCTTTGATCTTTGGATCGAAGGTAACAACTTACTTCTGTAGCAGCTGGGTAACGCGGGTTCTCCTGCGGGGGAGACGGATGCTTTACGGCGAGCACTGCCATAATGTTACACTAAACTACACTGCTGTTCAGTAATGTACGGCCTTCAGTGTAGTTTGGTATAGAAACAAGTGATGTGAAACAAGAAAAAATAACCGACAGAACTGTCAGGTAGTGTGGGACATCAGTCTACACCGGATAACGCCCGTCGGAGTACCCGGTTTTTTTTGTTTTTTAAATGCGTATTCTATTTTCTACTTTCACTCGCCTAGAAGCACCGACCCCGTCCAACACGTGATGTTCGAGAACCTACTGCGAACTCGCAACTTCCTGAAAAAAATTTTAAATCACGTGACAAAATATGAAATAAAGATTTCCGTAGTCCGTGATAGGTATCGAGAATTTTCTCTTCCAGCGATACTGTCAAGCAGCCCTCCTCCCCAAGAGCGTGTGCGAAGGGAGAATTTTAATCTGGCACGAAGTTCTGTTAATAAATACACATTAAAGGAAAAGAACCAATTCTACGAGAGTTATGGAAGTGTGAGTTAGAAAATGGCGGTGGAAGGAACGTTTGTTGCGCAAGAACTCTCGAGATACCGTTCTTTCTTTTCAGTTCTTCATCTTCAAGTCGAGAAACCGATAAGAACGTATTTCAGTTTTCTTCCCTCTCTAATTCTATATTTTCTTTTTTGCTTGTCACATTTATATAATTTGTTACTTCATCGATGAACACCAAAATAGGAAAATTTGTTTTTGTTTTCTTTTGTTCGTATTTCACACATTATTATTATTATTATTATTATATTATTATTATTATATTATTATTATTATTATTATTATTATTATTATTATTATTTGTGGTATTTTTTTTTTGTGGGGTTTTACCTATAATTTTAATCTTAAATCCGACAACAAAGTAATATAAAAGTTAAATTCTCTAAATATACAAAAAAAAAACTTTAAAAATTTTTTATTCCAAAAACTGTGGATGTACCAGAAGATCGTTATCATTAGGGTTCATGTGACAGGAACCGCCTACTCGCCGGGAAAGCGTTTTCTTCCAATATGTATAAAATAATTAGATAATATGAATACTGAATGAGAACAGAGTGAAATAAAATAATACGAACCACGCAAAAGTCTACTTATTGATTACAAAGTTTAGACAACGGTATCCGTCACTGTGGTCCAGAGGAGAAACAAACAGGGCAACTTGTCCGTGACAGGGGCTGGCTGGCTGGCTGGCTGGTGTCTAGCACAATACGAGGAAGGTCGTCGCCAGTAGGTCCGGCCCGACCGCTCTCCACTCCTGGGAAGAGCTCGTAAGTTTAGCAAGGTACTTCACTTCTGACCTTTAAATTGGGAACAGCGGTCTAACGCCGCTTTGACAGTTCATCCAGTACTATTGTAAACTAATCCTGAGGGTTTTCTATTTGTCTTTAAGGAACTTAATCAGAACAGTACGGGATTCTTCTTTATTTATCTCTTATTTAGCCAACCATTTCGTGCAAATGCTTCCCTCGTTTATTTATTATTGTTGGAGTTATTCCCCCTTAATTACGACTACGAGCGGCATCGGAACACAAAGCAGGGGGGAGGGGATACTTAAAGGAAACTTTAAAAAGAAGAAGAAGAAAAGATTGAATCGTGCGAGATTTTGATGTGCATCATCAGCCCATTCGCCTGAGTTTCGATTTAAATAATAATAAAAATACAAACATTTTATTTAATTACAAAAATTGTTAATTTTATATAAACGACGTGAAAATAGAAAAAAAAAGAAGCAAAAAACAGAGATAATATAAAACATTTGCCAAAGAATTTAGCGTCCATTACAACAATAGATCAGAGAGGGCGGAGGGGAGATTTTCAAACAGATTTAAATAAAATCCCCTTTTCTTAAAACGTCTTTGTTGTGATAATCGCGCCATCGACGGCTGGCTGGGATTAGTAGGCGGCCGTCCTCTAACGGTCTGTGAGGACCCATCTCTTCGCGAGTTTGGGGGAATTTACGTACGTATAGGGTTAAGCCCCCAGAGAGAGAGAGATGGAGAGAGAGAGAGGGGCGCTTCGGTAGTGGGCGCCCACAGTCCGTCCACCCTTTCCGGGAACAAACCTACCAAAAAGTCTCTATTAGAAATCTTTTTGTTTGAGAAGTGGGAGGAAACCCACAGGGGGCTGGGGGGGTCGGCTGGTAAAGAAGGCTGAGAAGTAACCATGCTCGGAAGATACGCAAGCCTAGCCGGCTCGACCGGGATTCGAACCTAGCGATCCAGGAGACTGACTGGCTACCGCGCTATACGTAAGCAAACAAACGCATTCACTGCTTTTAACGGTAGAACGATAGCACCTGAAGATAAAACAGTTGTTAACTGTTCTTCTTGTCTTGAAATAAAATCCGCGAGAAGCTGCAGGTGAAACGAATCTTCTCTCCGTATTATCCAAGCGAGCCGCAAAAAAATAAAGAAATAAATAAAGACAGGTAAAAAAAAAAGAAACGCTTCTCTACTTTCTCGCGTTTCGCCCTTCTACCTGGAGCACCAGTCGTAATTAGGTAACCCTACAAAGCATAAAAAAACTACACAGAAATTAAGGGGCTGAATTAGTAAACACAGGTGGCTGAAGAGACCATTTATGGTGCCAGCTTCTAACCCGTCTCAAATATCACACCTTGATTTTTGAAATTATCCTTTAAAGCGCCAAAAAGATTGTAATCGAATATTATTATTTTATTATTATTATTATTATTATTATTATTATTATTATTATATTACTACTTTTAACCAACAGCTTTTTAATTATATTGTTGAATATACAGTATATGTTTAGCTCTCTTAGCTATACGGACGTTCTGACGCAGAATTATTGAGAATGAAGCACGAAAACACACAGAAACATTAAAATGGATATGCTTTTGTTTTATGGTTTTCATATAAAAATAATCGTTATTTAATATTGGAGAAATAATTAATCTCTCTTTGTCCTAAAGTTGATGAAGTACGAGTATTATAATTGTCGCCCTTAGTAATGGAAGACGGCAGTTCACAGATTACGTACGAGCACCCGGGTGCGGGAGTTCATCTTTAGGGTAGACCGGTGTCGAGGGGTATCTGAGAATACCAGGCAACTTACTACCCGGAAAAGCCCTACCCGTTTTCAGACGTGGGAAGAAGCGCCACGCGACTGGCTGGAGATGAACGAGGAGAAATCATATTGGGGAGGTGGGCTAAACGAAGCGTCTGCCGACCGAGATTCGAACTTCTATTCTCAGCTACGACAGTCCTGTGGTCTAACCAACGGGCCACCACCGGCCGAGCTGTCGCGCCAGCTGGGGCCCATGCGTCACACTGTATGAAGAAGACGGGCTCACTCGGAATTACGATGGCTGGTCGGCAGACGGGGTTCGTCCGGGGAACAGTTCATTTAGAAACTGGCGAATGAAGTGTTGATGCAATTCTCTATATGTACAGGGTGAGGAGACACGTGGGCTGGGAGCAATGTGTGAACTAGAGTTTAGCTCAAAGGATGCTTTCTAATAGAAATATTTCGTTCGTTACCGTCAGCAGGTGGACAAAATGGCTGGTGTCGACTCGAGTTTGTGGCCTGTAAGGTGTCTGTGATAATCGGGCCGTGTCCGTGTAGAAAAGAAAAGCAAGCTATTATCTCGAGCTATTTAGTTCTAAAAGGATCAGGAAATCTTTTAAAATCTATAACCTAATGGGACAGAACTCTCCCCCATTTGCGTATCTGCCATTTCATGGAGAAATTCTAGCAGCTGCGAACAAACAGTTTCCCTAACAGTCGCGAGTCATCCTTGGTGAATGGAAATATTTTTAGAAGATTAGATGTTAAAAGGAAGACTTTTCAGCAGATCTTCGGACACCTAATTTCTTTTTTTTTCTTTTTCGAAGTTTGTCGGTGGCTTTGCTCGGTCTAGGAAAGAATGTAAGTAAGACTCGATACCGTTTAAGCAATTTTCAGATGGTGACCAGTGGCGCGTAGCTTGTTGGGTTTCTTTCGCATAATTACGGTGTCTTTTTACAATCGAAACTCGCGCACTCGGCATAAAATTACAATCTGTACTTTTACAACAGCGGATTAGAATAATCTACTACGTCTGCGCAGTTGTCGGTCCTGAGCGCCATGAAAAGAAAGCCGATACGGTAATTGTCAATGATGAATCATCCAGTGATGGTTCCAATTACATAATATAATATTATTCCAATGGTTGGAAATCTGCAGTAATCCAATTTTTTCCTTTTTTTTTTATCGAAAGCAAGAGTTGTCTCCCATTCTAAAAATAGCTGAGCTCTGATTGTTTTTTTTCATTACGCAATTTAGCCAATTTAATTAAAACCGCAGCTCTATACTATCTCTCTCTCTATACTGACGTAATCTCCCTCTATGTATACTGACGTCATCTCTCTCTACTGACGTCATCTCTCTCTGTACTGATGTAATTTCCCTCTATATATATACTGACGTCATCTCTCTCTACTGACGTCATCTCTCTATATATACTGACGTGATCTCCCTCTATGTATACTGACGTCATCTCTCTCTACTGACGTCATCTCTCTCTATATACTGACGTAATCTCCCTCTGTATATACTGACGTCATCTCTCTCTACTGACGTCATCTCTCTCTATATATATATTGGCGTCATCTCTCTCTATATACTGGCGTCATCTCTCTCTATACTGACGTAATCTCTCTCTATATACTGACGTAATCTCCCTCTATGTATACTGACGTCATCTCTCTCTACTGACGTCATCTCTCTCTGTACTGATGTAATTTCCCTCTATATATACTGACGTCATCTCTCTCTACTGACGTCATCTCTCTATATATACTGACGTGATCTCCCTCTATGTATACTGACGTCATCTCTCTCTACTGACGTCATCTCTCTCTACTGACGTCATCTCTCTCTATATATATATATTGGCGTCATCTCTCTCTATATACTGACGTAATCTCCCTCTGTATATATATATTGGCGTCATCTCTCTCTACTGACGTCATCTCTCTATATATACTGACGTGATCTCCCTCTATGTATACTGACGTCATCTCTCTCTACTGACGTCATCTCTCTCTATATACTGACGTAATCTCCCTCTGTATATACTGACGTCATCTCTCTCTACTGACGTCATCTCTCTCTATATATATATATTGGCGTCATCTCTCTCTATATACTGGCGTCATCTCTCTCTATATACTGACGTAATCTCTCTCTATATACTGACGTAATCTCCCTCTATGTATACTGACGTCATCTCTCTCTACTGACGTCATCTCTCTCTGTACTGATGTAATTTCCCTCTATATATACTGACGTCATCTCTCTCTACTGACGTCATCTCTCTATATATACTGACGTGATCTCCCTCTATGTATACTGACGTCATCTCTCTCTACTGACGTCATCTCTCTCTGTACTGATGTAATTTCCCTCTATATATACTGACGTCATCTCTCTCTACTGACGTCATCTCTCTATATATACTGACGTGATCTCCCTCTATGTATACTGACGTCATCTCTCTCTACTGACGTCATCTCTCTCTGTATATACTGACGTAATCTCCCTCTGTATATACTGACGTCATCTCTCTCTATATATACTGACGTCATCTCTCTCTATAAATACTGACGTTATCTCTCTCTCTTTATATATATTACTGGCGTCATCTCTCTCTCTCACTCTCTCTCTCTCTCTCAGGATTGCTCCCATCTATGCGAAAACTTGTGTTTAGAAATCATGAGATTTAATAAAATTTCTTAAAGCTACAAAACAGTTATTTAGAGTGTAACTCTGTTAGTAGCATGAGTACGTTAGAAGTGTATCCTTCTATTATCAGATCTGACGTCGTCCTGCTACTAAGTAAGAAGTCCAGAGCTCAAGACCGGCCATCTGAACTCCGAAATGAACGGGGAAATCTCGGACTCGGCCCCCCACCTCCCTGTGCAGGTTCAGAAAGTTTGACACTCCTACGTCATCCCAGCAGTCGACTCTGTCGGAATCAGCACCGTCCGTATGGTAAAAGAGTTGGCGTGTTTTTGGATATCAGAAAAGACTTGACCATACCACAACAATTCTTCAGCTTAGTGCAGGCTAATACGAGGGACTCCCGGCAAGAGAAGTACTGACCAGAACGATATTAAAGTTTATTCACACCATCGCAACTTATTTCTGCCCTTCTCGGCGAGTAATCGGGTTTTGCATTTCTGTTGTTGTTTATTTAAATTTAAAAAAAACAAACAAACCACTGAAGAAAACAGATTCAGCCGACTGGAAACCTCTGACTTGTAATTATCGCTTTCTGCTATTAGTTACCGCAGATACCGGGACGCAAAGATTCAGTTGCAGTTCATACGTTCAGAGCCCTTAATTATTTGTTTTTTAAAAAAAAAAAAAAAAAAAAAAAAAAAAAACGTAACAGGTTTTCTTTTAAAATTCTAAAGTCCAAACTGAGGAAGCTGATGTCGCTCAACACATCAAGCGTTCAGATCGAGGCTGGGTACCGAACTCTCCCCGGAACACCCGAGACGGCGAACCTCAGGAATCTTTTTTTTTAAATTAAGACAAACAAATAACCGATGAAACTAAAACTACGTAATAGAGTTTAGATATATATGTATATATTTTTTTAAATAAATAAGCAATCGGTTTTACTCTTCCAGATTTTATCCCATCATTTACGAAACTACTACTAATAATAATAATTTCTCCAAAGCATGTGAGAAGCCGTCGCCGGATGGGTCTCTCGGCGGCCCCCAGCCCACATACCCAGCGACCCCATACATCAATGCAAAATGCCAGTGAAAGATAAATGTCGGCAGGGCTGGACGGTGGAGGAAGGGAGCTGGCTGGCTGTGTATACAGACAGTGAGTGGCGAGGAACATTACCGGATTGTGTAATGTATACGGCCAGGAGGGAGCATAGATCAACGCGCTCTGCTCTTCCCGGCTGTGAGAAGCCTCACGTCCCTGTTGATTTATCAGCCCCCCCCCCAACTCAGCAGCCGATGTCACAGATTGCGCTTTTTGTGCCGGCTTTTGATGGATAGCAAAAAAAAGAAGGAAAAAAAAATCCTTGTACCGTTTCAACATATAACAGGATGTTTTATATTCACAGTAAACAACAACAACAACAACAAAAAGTGGATCGAGAGGGGACGAAATGCGGAACGGTGGTGTACAGGGTGCTGGACGGATTAAGGCAATTTTAAAACAAGAAGAATGATAACGAAGAACAACGGCAGATGATGATGGAAAGGTGACGACGATGTGGGTGATGACGGTTGTGGAAAATGTTATTCCATAATGAAAAAAAAGTGGGGGGCGGACAAAGGAAGGAGAAATTATTATAAACAAAGTAGAGAAATAATATTGTAAAAGGTACAAAATATCCTGGAGAATGCGAATTAATCCAATCCGGAATAATAGCTTTTTTAAAAAAAAAATAATGATAAAGATAATTAAATATTAAAGCAAATAAAATAAAAGGTAACAGAATTAAATGTAAAAGCACAAAGCAAAAAAACACGTATCTATATAAAGTACTAAGTTGACCTAACTACTTATATATTTACATTTGGAGTTTGACAGCAAAGGTCAAAAAATATTTAAAAATACCAGTTGTGCATGAAGCCAAATCATTATTAAAATATGCCAATTGGAATAAAGTCTAAGATGTTTTTGTCCTTTTAGATGCAACCTTAAACACGCCCCAGTAGCCGATTGTACTTTTAGTTAACGCTTGCCAATTATACATGGGAATGCTGTGACCTTGTGACATAATTAGACATTGTATAGGAACAAACTTCACGATTTAAAAGTATGATTTCAAATGGCATTCATTTGTTTGCGAGAGGACAGGGTTATAAGGCATTAAATTTACTGACCACAAGGGCTTGGATTGTTGAATATATGCCCGTAGCGCCCTCAAAAATCAGATATTACAGATGAAAAGAACAGAAAACCGAGAAAGAGTAGAGTTTCCATCCCCGACGCGCTTATTCGCATGTACCTGTCTTGCGTATAAACAGGAGAAAGGAACCTGGATAGACTGCATACTTTACAACATCCGCCCACACTCAGGTGTACGCACATAATTCTCTTTTGTCTTGTTTACTGGTAATTTTCACAGCAAAACGATATTTTTGTGTGTGTGTGTTCGCTTTAGTTCGCCATTGGGCATCCGTTCTTCTACGTAGCGAGTGGCTCGGATACTGAAGCTGACTTCCGTGTGGCACGCCACTTCAAAAGCATTGTCAGTCTGAACTAATTGCTCATCCGGAAACATCTAAGAAAACTGAAAACAAACGAAAACGCTCGTTCTGTTGGCGCGTGTCGATGGCAATAGGAACGGTTATGACATGATGCTGCCTTCGGGTTTTGAAACGAGAGAGAAAGAAAGAATAAACAGAATGCAGTCAACATATTTAAAACTGACGTTGGCACAATGGCGAAGCGGGACAGGAGACGGGGGGGGGGCGCGTGGTGAATTAATTAAGGTAGCTTTTCCATCGAATTATGGAGGGGAAAACTCTAAGAAAACAGCAGAAACAAACTAGAAACTGCAATTGTTACACTGGCCAAGGAAAAAACAAACAAAATAATTCATCTTCAATACGCCAGAAAGTATCCTAAAGAGTCTACCTTTCTCAGCCAATACCTTGAAATCGGTAAATGAGAGGTTTTGTTGTGTAAAAAGTGCGTACTGCGAATCTAAATGTGTATTAATGCAGAATACCACTCACCTAGAACTTAGAGCTAAGATTTCGCAACCAGACACTAAATCATTTCTGTAGGATGCTTCTTTGTGGAAAGCTGGATGTTTATGTCGATGCGGCATGGAGCCTTGGAGTATCCAATTAAATCAGACATTTCTAATTCTCAAAGAAAAATTAGATCTGACGTACAGAGGAGAAAAAACGGTAGCACCATCCTATGCTTTAAAATAACCCTGCTTTGTGTGATGCGATTTCTAAAAAGCAAGCATTGTTTTAATATCCACGGTTTTCTCTGTACTGAACATTCTTAATGTGGTAATTTTTTGTGGGGATGCAACAACTACGAAGTTGAAAAAAAGCAGTTAACTTTAGTAAATGTAGATTTCTCGGTATTGTTTTTACTAAAAGACTATTATTCCAACGAGATAAGTACATAGATGATAAATTAGAATCATTGTTGCAGTAGTCGTGGTAAATTTACACTTAAGAAGCAACAACAAAAGAGATATTTTCGGTTAATGCAATACTTTGAAGCACTTCTGAATAACGAAATCCCTGTTTTCGTTGTTGTTGTTGTTTTGTTGTTGTTTTACAAATCCACGCAATTGGGCATTCTTTAATCCTCTCCGTGTATCATAGTAAACGGATTAGTTGTAATTTTTCTTTTTAAGACGTTTAGCTGATCCGGTGGTGAATGTCCGATAACCTCAGCACAATTAAGTTTTGCCTCTACCACATACAGAACTCTTCGAAGCAAGGACGATTGGAATTTTCTAACGTATCTTTTGATTTTTATCAATTTTTGTGTATTCGGCTTTTAAAACCTTAGAACATGTTACACCCATGCTTACCAATCTATTTTATATCTACCGGTAAGTCCTTAAGCCAACGGGAAGCAAACAAAGATACAACCTGTACATATAATATGAACCTCGTGAGCTGTCGAGGAGCTACAGAGGGAAGATAAGGAAATGAAAATAATTCTTTCTCTTTATTTCATTTTACTTTCGTTTGTTGCATCGTGCATGAATTACGAAAGTAATGTATCTCTGTGTAAATTAATCTATTATAAAATTTCAATACATCATCTTTGGAAGAAGAAAAGTTTTCACCGCCTCTGCTTTTAAAAGAGTTCTCCATACCATCGAATTCTCTGGTTGGTCCATTACTGTGCATTCAGGAGATAATATCCCATTAAACCCGTCCGTGGTCTATTCAACACGTTATGTCAGCCAGGGACATTAACGACTTTAAGTTTTGCGGTACTTAACAGTTAATTATTACCCGAGGACTATATATCTATAAGTTTAATTTAACTTGTTCCTTTCAACATCAGATTTTTCTTACGTACTTTTCTGAAAAAAAAAAGCCGAATTCTTAGATATATCCAATTGTGACGTATAAGAAGAACTTCCCCTTTTTTTGAGAGCATTTTTATCGGAATAAAAACAATTTATTATTATTTTTTGTTAAAAAGGAACAAAAAGGTTTTGTTTTAGAACTTTTAATGACGAGGGTGAGTATTCCCTCCACTTGGACCTTCATCTGTATTTTCAATGTACGTTTTTTTCCAGATCTGTTGATACCAAACATACATTTTAATCTGGTTAAGTTTGATCGTGGAGTCGGAGAATTACTTCAAAAAGTGTTTCTGCTTTATTTTTACAAGGGAATAACTGGGGTCTCAGGCGTAGTAAATTGTGTAGACATTTCAAACAACTCTGGATATAATAAACAGGCTAAGGGAAACTTACGTATCGTTGTCAAACCGGAACCTGGGATATGTTTAGACCGGACAGGGGAACACAAAGAGAAGTGGCGGGAAGTCTTTCTGGGCTCCTTGGGTGTTGGGGGTTGTAAATCTGCGTAAACGTGACGTGGAACGGCGGTTTAGGGAAAGGAAAAAGGTTGCAGAAGGCTCCGTTCATTTTGTTTGAATGTCGCCAGAAACTTCGTCTCGAAGTCTGCTGTGTAACAAACTCTGAGGGGATTTTCGCTGTTAGCGCTGTTTAAGAGGGCAAAGTGGATAGTTCTATTTATGAATGATTTACCGATGTTTAAAAAAAAGGAGGGGCTTATCTACTGTCTTCAAAGGATTTCAAGGAGCACTGGTTAACTGGCTTGCGCTTGACGTAGTAGGTCTGGCGCAGGGAGATGTTCGGTCAGGCTCAGTGACTGAAAAGTTAGGAAAATATTATCTGCGAAGCATTTAATTTAAATTCAACCTGTTTAATCAATTTACAGTTATGCATAAAGTAATTATAATATTTTAAGGGAATTAAAAAAAACAAAAACAAAAACAATTAACAAATAACTCTGTGATAGTAATTTAATTTCTCAAATAGCACAAAATATCCAGACTAGCGAGAGAAATGGTTAACAGAGACTGTTCCGCTTCACTGCATTACCCTTTTTACCTTCCTAGAACTGTTAGTATAATGGTCTTTGATGTAATTTCGTAGAAGAATAACTCCCTACTGAGTGCAGATTGAACTATAAGGGCTGCGACACATAGTACGGTTCTCATTAATGAACTTCCTGTCTCCAGCCCCACGTGTCTCTTGTATTACCAGTGGATTGACTACAAATACTAACTGATGCTTCTAGGCTGGGTGGTGGTATAAGAGAGGTGAAAAGTGACGTGGAATATGGAGGGTTTAAACTCAGATAATATAATTATTTTAAGTTATAGAAGTTTTATCAAGAATTTAGTAAAAAGGAAATGCATATTCTTTACAGTATAAAAGACAGTGGAGTGAATATTTTTTTGTTGTTGCCAAATCAAAACTAAATCTTATGCATATATATATATATTTACTGATCTGTATCAAGTGACTGTTATATCAATGTCGTAAGCGATCAGACATTGAACTCATAAAGGAGCCATCATTCTCATACCTTAAAAATGACCAAAAATGCTTTCATAATAATAATAATATTACTGTGGCTTAAAGAATTATTAAATAAAACAAAAACCAGTCGTTATATTACGTTTAAAAGTAATAATGGGGAATTTTTGAGAAGACTGCAGCTTTGTATAGACAAGACAAGCCTTTCTTCACCACAACCAGCTCCGGAACTATTTATGTGTGCGGCAACTTTAAAGAACGTGGAATTCGGGCGTTAGGGGCGTAAAGCAAGACAGGGTTGTTTAGAACAGACTTTCTCATTTAGAAAAGAATGCAACTATAGGAATCTAAGGTCATTTAGTGTAATGTACGGCTTCAGTGGTTTGCTGAATGACATTTTATTCACAAACACATGACTTCAAATAATAAAACAGCACAGACAGTGGTGCTGAGCCAGTAGCATGTGGCGCGAAATCGCAGCTGCCTTGTTTCCTGGTGCTTTGCTGTAGCTTACTACCAGCCTCGACGGGAAAAGCCAGAAGGTGGCGCTTTCAAAGCTGCCGGACGGATGAGATGTTCGATTTTTTTTTTTTTTGTACCGCCCTTTGTTCCTGGTCGAACTGGGGACGTTTTCATCTGAATATTCGACAGAGCCATCGTCAGGGCGAAACACGCGGGCAGAGGAGAGGGGCGCTAGATGGTGCGAAGCGAATACACAAACAAATATACACACATACACACGTACACACAGATACACACACAATAATAGACATACATACACACATACACACACAAGAATAGACATACATACACGTACACACACACAAACAGACATACACACTCACGTATACACATACACACACAAGAATAGAATACATACACACATACACAAATAGACATACATACACACATACAAACAGACATACACACACACATACACACACAAGAATAGACATACATACACACATACACACATACAAACAGACATACACACACGTACACACATACAACACAAGAATAGACATACATACACATACACACACAAGAATAGACATACATACACACATACACACACACAAATAGACATACATACAAACATACACAGTACACACACAAAACA
Organism: Nautilus pompilius; assembly: GCA_018389105.1. Classification (NCBI taxonomy): domain Eukaryota; kingdom Metazoa; phylum Mollusca; class Cephalopoda; order Nautilida; family Nautilidae; genus Nautilus; species Nautilus pompilius. The sequence goes on along the minus strand of JACATO010000914.1, from coordinate 147,690 downwards.
GACATACACACACATACACACACACAAATAGACATACATACACACATACACACATACGCACACAAGAATAGACATACACACACACACACAAATAGACATACATACAAACATACACACGTACACACACAAACAGACATACACACACACATACATACACACATACACACACAGATATGTACGTATGAATGATCGGACAATTCATCGATTTTCCATCTGTCACAAATGTCACAGACGCGAATATCTGGAAACAAATTCTCAGATGAATTCGTCGTTAGTTAGTTTTTCTTTGGGCCATTAAAGAGGAACAATAAGTTTATGTAGGCCTGAAGGCACGTGCGCTCATCCAGGCGTGAACACATGCCCCGGTGTCTAAGATCGCAGCTTGTTGTACATGTTCAGCAAAAAAGGGTGCGTACTTACTGTCGTCGTCTGGATTTTTAGAGAAGTAGTTAATTTTTTTATTACTAATTTGACGGAAAAGAAAAAAAAAAGTCGGAGTTTGAATTTAGGAGAAAACTCAAAAAAAAAAAAAAAAAAAGAATTTTTGAAAAAAATCATTTATCTACTACCTCTGCACTTTAAATTTTAAAAAGTTGAATTTCTTCAGTAAATCTTAGTAAATGACAAAGAAACAAAAACAAGAAAGAAAATTGGACTTCTGTAAATAATGATGGAAAGACGAAAGAAATTCAATTAGAACGAGAACAAAGATGGAGATAGGAAAGAAGACAGCACCCTGCAGCCCGCCAGTGTCCGGAATCCCTGGCGCAATGAGGCTTTTATTAAGTAATTGATATGTGACCGTCAAATCTCTATGTTTAGAAAAGGAAACGATGCTGGCTGACCGTTATTGAGAAAAGGCTGGAAAAATAATTTGTTAGAAATGGATAATAATAATAATAATAATAATAATAATAATAATAATAATAATAATATCATAATAATAATAATAATAATAATAATAATAATAATAATAATAATAATATAGAATAATAATCATAATAATAATAATAATACTTCATTCTAACAAAAGAAACAGTTGGTCGTGAGATATCTACCATTTTTCTTGTTTCATTCGTTTAAAATCTCTCGAAAACACTAAATTAATGAAGCCAACTGGAAATCTAACCCTTTCCCTGTCGACAGTAAACAAGATTTTGACGACGAATTGGATACACGTGCGACTCCATACGTCACGACTTCGTGTCGGTACTCGGGTTTGCAAGGCTCCCTGGTGTTCCAGCGGTTTTTGGACGAGGTTTAGTTTTTATTGCGGCTCTCATTCCCCCTAATTAGCGTCTTCATTTACAAGAGATGGAGTGTGCGCGTGTCGCAGCACCCCGAGCGACCGGTCCAGATTGTACCCGGACCGCCTCTGTCCGCCTGCCTGCCTGTCTCTCCGGTCACTAAGCCAATAATAACCGGGAAACGACTTTCGCAAATGACAGAGTCTTTTTTAATATTTGTCTTCCCCCTTCACGAGATAACAGAAGGCCCGGGTCGAAGTCCCGTTGTGACAGCAGCGGTCACTTCCAGGTTCGGACATTAACCGGTCAACGATAGACGCCGAGTACGGGAACCGCCCACCGGCAGGCGTCAGTAGTCAATCAGCGCACGCATGCGACGACTGTTTGTTCCGGCCACTTGTAATTAGTAGCATCTGGTTTTGCTTCGATTACATGGAACCATGCGAAGTACGTGAGAGCTGCAATTAGAACTACGTATTAGCGACTAAAGATCCCGAGATTGCATGTAAATCAAGAACAACTTTAAAAAAAAAAAACAAACAACAACAACAATATCTTCCTGATTGCAAGCATTTCAAAATGATAACCGAGAAGCAGCTTCGTGGGTTTTGTCGTGAATAGGCGACTCGTGACGTTTGACCAGACCTTAGTTATTATAGTATTTCAGTAAGTAGCGTAACTGATGGAATCCAAAAGGTCCCTTATTCCACGAGGTGGCTATTGTTCAGCTTCTTCACTCTCATTTAGTGAAGTCTCGTGTAATCTCGTTCTCTGAGATTTTTACAAAATTATAACAATCGTGCACCGATTGATTATTTTTTTTAAAAAAAATTCGAATAAAATACAGGTTTCGCTAACAATTTGCCAACTTTGGTTACGAGCATGCATTATTCTTGCAGTACACAACAACGCTGAGAAAATGTTTATTTATTGTATTATCAAACCTGGTTTAAGGTTCATTTATCACAAGGAGGCAGAAAGCCGCCATATCTTATGGGGGGGTCTCCATAGAAACAGATTACTTATCTCTGATAATTTTAAATTGGGTTAAGTCAGCTCGGTAAATGTAAACGTTTTGAAGATAATCCTTTGATTGAGCCAAACTAGTCTCGATGTATTCCCGTTTTTACCTGTTTAAAAGAAAAATACTTTCCTTTTTTTTTAATGCCAAAGACCAAACGGATTTGAATTTGTCCAATGCTACAAAGTTAGCGGAAGTAAAGTAGAGGTACAGCTGGTTATGCGGTGTCAGGTCACTAAGAGGTCACGCACGAGGAAGAGTATTCCTACTTCCTTAAGCTGCCAACGGTTTTCCGACGGGAACACTTATCTTTAAAAATTTATGTAACAATTATTTTATAGTTAAACATGATAAGTAAACACTACTATTTATTCAGCATAAAGATATATATATTTCGAACCACACACATAAACGATACTTAATATTTGGTCGGTCTCGCTACCTGTAAACGGGGTCATTAGCTATTCTTTCGTCAAGCTTCCGAATGAACCCTTGTGGTATTTTGTTCCAAGTAACGTTTAGTGGTTTGCCAGACCTTTTGGCCCCCCTGAATAGTTCTCATTGTACGCGTTCCATACAAATGTTTCCGCAGAGTTTATCTTGTTGTAAAACAAACCTTCCGTGTATTAATCTTATTCCGTAGCGCAGTCAACTTATTGCCAACTATGACCAGATTTCCGAAGACATTTGTGCTTGATAGAACCACTTCACCTCTTCTGTTGGCACTACTTTTTTAGTTTCTCTGTTCTTCTATAGCTCTAAATATATCTCTTGAACGAATGTTTAATTCTGATGTAAGCAAGCGCAGTCTTTATTCGAAAATATTTTCAGGCGCCACTGCTCATGCTACAGTGGCGTATCTGATGCGAAACCCAGTTCCAAGCTACTGTCACGTGTTCCATAGCCAATTAAATGGCAGCACATCCACTGCGCTACTTGCAGCTCAGTACCGGGACTATGTTACAGGTGTCTTGAAAAGAGAGCATAGATAATTCATTTGTAAATAAAAAAAGCCTTATGAAAAGTATCGAGGCAAGAGTTAAAACCCTCTCTTCATCTGAAGAGGATATGTACCAAATATTAAATATTCAAATCTAAGGATAATATTCATTTTTCATTTTTTAAAAAAAAAATGACCTTAGTTGTCACGTGTTATGAAAATTCTTGTCATACAAATAAATTTGCACGTCTATCCATATTCTACCGTTGCGCTCATAATCATGCACTACTTTACAAGTGTGTGTGTGTGTGTGTGTGTGTGTGTGTGTCCGTGTCCAGCATCTTCTGTACCATAAACCAACTAACGCACCCGGGCGTTCGCATGTAATTTGCGAAGGTCCCTCTTTGATTAAGAAGGGCGACCATTACATATTCGAAGTCAGATTTTATTTTTTTTTACAAAATTACAGGCAAGATTTTGTCCACCAGGAGCCATGGATCTATTCTTTCTTGCCGGATTGTTTTCAGGATCGGAAAAATGCAACCATTCATTGAAACAATATGAATGTTGACGTGCAGAAACAAAGCTAATATTTAAATGAATTTATTGAGATAATAACATCACCTGTTAATCCAATCAGGGCACGATAACACTAAAATAAGAAACAAGAATTAAATATTTTATTACATTTTAAAAAAGAATAGAGGAAGGAAAAAATATATATATATATATATATCTTTAGCGTGGACTAGCGAGAGGCTGCGAGATGTGGCGTGAGTTCGAGTGCTACGTGTAGACGAGAAGGCGGGTGGGTGTTATTCAGCCAGTCTGCGTTGTTGGTTCTTTGCGATGAACTGGTGGACAGCAGCCAGTACTGCATGCCGTTCTCAGGTGCTCGCAGAAAGGCTGTTGACAATAGCAAGTACACGAACAAACCGAAGAAAAGCCGGAGCGAGCGTAGTCTGAAGAAGCAGTGACTTTGCGGGCGACTCTGTATACTAATAACCTGATTTTCAGGATGAACGGGTTTGTTGGATTCTTGCTCTGACCTGTGCTTGCTAGCAGTCGACGATAGATGATGACGACCTCTTAAGGTGTCGTCGACTAAATCTTGGCGTCGACGTTTTATTTGCTTCAACCGGCCTCGTGGCTGATAAAGCCGAGAGATGCGCTGAAAAAGTATTTAGGGACTTCCTAGACGAAATTGGTGAGGTTTATTTTTAAATACTCTCTTTAAAAAAAAAAAAATAACAAAATTAAATTTATTTTGTTACCCGGGGGAAATAATGGCGTTATTGCACGTGCAGAGCGACTGCATAACTATCTGTAAAATTAAGAGAGATGCAACGAAAATATCAGAATAATCAATCGTTGATCAGATATATTGGCCCCGAGTTCGAGTCCATGTAGGGTGCGGTTCGGTTTGGCATACCCCTCTCTAGCACCGTTTCTTTTTATTCTTTTCCACTAGCCGACCACATAGGCTTTTTCCGGGTTTCCCGCTTTCCCTCTCTATTAAAAAAAAAAAAACTGAACCAAGGCTTTCTTTAATGAAGTTGGCACGACGCAACAAGTTAATACACTGTCTGAACATGAAATAGGTGCATTTAGCATTTAATAATGGTGAATATTTAAAGTCACTCGAAGAAAACGTCAGTAGAGTATGCATTACTGTGTATATATATTTAATTTTTTAATAAAAAAACTACATAAAGCCATGTTAAAGTTGGATCTCAAAGAGAACCGGATGCATGACATTCTTGTTAGTATGATGCTTGGTGGTAAGCAGGATGCGCTAATATACGGTGTTTCTTTAAAATTATTTTAATTAAATTTAAAATTACCATGTTAAGTAAGTATTTGTGGAGGTAAATGTTGACGGACAGTTCCAACAGTTGCCTTTCAAAGAACTTAATTTATAATCGTCTTTTAGTAGCAGAATACCATAATCGAGTTTGAAAGGAAAATAATAACACCTGTACAAAAGTTTTATCAAAGCATTAAATGCCAAGACGCGATATCAGAAAAGAGAATTCTCTTGCACTTTTCCCTTCTCACGAAGTAGAAATTTTCAGCGGAATTAAATATTTCGATCTGGAATTTAAAGAAGAAAGTGTCTGAATTAGAATGACGTCGAATAAAGTAGAATTGGTGTCCAGTCCTTGTGACTGAAATTAGAAGCAATTTTAAGCAGTAATGTTCCCCTACACACGGTATACAAAGAGCTGTAAGTAAACTGCGTTTAAGGTCCAAGCAGGAAAATTGTTGTATAAAATTTTTACGAACTCATGAGGTGATGGGGGTTTTCCGAGCGAGTCAGGGTATTTTTACGGTAAAAGAACGAGGCGATAATGGAGTTCCGGTTTGCGTTGTAGCTCCAGATCTTGACGTGCCGTCTAGGCAGCTCATCTCTGGGCGTGAACAGCAGCCAATAAACTGTGCCTCGTAGCCGGAAAGCCTTTTCTCAGCGCATCTTAGGTTTGCCGATAGATCATTAGATAACGCCATCAAACTTAGCGTAAGCGATGCATTGAATGTGTAGTTGGTAAGCAATGATCTGAATACGGTCGAGTTAAAATGGTCATCTTCGGACAGACCGGGAGTCGGTATTATGTTCAATGAAACACCAACCCTCATTTTTTTTTTTTATTTTTGTCTTCACTAAAATCGATGCGATTCAATTATTTGGACAGTTGTTTCACTTCATTCGAACTCACTTCACCTGGATTCCAGATACAGGTGATAAACGTTTTCACTTCACTCTGGCTCCGCGCACCTGTAGGTGTTGTTACGGCCATGCATCTCCAAAGCTGATCGTACCCGAAGAAAGTCGCTGCCGTCCTCTTCGTTAACGTTGTGGCAGACAAGCGCAGGCGAAAACCACACTTTCGGTTTTTTCCGATACGTCGCGATTTTTGCGCGCAAACCTGATAAATAAATTACAGCGGTGATGCTGGTAACATTCCACCGAATCAAAGCTAACTGAGAGTTTCGCAATCTCCAGCACGCGATTTCGTCTGTCGTCCCCTGATCGGTTCGGTTGTAGCTTTGATCGAACCTCCAGATCACGGATATCATGCTGGTTTTCCATTCTGATTAAATCATGAGGCCCCCTGAAATACATTTACTAGAAATCTACAGAGACGCCACCGACCTTGTTTCCATAACAACGATTACGATTTCTCATCTATTTTAACGGCTATTTGGCCACACTAAACTGAACCTGACCAGATTTTTTTGTTGCATGATTCCTCAAAAGTATTTTTACAGCTAACTTTTCAAAACTAAAGTAATCAACCACATCTATCTGTGAGTGCGTTATTTTTTTATTAAAGTATAAACAATTTGTTTTTCCTTATGTATTTTTTTTTCAAGAAAGAAACAAGTTGTGTGTTTATAACTTTTCTTTTAAAAGTGCATTTGCATATATCTGATAGAGGGCAATGTTGCATAACTTACACTCTCCCTGCCCATTTGGCTTATTTTGTAACTTGATAACTTTAAGTGATCGCTTGTGGAAGTTCAGTAATTAGCAAACATTGGCGCTACCTAAAAGAGACTCGTAACGGCTTTTAGATGTAGCACAGGTAGATTAAGTAAAACATCGAGTAGAATATAGAAGTGTAAAGGATTCCAAGACGCAGACAAGTGCAAACCGAGAGGAAATTGCTTCTGCTGACGGAAAGTTAAATGGTCATCTGTCTCCGCTGAGGAGTGAAATTTGACTGACAGCTAAGTGTCGTCAGCTGGGCAGGCCCCTGGTCTGATCAACGATTACGGGGTCACGTGCCTTCTTCCAAAATCGTATCGTAATGTTATAAGCCACTCCAGCGTGTGGTAGCCGGGATGTATGTACCAATTGTTGTACTTCAGATGTAGGAACGTCCAGCTGAGAATACTTACTGACCATCACAATTTCAGTTTCTAATTGGCTTTCGTCACTGATCTCGCAATTATATCGCGAGCAACGGGCAAAATGTTTAAACTTTGAGTGGTGACAACTTTGCTGAACGTATCCTCGCTCCATTTTATTTGCTAGTGATTTTTTGATAGAGTCTGTGACCATCTACAATTCCTTGCAGAATTATTACGATAATTCAAAGAATTACTCCTTCTTCATAAATAGAGCACTAGAACAAAGAATTCGATCAGACATTATTGTATAGCTCATCTATGTGCTCATATTGGTTATAATGTTTTTCTGGTTTGGATTTCATGATAATTTATATTTCGAGTAAAGTTTTATACAGCTCTAACTAATGGAATACTTCTTTGGTCCGCGTACCGTTTATCAACGGTGTTTTCCTTTCCGGCGAATTATATTTTGTACCACGTTTAGAATTAGCATTTTTGAAAATATTTAAAGGATAAATAGCATTTTATTCTAAAATGTCTTTAAGTAGTCGAAGATAAAAGGCTTGCTTAGACGTTTTTGTCTTGACTGTAGGAAAGTCCGTGTTTCGTCATCTCTCTATCTCAGGCAGGTCGTTGTAAGAGCTCGCGACTGAGCCTAGAAGAACTGGGCACTTTTATATTTATGAAAGAGGCTCGACAACACAATAGAACCGACCGGTCAGTCAAAAAAAAAAAAAAATGCAAAGACAAAATAGAAAAAAGGGTTTGAATTCTAAATACATTAAATTATTTCTAGGCTCCAGCCATCTTATCTTTCAGAGGAGAACGTTGTTTCAGAATACAGGAAATAGCCTAAAAGCATGCCAAAGCAGAAGCATTTCCTTTTCTACCTCTGTAATAGGTTTAGGGCACAGTTTAACATATATCTGACTGTCAGGGCGGCTCAGAATGTCTGGGGCCACACCCTGTGCGCCAGACAGAAAACATTCTTGCCGATGATAGGAAGAAGCTTACCAGAAAATGTTTGTAATCCAAAACAATCAAGAAACAAGTAGAAATGCCGTACGGAAGCAAAACAACATAAAGCTATCGAGTTGAAAGAACAAATGGATTGTCTGTGCCACTGGTTTGATCGCGCGAAACTCAACAGTTAACACACAAAGTTGTGTTGTATGTTTATTTATCTTTCATTTTATTAGCACGAAACGATTTGCTGAGTTTCGCTATCCCATATTGTTACCATAGTTGTGCTATCCTAATAGTTTAGATCCATACAGTGGTAAATAAATGTTATATCTTTGACGGTAGACAAATCTATTCTCTTTTAGGTATTGTTTTTCTTTCATTTACCAGTCTCTGCAAGGGAGACAATTCTGGTAAGGAAGCGTTAGTGTCGCAGCTATCCGCTAGAGACCGGGCACTGCCGACTTCTGTAGGAAAATTCTCATTAAATATCCCTCTATTTATTCGATGCGAGAAGAAATCTCGAGCTTCCGGAAAGGCTAGTTGGTGAAGAAGAAACAAATGGCGGGAGGGTGCGCCAAACCGGGCCGACTGGGAGTCGAACTCGGATCCTCAGCTTTGGCAGTCTAGCCCTAGTTCATCGTCGTGATCTAAGCTGGACTATCGCCAAAAGTGTTAAAGCCGTGATTACCATTAAAAATCCTACTGTGTGGTAAAAGCGTTACAGATGTTCCCCCAAATCGCCGAATGGACGACCATCAGCAACAGTGTGATAAAACTGGCAGCTGCGACGTCAGTACCGTTTAATGCAGAATGGCAGCAGCAGCTCCGCGGTAACTATCACTGTAATTGTTCGTAACGAAGTCTTTTCTTAAAACATCCGGAATAGAACAAGGACGTGAAAACTATTTAAATAATAACGTGTTTCATTTGAACTTAACAACTTGTAGTCATAATTATTCGTTTTGTAAATATTTCAATTTGTACGTTATGCAGTACTACAACTTCGCACCACCAACAAGTAAGTTTACCTGTAATGTGACCCAGTCGCGGATGCTTAGAGTTTAGAAGGTGCTGAACATAGCGGCTGAAGATCGACAACAAACAAATGTCGGTTACTGGTAGTTTGTCTTCACCGTCTGACAATTCTTGATTACATATCACAATCTGCGTGATTATATATTTTCGGCATCTTACGCTTCAATCGATTAAAAGATACTAAAAGAAATCGAAATTTGAGATATGCACAACAATACTTTATACTTACTATTCCTTTGTGTTTAATTCGGCAGTATATCGTACTTTTAGAGACCCTTATTTCGTTAGGATATAAATATATATATACATTTTTCAGTTTACAATATTAATTTAAGAAAACAACTAATTTACGTGTGTGGCATTGGTCCAGTGAATAAAGTGGTAAGATGTGTAGATTCAAACCACATGTTATCCCTCATCTGATAAGAAAATATTATATATTTCTGGACCCATAAAGGAATAACTTATACCTCAATTTATCGTAGTAATGCTACCCGCTTTCATCGGATTAGGTCGGAGCAATATTAACTGTCAGGAAGTTTATTTTCAGCCAACGTTTCGAATATTCGTAGTATGTTTTGGCTTTCTATAATGGCTTTAAAACCATCCCAATTTTTAGGTGCCGAATAAAATAAATATAAATGGTAATCTTTTTTTTAAAACCCTTCTAACTTCTTTAGTAACCCCGCTTGCACAGCTAGGAAAGATGAATATATTCTAAAGTCTATCGCTGCTGCTGAACTACTCGTGAGGCGATGCGGGTTGTCCAGATATAAGATGGTTCGCCATTAGTCGAGACTTTCGTTTAAAATGATAATATTGATAAACAGTTTTTCTTAAAATGAAACAACTCCTTTTAAATAAATAAGTTCCTTCATACAAGAATAAAACAAATCGGATTCTGGTCTCTCTTCCATTCTCCAAAACATTTTTCTCGCCCTATTGTCCGACATCCTAACGCACAAAATCTTTCTTAAATGAAGCCAACAGACCACGAGACGATCGTTAACAATAGCAAATGTTTAATAGCCAATGGATTCCACAAGTCTGAAGGATAAGGATTCATTCTTGCGTTGAGGAACATTCACGAGCGTAGATATTTCCGTCAATTTTAGGCAGATTAGTCTCGTCATCCTCACGGCAGAAGAATGCAATCTTATATTTTAATAAATATTGTCTTTGCATTTATTTGGTATGAAACAGCCCATAATTCGTGTTCCTGCAGTTGCTTTAACACCTTTTTTTGTTGTTTGTTTTTTTAAGCCTTCTTGCTATTAATCCTAGTAACAATCGTGCCATCGCATCAATGATACTCCGTATTTTCGGAATTCCTTGCAATTTTTTGGCCTATGGCAAGCTTCCATACGTCTGCTACAGGGGCCACACAAGTCCTCTGCTACAATCCTTCACGGCGAGCGTCGATTTAGAAGAACTGTCCATCCGATATCAGAGGCCTGACGTTGATCTATTCTCGCGAGCTACCGTGTGATAATGTAGAGGAAATGTTTTTAATTTTGCACGAAAAATTCGGGGTGTGAACGAAGAGCTGCATGCACTTTACTTTGTTTGACGATACGAACAGCCGGCTACGTTTATCTGGAGACAATATACAGGCTTCAATGAAGATAATCATTAACCTACTGAAATTAGGCTTATAATCCAACTGAGAAAACTATCTCTAAATTGTTTATTTTCTAACCCCGAGATAAAACCGTTATATTTTACTTCGTCGCATTTCTATATTCACGAATTTTGTTTGCATTAATTTAAATGAATCACTTTAGAAATTCCCTATGCAGGACTGACCAATCCAGCACGTGTAGGGTAATGACAGATATCGTGTACTTTTCTGTGCGTTACACTGCTCGAAACTATTCTAGTGCCTGCTCAAAAATTTTCAGCAGACGTTGCTCAAAGTTGCACTGACTTCTGCTCAAACATTCATACTCAAAACCTGCCAGACACTGCATACAAAAGTGTAAAAAACGAAACTGGTATTTTCTTAAGAATTGTTAGCCACCGGTACAGTAATACTTGGAATAATGTTACATGATTCTAGAAGAAAAATTTAATACATTAAGTAAGATGGGTGTGACTCAGTTAAACGTATTTAAAAGCAGATTTTTTAGAAGTGGTCGTGAGTACTTTATTTAGAGATTTTTTATTGTTATTTTTAAGATAATACCAAACTTTTGGCCATGGTTATATATAAGGCACTCGAAAGACCGTTTACGTGATATCGTGTCGAAGTTGACATATTTACAAACAAAAAAAATTAGGAGCAACTTTCTGAAAATTCAACTGACATGTTTTATTAGTTTAACAGCTTAAAACTCATAATCTTGTTCCAGTTTTTTTCATTAAGACTTTATTAAAGATGTTCAGAGCAGTAGCTTTGATAGAGGGTCAAACCTTATGACGTCAATTATAGCTTCATCTAAACGTAAGCATATGACGTTAGTCATAGCCTCGTTTGCACAATTAACTTGTAACAACTCGCCCATGTCTCCCCTAATGTAAAATGGTAGTTTTTATGTAAGATGGAGAGCGTAGAATGAATTTTAACAATGTGTCCTTAGAAGGTAGGAAGATAAACTTTTGTTGTTGTTGTGTTGTTTGTTTTCTTTCTTTTATTTATTGTGCGCGATAAAGATGCGCAGATTCGAAACCGATTACCCGGGCCTCCTATAGTCGCTTTGTCTTAACGAGATAACCGTTAAATATCAGGAGACACGCGATCACAGCTCCTAAACAAGTCCTGGGGTTTGTTTTTTTGTTTTTTTTCTTTTCTTTCCTTAAATACTCGAATATAGTGTAAGGGAGTCGCATTCAAACACCAGCAGGCAGAAACACACACTTTACGCCAAAAAAAAAAAAAAAAAATGGATTCCTGGGGCCGTTAAAAACAACAACAAAAAAAGAAGAAAAAAATTTTTTTGAGGTGTGGTAAATTCTATCGAAGAATAATTGTTCGCGATTTAAAGATTGGCGCCGTTCTGGCCATGTTCCTCCTCTACGAGGCAAAACTCATACTTTCGTTTTCCTACAGAGTCACGTGCAATTCTGGCAAATTATCGGGAGAATGGTTAACGTTGTTTAACAGCTCAGAATTCGTGATTACAGCTTTATATGTCAATGATTTGACTAAGAAGTATCGGATTCCTATTATTATTTATTATTATTATATTATTATTATTATTATTATATTATTATTATTATTATTATTATTATTATTATTATTATTATTATTATTATATTATTATTATTATTATTATTATTATTATTATTATTATTATTATTATTATTATTATTATTATTATTATTATTATTATTATTATTATTATTATTGAAATAGGCTAATTTTGTTAAGAAGAACAGCAAATAAGGTCAAGCGAAAATGTAAATTTCTTTATGCTAGAACTGTTCAGAAGGAAGGGCCCTCCGTTTGCCATTGAATCAACGACATTTTTTGGTCTGGTCTAGACTTCTCTGTAGAGTTTCCGTTAATCCTATTACACTGGCCGGACGTAAACGGGTTGGATTTAGCTGATGATCCAGGTATTTCCACACTGCGTTCGACTGAATTCATATCTGGATTTTAAGATATCCAGGGCAGAAGTAGGATACTTAGATTCCTCTCCCAGACTGTAGTAATACGAGGGATGTGGCAAGCAGCGGCCATCCTCCTGAAGAATTTGGACATGCGCTCTCGGTATGCTTAGTTGGTAGAATAACAGAAACGTCTCTAAAATAAGAATGTACCGTGTAAAATTTAGACGTTCTTTAGCAAACACCAATTCTGCTTTCCTACCGAGTCAAATTGCAACCAATACCATGACGCTTCAGTATCTATGTTTTGACTTATCTAAAGGCACTGAGATAAACATCCATTAGGTCCTCTCTAAACCTACACCAAGATACTTGGACTCATCAGAAAAAGAGAACACGCGGCCTACACAGGAGATTTTTTTGTAGAAGAGTTCTCTCACCATACTTCTAGGAGGGTTTTTACTCCTATCGGACTGAAGAATACTTGTACGTCTCTGATACCCAAGTCCGCAGATGGATCTGGCGAGTAATAGCATGTTCTTGTCGTGCTCTCACTGATGGTCTTCCAAGTCGGTTTTTCCGCAGCAGCGGTAGATCTATGCGATAATTTTGGCCACAGATCCACGAGAAACTTAAAACTCTGCCAGTTCTTTCGTCGATTCTTGTCTGGCTGTCTGAACAGGGGTGTAACCTGTTTTAGGAATGGTGATAGCGCACACTAAGTGCATAACTCTATTTCTTAAAATCGAGTCAACAAAATTAAATGTCTTTTAGAACGCCTTAGGTAAAGGTAGAGGAAAAAGGAAGAAATTATTTCATTAGAAAAAGAATGGCATGGTCCACACAGTTGCGATCTATATCATTATTAATTGTGATTAATTTTAATGTTAAAATTACTAATCAGAAATTTTAATTTCATGTAAAATAATTACATAATTTCATATAGATACATAAAAGACCATCATTCTATGTACACAAGCTAGAAGGTAGTCACACCCAAAACCACAAGAACGTCAAACATCACCCTACACTATGCACAACTATGACGCATATATAGTTGTTCACGGTTTTCGTCATCGGAAGCTTTGGCGTCACTTATGAACAGGATGGAAAAGTGTAAATTTACCAGAATTTTCTCTAGAAGTAAATTACGATATTCTATTTACTCTTTTAACGTTGAGGTTTTAAATAATTTTCTTTTCGTTTTAATTTTTGTCTATTTTTAAATTTTCTTCGTACGTTGTTTTATTACGTTTATTTATCATTTAAAGGATATTTTTGTTGTTTTCTTATGATATACACACAGACACGACATAGGTAAGTAGATTCATAGGTGTAAAAAAAAAGGGGGGTTATGCTTATTCTGGAACCATGCATGGCACTGGAAAAACAGATGAGGTTAATACCTAGTGATAGAGGCTGTCGCAGCATACTGACGCATTGTGGACAAGATCAGCAGCAATCCTGGGAGTCTCTGAAAGTAGGTTTACGTAGACACTTTCGCAAGGGTCTGTCTAGAATAGCCTACACTTAGTCAATAAAGTTCGTTCTGCGATTGGTCAGACCCTGGCAGACTTGCAAAGTAGCATTGCATCAGCGGTATGAGTTGGGGCACCGTCTTCCATTAAAGTACTGCCTTTCTTCTGGACCATTAGACAGATAACCATTCGAATAAACCGATGTAAGTCCCTCTAGGATGATTTTTATGCATTGAAAAAAGGCTTTTTTTCCTGACCGCCAGCTGTCGCCCAAATCGCACCCTCCTTACAACGGCAGAGGGACCAGCATATATTGTCTGGCTCGCAGGTGGTTCAATAAAAATCCCTTTACTGGTTGGCGCTGCACCCATACCGGTTACTGTCTGAGAACTGCGGAAACCCAGACTCATCGGGAAAAAGTACTTACTGCTTCAGAAGAGAAACCGAACGGCAGCATCTGCTTTGTCCATCGCAGTCGACGACAGGCACTTCGAGGGCTGGACCCACATCTTTTCGTTGTATCTTTGGAGTGGGTTTCGTGGACTCCTCCCCCCCTTTTTTTAATCAGCCGATTCTTAGGGTTCGGTTGCCACGCTTTTCTTCATAACACAGTGTCCGCCCTGTTGGCCCTGACCTCACCAATACTCGTGTTACAGATGTTTTACGAAGACTTGACTAAAGACATTTGCAGCGTGGGAACCATTTTACGTTCATCTGGAAATTGTAATTCACGTATTGATGCTTAGATGGCAGAGGATGTCGATTTGATCTGTTCCCGCTGTCTTCATAAATTATAGAGAGATCTGTCAAATAAAACCTAGTACTGGACGACGCCCGACTTAACTATTTTAGTAAAAACTGTTACCGTAATCAGTGGATGCCACTTTTGGCAGCACCGACTTCCTTTAACGAGTCACTGTGCCTTTACACCACTAAGAGCCCAGGTGTGTCCTGCGAAGTTGGACTTATTTTAACTGTGTCGTTATACGGCATGTTCCACTTTATCCCTAAATGCCATCGTAATAAACCGTACTCATCTTACTGATCTTTGGAGCCTGTTCTTGCAGAGCCATCCTTGTAAAAGGACCTCACGCTCTTTACTTTTAAACGGAACCGCAGGGCCGCTTTAAACGCGCTCCGTGGTCGCCTGGGATGCCCTCGTGGACCGATCCTTGCACAAGAGCCATTAAATTGTAACAGTTAGCTCAGATCCGAGCGAAAGAACCACCCTGGCAACCGAACTCGCCTCGTCAAAGAGTGGTTTCGCATTCGCTCTTTTTTTAAAGAGCGACGAAAACCGAAACGACGTCGTCAACGGTTAAAAGACCTGGTCACGGCCTCCAAACTGTCGCCGTCTTCGACCGCCCCGCCCCCCCCGAGGTCTTTATTTCGGTTTGTTTTGTTTTCTCCCTCCTCCTCCATCCCTTTCCTTTCCTTACGCTGACCACCGCCACTTTTGGAGAAGCCGTTCGCAACGAAAGGATGGGGAGGGGGGGGGAGAGAAACCTGAAACCGCCTCATCTGTCAAAGCGATTCCGAAAGATCGTCTGACGGCGGAATGTTAATAACCTGCCGAGTTTTCTTTGAGGCTTCCGAAAAACGATGGAATAAAAGCATCCGAAATATTTCGCGAGTCGCTCCTCCCGACGGAGAAGCAAATTGTCCCCAGGTTTTCGTAATTGCGGAGCTCTTTGTTGTGACTGAACCTCTCAGCTCACGTACGTGCAAATTTGGGAAAATGGGGTCCCTTTTCCCTTTTCCTTTTTTTTGGAAGTTCAATTATTCGACAATTGGGTTTGGTTAATTTACATATATTTAGAGGCTATTACATCCGAGCCGGCGTTTTAGGTTCTGCCCCCTTTGAAGTCTGTCTGTATCGTAATTCCTAATTACTGGATAATAATTTGTCAATCTAGAAACAAAAAAGAAGTTCAAACTTTTGTAATTGTACTGAAAAACTAAGGTTGTTCAATTGAAATCCGACTGGAATATGATCGTTGTAACGATATTCGGTTGTGGGAGTTTCATTTGAACAACTTCCCCAGTATTCTGTCAGTCCGTGCAGAAATCGCTCGCCGCGAGTTCGATCGACGTAACTTCAAAAGATTCTGAAGATGAGAATAAAATTGAAGTCATTATGGAAGAAAAAAAACAAATTATGGGTTGGCGAGATGAAAACTTTAATTTCCATGATTCTCCGAGTTTCATCACCTGGACTGAGGTGTTTTTTTTCTTCTTCTTTTGTTAAAGTAAACATTTTTGAAATCATTATATTTTTACTTAAAATAGAACCACGGCAAACGTATTCCGTATATTTCTCATAAATAAATAAATTCTGTGTTGCAAACATGAAGATCATAGGGCGCAGCCGCAGACATAGAAGATGTTAAAGGAATGAACATGAAGTTACGAACGGCAGGTACGTTTTTAACACAAACAAAAATGCGAATAATAAAAGTAATTCTTCATCTGCTACAACCATTCAGCCTGAAATAACTGACCACCAGAAAGTTCATTTCTTCTTTAATCCTCATTTTCTAACTTTATTTTAAATTCTGTGGTATCAGGTTTAGTAACCGTATTGCACAAATTTAAATAAGTTCTTCTACATTTGCAGCGGTAATGATTGTGAGGAATATTAACAGAAAGTTCGTTTTTATTTTTTTGGGTTAACAAGAAAATTGTATTTGATGGCCCCAAGTAAGGTAAATTGTTTGAGGATTCCCCCATCAGCGTGATTAATTCTACAGTTTGTTTTGACGGATTTTTTATTGGGGATTAGACCTTAGAAGGACTGAGTACACAAAACTCACTGAATAGTTATGTAAACAAGAGAGAATACTAGGTATAAAATACAAAGAACACGTAGAATTGCATCTAGTGTGTGGAAATGAGATGCTTCATTTTATTGTTATGATCTGGTTGTAGACAGCAGCGCACCTGCAGAAGAACTGTAAAAGTGCAGGCAGTGACATCACTCTGGTGTGTTATGATCTGGTTGTAGACAGCAGCGCACCTGCAGAAGAACTGTAAAAGTGCAGGCAGCGACATCACTCTGGTGTGTTATGATCTGGTTGTAGACAGCAGCGCACCTGCAGAAGAACTGTAAAAGTGCAGGCAGTGACATCACTCTGGTGTGGTGAATATTGTGGCTCAAGGAAAGGAAATATCACATGAAAAGTGCACAGAAACCAAAGTCTGAGCTAGTAAAAGCCGCTCCATGCGGCAGGTTGCAGCCCGACTTCATGTTTCAGAAGGAGCTGTTACTGTTTACAATTTTTAAAAAAGGCCCCACGCTCTCCGAAAGTGAGGCTAAGTATCTCGGGGTACGTTCCCTGCGTGACAGACAACGAGCCAGTAGAGATCTCGCGAATGACTTAGTACGGATGGTACCGTTTCTTCAAGAGCAGTAAGATGCATATTCGAGCGAAGTGGTCTTAATGGATGTGTCGCTGCCCCGCCCCCCAAAAAAACGTTTGCTGAGAAGAGGCAACCAAACGGCGAGGTTGAATGAGCAGCAGAAATGAAAAAGTGGGAAGACAAAACATGGAAGAAGATGCACCTTACAGGTAAGTCCAAGTTTGGATTGCTTGGCATTAACCAACGGCATTTTGTTCGAAGGCGACTGATTGATACAAGCGTGCAGCTGCATATCAGCTAATGTGATACCGATCTGCATAAAACCGAAGATGTACTGACTGCAGACGGGTACAGGCACGTTCTCCTCCATCACGCCATTTCCTCAAGGAGACATCTCATCTGGAGGGATTTCATTTTTTAGCCATTGTAGTGAAAAACTAACTATCTGGGGCGTAAAGGAGCTGATGGAACACTCACAAAGATGCCTTAGCCTGCACAAATTCCTGGTATGAGCATCGCTGAGGTTACATACGATTATTTAGAAGGTCGAACGGCAAACCAAACATTTTGGATGAATTATGGAAAGTGCTACAGGATATTTTAAAGAAGATTTCACGGTCACATATTGATAAGGGAGCACAAAAACAAGGTGTCATGCTCTGTATACAGCAGCAAAGGGTTCACATTCCAAATACTAAATCACTGCATAACGTATTCATTTTGTTTTTGTATATTTTCTATAATAATCCACTGTGTATGTGTTATATATATACCAGACGCAATTCCTCGTTATTTGTGCAATATCCTGTGCGTGTTTCCAAATTATTTCCAACACTGTATATTACCTAACAACATAACAGATGGTGCCAAATTTTCCTGGTTTACTTGAAAATATAAGGTGGCTAAAACAAGCCGATAGGAACATTTCCAAGAAAACATCGGGTCTAACTGGTGATCACTTTTCTGAATCTCTGTTAGTTTCATGAAGGAGTTGCTAAGCCATCTCTAAATCTGGTGGCTGTACGCCTACACTTGACGTCATAACCGGAAAACCCGCGATATTGTCAGAGGTTTGTGGGAAAACGGCTGGGTTGCTAACCGGAAAGTCGACCGTGATAAGATGATGGTCAAAAGAAAAAGCAGATCTGTTTTAATTGCTCCTATGTCTATTAAGTTACAAAGGTTCCCTCGGTGTTGATTCGTAATAAGCAGTCTACAAACGAGAAGCCACTATATTCATGGGCGCTGATAACGCGCTCTTACGTACCAATATACACTTGAGGCAAAAGTTGAGGAACGCTCGAGTCGGACATGGCTGTATTGTACATCTATCTGGCGTATAACTGCAGTCGCCTTCACGACCCCTTAACTCCTTAAACAGCGCGAGAAAACTTCAATAATAGCATCGATAATGTTGGCAACAAATAAATAAACAAGCGAAAACTCCTACTATACTTGCTAATTACTTTTTCGAAAGTGGAGCTCTCAAAGTTACCCTATAATCCCCCCCAAAAAAAGAAGACAATCTGCAAACAAATAAAAGACGAAGACAGAATGGACAACATCCCAGATTGTTTTTTTTTTAAGAATAATCTTTTTTTCGTATTTTGTTACGCCCTCGACAGTTGTTATCAGCAGCTCTGTTATATGTTCAGCCGTTAGTTTCCAGCCGGACATAACGATAGAGGATCGCGTGAGATTTCCTCCTGGCGTGTTTTACGTAATACGACTCTTGCATATCGCTGTAACTATGCCATTAACTCCCCTCCACCAAATACAAACTACAATAAATAGTTTAAGAACATATCTTCAGCTTACCCAGCCATTGTTCTCTTAAATAGGTAGGTCGGTGAATGCATTTCGAAGTTTGCAAGAGAAAACGAGAAAGAGAAACAGAGGCGTTATCTTTTCGCATATTTTGAGGATAAAATCCGCAACCAAAAGAAAAAGATTTTCGGTAGGAAATTAGTTGCATAACCGGAAACTATCCGTACTGCGATCGGGAGTTGTTTCCCTTTGCCAATTTCAGGTCCGCTGCACAGACAAAAACTGACGTAATCAAACTAGCGATGGTCGGAATGGACGCTGTTTATAGTTTGCTATGCAGTCTCCCAGCAAATCTCTTGTATAAACATTAATTTTTTTCTAAAATAAAAGTTAATTTGAATGAACAATGGAACAAAGAAAACTGAAATATTTTTCATAAAGATTAAGTCATGCGCTGTACGAAGAAACGGGTCGCAAATTACCTAGGTCCGCTGTCGGATGGACTGGTGTTATTTCTAAAAATCTAAATCAAAAGTAAACTGTTTTCCTACCGGAATGGAGGATCTTTGCACAACAGCGCACCTTCCAGAGTATTTGTGAACTACCTTAAATCTCAAAGTCGCCATTTGTAAAATGAAACTGGAAACGTATATAAAACAAACACATTTCTTTTTGTTAAATTAACTTCACGATGATAAGTAAGTAGGAGTTCTGGAGATGCTCATCTAAGATGTAATAGACCACATTTTAAAAATGAAAGATATAATGCAAACACAATTATATTGAAAGTACTGAATAAGGTTGGTTTCGCACCACGACCGGCAATCGAACTCGAGTTCTTAATCTTAGCAGTCCAAACAGACCCACCTCGTTAACCCGAATAGAAATACATTTAACACTGCCAAGACACTGTTTGTTTTTTTTAGTGATGTGTTACATTATAAAGCGGCACTAAAGACTATGATTACGAACAAAAACATGTATAAAATAGAAATTTACATTTATTTTAACTCCGGCTGAGGCGACTGATTCTACGATGTGGTGTCAAAACTTTAGAATGCATTTCTCTCACACACACACACACACAGGAACTCTCCAGATGTCTGTCCCAGATCGCCGTCCTACCGTTGGAGATCGGAAAGTCTGCCTGCCAAAATTAACATCGTTTTAAATGTGAGGGAATTCGTCCGTCGGCACTAATAGTGAATGTGACATTTGCGAGGAGTCTCGCTGCGTCTAGAATTCTCGGTCATTTTCAAAAATTCAGTGTGTCATCTCTCGCAAAGGTCGTTTTTAATTTTATTGTCGGCCTCATTCGGGACGCGAAAACATCCTACTGCCTATTTTTCTTCCGTCTACCAGAACTGGTCAGAAGGCGAGTTCGCATTCCGCCAGAGATCCGCTTCCGGTTGGCTGCTCGCGATAAACCAGTCAAAAAATAAAAATGGCGGGCGCTTTCGGCACTCATCCAGTTAAAGCCCATTATTTATTTATTTATTCATTTATATTTTTTTAAAAAAAAAAATCGGGGGGGGGCCAACAAATAAAGTCCGGGGAGAAAAATATATCTAGCGTCTAAGCGACAAGTAAATAACTACAGTAATGGAGGCTGTTCGAGAGGGAGGGTTGATTGGCTGGGTCAGGTATCACGTGTCGCGACAGAATAACCTGCTGTTAGCGAAAAGTTCGGCTCAGTTTTTCAAAAAAAAAGACCAAAAAAAAATAACAGCAGTGCTACTATTACTACTACTACTACTATTACTACTACTACTACTACTACTACTACTACTACTACTACTAATAATAATAATAATAATAATAATAATAATAATATAAATAATAATAATAATAATAATAATAATAGAATGATATGCGAAATATTTTAAAAGCCCGTAAATAATTATGGCACAGTGAATTACAAATGTATCTTGAAGACTCGGAAACACTGTCAAAACAGAGAATTTGTTTCCTGCTCGGTCGTTGAAAGTAAAGAAGATCGGGCATAGAAGAGTAGTTACGATGTCGGTAATAAAGATTTCATCTTGGAAAAGGAAGTTTTGCTCCGTGTGGCCGGACTGCAAGAAAACAGAAGTTAAAATGGTTGCGTCGACATTTTACGACACCTCCCTGCGCACCTACAAAATGGCCTTGCAGCTGGAAATATTTACTAAGTTAGTTCATATGGAAACTAACCAGATTTTATTTTAAAAAAAATCTTTTGGAAAACAGTACATTTGGAAGGCGGAAACAGATGCAAGATTCCACGCCAGCGCCGTTTATACACATATTTAAATAGATAATACTACCAAAGAGGTAAATATGGACACCGACCGACGACCAGGAAGGTACATTCATCATTAAAATATCTCGTATATCATTTGCATATAGCCATTTAAGAAGTGCACATAGCTTCATTTATATTAGAATATAACTGCTAAATTACGCATATTTAAGCGTTGTGATGATACGTTTATATCAAGTCGTTTTGTTTTATTAAAATATCCTCAATTTCAGCTTTAATACTGTTTTTCGTATTTTGCCAACAAAACTACTGATTCTGAAAGCATCGAGAAGACAAAAATTCTGTTTTTCAACTAAAAAATTCGACGACTGTGAAGCATTATTTGACATTATGCTCTTAACCCTAACCCTAGTTCGTCTTAGAGTAGGGATCTGTACGGGTGTGGTAGCCAATTCGTCCTTTTCGGAATTCTGTCTTTAACTAATCAAGTCCACCTTCTCCATGTGCCTTTCGATGAGATGCACTTATGGGCACCACTATTGCGTTAGTAGTACTGCTTTAGACCTTACTAAATCCCCTGTCGTCTCACTGCGTGATCTTCCTCTTTCACACCTTCTTGCTCTAAGCAAAAAGGCTACCAAAGGTAGAGCTATTTCACGTTAAGTTTGATTAAGCGAAATAATACAAGATTGGTGTGCATACGTAATCTCTTGTCTTGGAGCTATTTCAGCCGGCGATAAACAACGTGTTTATTCTGCTACAGACTGCATGTTTATGCTAATTATCTAAACTGTTCGTTACAGCGATAGTTTATACAGATTAAAACCTCATTATGATCCACTGATTTTACATTCTGACTCGTGGCTTGATATTCTTCGCATTCTAAAAGGATATTATCTAAGAAGCGGTCGGACAAGACGCTAATATTATGCCGAATTCTCTTCTGAAACGACCAAGACTGGCGATGCAGTAGATTTCGATGTTCTTTTGACCAAAATCACGCCTACGTCCTATTTCAGTAAATGGATTCCGTGGAACAATTAAAATACGGTACGGATTTACTAAAGAAGCTATAAATAGCATGTCTGTATTTGCATTTTCAACTTAAAGCAAACATGTCTGTATTCCTTTTGAAATTTAAAAAGAAAATTTTTTTTATGCATTAGATTTGTGGCGTATAACTGTAATTTTGAAATATCTCATGTAGCCATTACCTTCGTTGTTCCTGATGTAAGACCTTGGGGTTAGTCTATTAGAGTTTCAATTAGTGGGGCTGGTTTTCTGTGTCTGTTTTACTTTGTTGTACCATAGGGATCCTTAACGACGGTCCGTCGACATCTTTTGTAGCCATTGGGGCGTCTCTCTCTCTCTAGAGGTACTAGTATTTCGTGAACTAGTCAAGAGCCCGGGGCTCAGCTCGGGTGGGGCGGGGGAGGGGCGCATAAATTACGATGGGAAACAGAAATAAGCTCTTTTGATAATGGACTCCGCTTCAGGGTTTTCTCTGCTTTTATTGTAAACAGTTTAGCCGGTTTTTTGGGGGTTCTGTCTTAAATTAACGGTTGGGAAGAGCGCGCGTGGGTGGGGGGGGGGGTTGATGCGTGTCAAGTCCGGGATAAACTGCTGCCTGAAATAGAAGATGCCGTAAATGGGTATCGTGATGCCGTAAGTAGGTATCGTGACGCCGTAAATGGGTATCGTGACGCCGTGAAAGGGTATCACGAATTACTTCAAAACCCTCATTAAGATTTTAAAAAAAAACAACAAAACAACTGAATGTTAAAATGATCTCGTGTTTCGTGCGAGCTTTAAGGTAAGCACTGATTGTTCTTAACGTATTTAAGTAGCAAAGCTACAGGCAGAGGCGTTTGAACTCGGACAACGAGCAAAATGTCTCGTGTATCGTTTTCTTTCTGAAATGAAAAACTGATGCAGTCCAGTAAGCAGGCTGTCTCTCCGCTCTTTCCCTCCGGGACATCCTCAACTCAGACGATCGTTCTATAGGAACTTCTCTCGGGAAGTTTATTCACGGCAGATATTTCACAGTATAAGGTCCATACCGCACGACATGCGCGAAGTAAAATCGGGAATCAGTAAGAAGTTCTGCACTCTTCACGTAATAATTGTTGGAGCCACAAAACTATTCTTTCCGAAGAAATTTCTAATGTAGGATTAAAAACTTAATTGCAACTGAACAACTTCTCGTGAACACAGCCCCGTTTCTCCCGCGCGTGCGTGTCTTTTACAGCTAACCCGGAGTACAGCATTCTCTTCTGTTTAGTATAATTTTGGCAAAGAATCAAGAAACTATATATTATCTGCAGCATAAGCAAATAAGTGTTTGGAAAGATTCCAAGGTACAAGTTGGTGCCGTTGCAAAGGAGAGAGAGAAAAAAAAAGAACTTCGGCACAGGTGCGCGGTATCTGTTTGTTAGGAGTGGAACAAAGAGTGAGCGAGGTTAGGGAACAACAAGTTGTAGAAGTGCACACAAAAGTAGGATGAAAAGGGAGAATTGGGAAGTGAATTAAAGAGGATTGGCATTTACGGGCTGAAGCAAATAAACTCTGTGGTAAAATAACAAATAAACAAAATGAAAGATGTCATAACAGAACTTGGTCCAAAGATTAAGAATACTCCTAAAATATAGAACGCAGATTATCGCACTCTTTTTTATTATTATCAGAGACAAGTGCAGCTTTCTGTCATAGGGTTTAGGGGGGTGGTAAGATGTAGATTACGTCATTGGACCCGCGCTGCTTTTTACAATAGTTTGCCCTTAATTGTTAAGATGCATCACGGTTCAAATCTTCGCTCGCCAAAGATGCTCTGTTACCTCGGTAAACTCTCTCTCCCTGTGACACGCAGCGGCTTTGTTGTTGTTGTTGTTGTTGTTTTGTTTAATTAAGCTACTCAGAGACTCGCTCGCCGTCATTGATGGTCTTCGCGTGACAGTAAATGCGTGAGGAACTGCAGAAGTCAACGATAGGAGTAAACAACACGAAGCCAAGAAACGGGCGAACGTCTGCCATCGATTATATCGCTTCCCGGCCCTCGCCGCATCTTGTCTCACCGAAGTAGTCGGTCGGTTTAGAATTACAGTCCCCGCGTCCTGTACAGTAGGATTTGGCCTGGTCTCTCAGCCGGCTGGAATTACCTTGTCCTCGCGAACCGAAGCGGTTATTTTCCGACCTGGCTCTGCGGACGGCTTTCCCCACCTTATCCCCAGTGGAAAGCCACTACCGCCTTTCCCTGTCCGTGGTCTCGTGAGGTCCCCTCCTCGTTGCACCCCTGATAGAAGAGATGACAGCCATATAAATCCTTCAAGGCAGACAACTCGCTGACAGGCTGACGCAAATGAATACTTTACGAAATCAGACGCGACTGCTTCGGTAAGCCATGTATGAATACAGTGCAATGCACACACATAACGGTTTTCCTGTACTTTAGAAAACACCTCTTACTTGAACTCCGATCGTGTTTTAGCATCTGTCTCTGCAAAGATACGCTCAAGTCCTTTTACCCTGCGGTGCCACGCTAAATATAAGACGTAACCTAAAATCTGGTCCGCATTCCACTTTGTGCTGAAATTCGAACGCCTTCTTTACTTGCCATCTGTCGCCGCAGAGTCCAGGAATAATTAGAGAAAGAAAAATAAGCGAAATATTTTTTTTTTTTTAAAAAACTGGGTTCTATTCGTAGTTGTCATATATAAAATTTGCATGCAAACTCTATTGCAGACGATTCAATGACAAGTCGTTAATCATATTTTCCAGCAAATTATCTATTTAAAGGTCCAGATGTTTCGTGTAGCTACAAGATAATTCTATTATCTTTAATATAATCTACTTGTTTAATCGTTAATCTGATTAAATTATCACTACAGTGGTTATTTCATATCAACCGGTCAGATCAATTTCATTAGCTTACGTCCCTTCAGTAATTTATAAGCATTTGGGAAACATTTGGAGTAGGATGTGTTGTATGTGGAATGAGCAATGAAACATGCGGCGGACAGAAGTTAACAACGAATTAGCATAAGTGAATAAATAAACGCTCGCATTTTGCATTGGTTTCCAAATATTAGAAAAACATGATGACACATTGTGACATAAAGTCAGCGCCACGTGCTTTTTAACGGAAGTTTAAAGGGAGACGATTATCTCACGGGGTTGATGCTTGATTGTCTCCTCGCCTACTGTAGTCCAGAGTAACTTCGCGAGATCTCGTCGGTGGAGTGATATAAAGAACGCACTCGATTCCTGAAATTTCTTCTTCGCAGTTTGAAAGACCTGCTTCTTCTCTTCCAGGTGCTTTACGGAGTATCAATAAACAAAGGGAGGGTAGATCTTAAAAAATGCGTAGCGGGCGTTTTCAGAACTAAGACGAAATAAAAGCAACAACAAGAAAGAACGGAACAGTAGGGAAATAGAGTATTTGGGGGTCAGATGACACATTTAAGACGCTAGCCACACGTGCCAGTTGTATAAACGATAAGCAATTTCATTAATAGAACAATTATTGTCGTTAATACAGATTAATGCAATAATTCTTGACAAACCACACAGACTAAAATCGTATCTTCTTTTGCTTTATTATTATTATTATTATTATTATTATTATTATTATTATTATTATTATTATAAATCAAACATTTATGCAAAATCTAATACGAAATCAAACAAAAGGTTTGTTTTTTTGTTGTTTTTTTAAAATTCTTTAAGAACTCAAACAAAAGATTTTCATACATTTATTAAATTGATTTACCACTTTTTGGTCTGCTAATGTATGTTGTTGTTTTTATTTTTGATAAGTGAAACATTCATTTACCATTGAAGTAGGGGTCGTGTTGCTTCGGTGCTTGCTAACAGGTGCGTGTGGGTTTCACGAGGCGCTCCCCAGACGATCAGTCAGAAAGAGTTAAACTGGGGGGCGGCTATAGACACTTCCCAAGTCGGATGCGCCCGCCAGCGACACCGAAGCTCTTTTTTATCGTCTTTCTGCTGGAGATAAAAACGAATTAAACAAGTTCCCCCGACTGTAGGAGCTGTGTATACAGATCGCCCGGTGAGACGTACACAGCATTAACAGGAGGTGCGCTGATAGTGGAGTGTCACACACACACCCACTCTCCGAACCCGAACCAGGCAGGGCGGTGGGCAACCCTAGAAACAGGTTTACCAAACAGTGCTTTGGTTTATTTCGTATGAAAACTCCGCACGGTATGCAACACATAAATAGGGGTAGATCCCCGCAGCGTGACCCCCGATTGATCACGACCGGCCACAGACAGACGGGGATAAAAATTCATCCCGTCTATCATTCTTATGAGGAGGAACCGTTACGATAAATTGACGTATATCAGCTTGAAGAAATAAAGGAGGACTTCGCCAGGTCTCAAAGGCATAACAGAGATGGTTGGTTCTAATCGTGGACAACCAGCAGAAATTATCCTATTCTCTCCGGCTCTCCAGCTGCCGGTACTGGGCCGTTTCTTTGCGTGTGTGTGTGTGTGTGTGTGTGTGTGTGTGTGCGATGTTCGCGAATAAAGTCGGTTGTCGCATCCCTCGCCGGACCTTAGTTTACTGTTTCGGTTTTGAACCGGAACACGAGCAGAAGAGAGAGAGAGATGACGTTAGTATATAGAGAGAGATGGAGAGAGAGATGGGGAGAGAGAGAGAGATGATTAGCATGGGAAACAATGGTTGGCACGAAACTGCCCTGAAATCGGAACTCTTCTGATCTTTGATGGGGGAAAAAAAGGGAGTGGGAGGAGGATAGTAATCTACAGGGAACGGGCTGGAGGCCAGACAGAGCTAAAGACAGCTGCCGCCATGACTAGAGGAAGTGTGCAATTCGCTTCATTACGCCAGAGATAATAAAACGTTTGGGCAGTTATTAAAAGCAGATTTAAAAAAAAAAAATGCTATTATTTGTGTACCAGGGCTGATCAGGGAAGCTTAAGCCGATTGAATTCTCCACAATTAATAAATAGAAAAGCTGCCATCTTTCTTGTCTCTAAACGTCTGCCAGATATCGGCGGAAGTAAAAACTGAAAGCAACAACAAGAACAAGAAGTACGGAAGCGTGACAGCGACATGACCATGAAGGAATTTAACAATGTTACAATTAACAGAACAACTTGGACATTCGTTGTCACACCCTTGAAGAAAAAAAAACCGGACTGTCACTGATACTGGAATTTTTCTGGTTGTCTTAAACGAAACAGGCAGACAACAAAAGCCATAACATTGGCGCGGGTTATTGAGAATCATCGAAGATATTTAACAGTCGTCCCCTCCAACCCTTGGATGTCTAAGGGCAAAGAAACGGACGAGAAGAATAAACCAAAAAACAAAACATAAAATGGTAAGAGCCGCCCATGTCGGGGCCACGGGATCGGAGTGCATATCTAGCACTCTGTTGTTGTTGTTGTTATTGTTGTTTTACCATGTCTAGATCCGTAACCATGTTTAATTGGTTTAGGCTTCCGACGGCGCCCCCTACCGACCAGTCGCCGTCCGTTTTCAGAAGACGCCGCCCGTTCCCGTTCTCGAGCTCGGCCGGGCGGCTCCTCAACAACCTTCGCCAAAGTCACTTTGTTGCTTTTTATTAGAACAGTAAATGTATCTTACTTATCTCGTGGCTTTTGTTTGAAAGCAGAATCTCCCTCCCTCCCTCCTCCTCCTCCTCCTTCCTCCCCTCCCCTTGGTTTCTAGAGCAATCGCTTTAACGTTTGTAAATAGGTTTGCGAGACAATCAGCAGGCCACCTTTAATTCGTCAGTGCGCGCCCCTCCCCAACACGAACAACATCGAGGTAACCGGCGGACGATCAGACCGACTGTTTACGCCTGTGTTACAGCGACAGCTTTACTGGGTTTTTGTTACTGTATCAACATGAGCCGTGTATCTAGGATTTTACATTCAGTAAGTTTTGAGAGCCGTTCGCCCTCCAGTAACGGGCGTGCTGAGAGGGTGGCGCCGACTGTCCAACTGCGACTCGTCTCGGCCACGACCGAGACACCCGATACAGGAGAAATGCTCCCTAACCCTACCGGTACTCGCTCGCTCGCAAAAGAAAGGAAAAAAAAAAAAAAAAAAGAACCCGTCAGATGTAGGGGCTTGGTGTTGTCTTACCCAACATTGTCCAAGCACGGTTTTCTAAATATAGCGGCGCCGAGTTTCGTTTCGGTTTCGGAAAACCACAGATGGTCCCCAGCAGAGCAAATAATGTAGGCAGATATGTACCTGGACGCTTTCCCAGAGCTTTTACATCGTCCCTTTTCTGATGGGTATCAGCTGTTCACACCCATTCCTATACAGCTGATTTCAATTCGCTGCTACGAAATATACCACAGGACAGGCAAAAGGAAGCTCCCACAGCCACACAGAAGTATTAGTTAAAGCTGTTTGGCTTCGGTTTTGGTGCC
Source organism: Nautilus pompilius (assembly GCA_018389105.1). NCBI lineage: Eukaryota > Metazoa > Mollusca > Cephalopoda > Nautilida > Nautilidae > Nautilus > Nautilus pompilius. Next base: position 118,801 of record JACATO010000914.1, on the reverse strand, counting down.
ACTTTAATGTTGATATTCTGTATTTTTTTTTTTTTGGCAACTAATTATTTGCAGCGATCTCTAGGTAAAATGGAAACAGAAAATTAATAATTAAGTAATAAAACGTTAGAAGTAAATGAATGGTAAAGAAAAACGGCGCAATGGATTACTTGTTAGGCCTTCCTAAGAATAGAGTAATTTTCATCTTTACTTAGCATTTACTAGCGTTTCCTCATGAAGCCGGATCGCTGCGTGACATCTGGCGCTTTCCATTCGAACAAGGATACTTATGATCTGCACACAGAAAGTAGACAGGTACACAAATTGAGACTACTGAAACGTACCGATCTTCTGAGATCACGGTTCGACTGGAATTAACTCCCTTGATATTCCTTAATGGCCGAGGCAGAAGAACAGACTATTTTATCGGAGAGAACCGTTTAAGTATCTGTCGGTGGAGGGGCAGGAATTTAACTGACTGTGGTTTGTTTTTGTGTTGTTTTTTTTTTAATGGCTCTAGTAAGAAAAATTTGCTTCCGAGTTTCTGCCGACGGAGGGAGAGGAGGGGAGAGGAGGGAATGGAGAGAGAGAGGAGAGAGAGAGAGAGAGAGAGAGAGAGGAGAGAGAAGAGAGAGAGAGAGATGGAGAGAGAGAGGGATGGAGAGAGATGGAGAGAAGATGGAGAGATTGGAGAGAGAGAGAGAAAGAGAGAGAGAAGGAGAGAGAGAGAGAAAATATATATAACAGAGAGAGAGAGATGGAGAGAGAAGAGAGAGAGAGAGAGAGAGAGAGAGAGAGAGAGAGAGAGAGAGAGAGAGAGAGAGAGATGAACGCTCAGTACACAACAAGAGAGAGAGAGAGAGCACAGTTTCCACCTGGTTTTTGCAATTCTCTGGCACGCGGAATAACAGACGCGCGGCGGAGCCTCCGTTTCTGTGACTCGGCTGAGAAACAGATGACCCTGTAGCTTGTTAAAGTTAACCCTGCTAAATCTAAATACGAAATAAAGCAAATCAGTTGATTGATGGAGTTACGGATTCAATCTAAGAGGTGGTGATGCCATGTTTCGCAAAACTTTGTCCAGCGATAAGCCGCTAGCACGGAGAGAAAGAAGCGAACTTTGATAGATTATTAAATGTCTCTGTCTTGCGTATTTCCTCCAGTACTTCAACCACAAAACAGTTTCGGTTCTAACAGCGTTCAAATTTGCGCTGCTTCAGCATAGAGCGGATTATAAAATCTATTGGTAAACCTCAAGATCAAACGAGATAATGTCCTTTGTCTTATCATAGCGGTTCATGAGGCAGGACTTTGTCGGCGCAGTTTACCATTGTTCCAAAGAACATTCACGGCAGCGATTATTTTCCATTTGCTTTGTTTTCACTCAAAATGATTAGCCCATTTGCGCATATCTGTCCGCTAGTAGCTGTCATCAGCTTGTCCCGTACTGATTAGACATCCTGAAATACTTAAGACGCCAGCATCGTGAAAATCGTGCACATTTCTAAAGATTATTAACAGGTAAGAAAGTCGCTTATCTTTTCATGATTGTTGTAGAGAGTCAGCAAGTGAATGGTCTCCCCTGCAGTATCTTTCTCTTCGAGTATTATACCACGACTATGCTGGGAGTTCATCGTACGCTGATCGCAGATAAGAAGGAAAATCATCCGAGTTTCTCACTCTCCCTCACCCCACCCTTCACCCCACCCCCAGGGACGGTTGAAAGAGATGTTTAGGGAGCCGGCGGAAAACCCCCCAGGGGCGCGGTCAGCGAGGATAGAACGAGAAAGTCTCAAAGGGAACGGAGACGGAGAGACGAGAAGCTGACGGCTGCGTCTAGTGTATTATTTCCACCCCGGGTGGCTGGTGTTCACTTTACACTGACTGCTTAGGATAAACGGGTCTGGTCAGAAAGCGATACAACTGTAGTGAGCTTCAGCTGCAGTCTTGTTAGCTGCTTGATAACATCGGAATGTGAATTAAGCTCAGAGAATTTATTCGAGAATGTTTTTTGTTGATATACGTATCCATATATATTTGTTTTTGTTTTAACCATTTAAGATAAGAATGCCGAATTTATCCAAACAATACCCGCATTCCTTAATAAACATCAAATTAAAAATAAAATATATAAAGAATGTTTTACTAATATAAAAACAACAAATAATAATAATAATAATAATAATAATAATAATAATAATAATAAGAATAATAATAATAATAATATAATAATAATAAAATAATAATAATAAGAAGAAGAAGAAGAAGAAGAAGAAGAAGATTTATTGATCACTCTGCGACTTTTCAGTATATACGGCAAGTTTATCGTTGTTAAGAGAGTATTCTGCTAAAGTCAGGGTTATAATCATATAAAAAGTCAGTAAAACGTATGAAAGTGCTTGAACATTGGAAATAAGAAAAGCCTTACATTATACATTTATTCCTGTAAAGATGGTGGGATGATAGAAGCACCTGTGTGGTGATCGCTTGAAAAATTTCTCAGGGAACGAAATAGTCGATGAATATATAAATGACGATAAATTGTCTGTCGTTAAAAAAAGGGATGGTAAATCGGAAATACTGGAAAACAATCTTCAGTCGCTATTTTGATGGCACCGAAAGCTCAAGGAACTAAAAGCTAACTGAATGATCTCCCTCTCGGAATATTTCTAACGCAATATTTCGATGTTAGTCAGCCTCCAAGTATAGTTTACGATATTCAAAGGAGGGAAGCTGTTAGAAATAATAGCAATCTTTGGTTCTAACTTCGTTAAAACGTTCTTTTGGATCTTTTCATTTTGTTTATCGTTTTCCTTCCAATATCGGGAAAAATCTTGGCGTAATACAATGTGGATGATTTTTTTCTAATCACCACGAAGTCAGTTTCCAGATTTAATGCTCACAAATTAAACTCTTCCATAAAACGATTTTCTAAAGAAGATTAAAAATATTTTAGTGAAATAAAGTTGCTGGTTTTTGGAGAGAGAGAGAGAGAGAGAGAGAGAGAGAGATGGAGAGAGAGAGAGAGAGAGAGAGAGAGAGAGAGAGGAGAGAGATTGGAAAGAAGCGTTTTGTCTTTTAAATGTAACACAGAATATTTGTAGTAAATCGAACAGTTAGGCTATTAGTTTTTTCGAGAAGAATGGTTTGAATTTGGAGCCAGTAAAGGGTGGCCTATTTTCGGGCTTGGATCTCAGCAGCATCAGATGACTGGGTCAGAATATTTAAAGTCCCGCTCGTTACTCGACATTCGCCGAGACGTCGCGCAGCAGCGAGTGGCTATCGACGAATTTAATAGGAAATATTCGGAACTTAAGAGCCCCATAGTTACAAAGGAGCGGCTACAACTCGGTTTGCACTTGCTGCGGTTTAGCAGAACTGAGAGAAGCGTTCATCACCCACCATTCCTCCACGCTGGCCTGGCCACCGCTGAAGGCTCTGGAACCGCTAAGCTTCCGGTCTTGGTAGCAAAACCGTGATTTTAGTCTGGACTGGGTCGGTAAAAGAGCGAGAGTCTGACAACAGCGGAAAACAGGTCGTGCGCTCTCCGTCCGCCCGTATCTTTTAGCGGACGCCCTAGACAAGATGCCCGGCTCCACGTACTTTGTGAGGCGACTGGAACCCATCAAGTTCTGGGCACTTTGGCTAGTGCGCGCCGTAGAGGCCCTGGCGGTACTACGACATCGGCTTTAAGCCAAATATGTGGGCTTATTCCGACAGGGGGGACACGCCGGAGTTTCTCTCTCCCTTTTCCACTACGATGTTCAGAACGTCGCTTCTCTTAGGCACCTGTTGTGGTGAGATGCAAGAACATCGGAACCGGCCATTGCGCAGATAGGTGACGCAGGTTTGGTGTAACATTTCTTGGGTAGAGTGGAGCGGTCGTTAAACTGACCCGGGGGGGGGGGTTGAGTATTAAGCGGTGTCTCAGCGACGTGGAGATGACACGAACACGAAGTCTAAAAATGTCGTAGAAGGTTGCTGGAAGGGACAAATCTTCTTCTCCCCCACCAAAAAAGCTATCTCACGTAAAGGGCTGTCTTTTGTTGATATTTACGTGAGATTTCACAAATTAATGGCTACTGCGTAAAGATGGTCACCTTCGCCAAAGATGAAGTAATGGATGATTTCTTGTCCGACGCTGGGAGTCTGGATGATTCGACCTCAGTTCGCACGTTCGTTCTGAAGGTCGCCTATAAAGGATGCGCCACCTACAGTCTAGCAAGAAACGCTTAATTAACCAAAACTAAAATACTAGGAGCATTAATACTTATATTTCTGGTTTAGTTAGCAGAAGGCGGGAAGCCATCGAGGCTTGTACACCGGCCACCAGAGAAAAGAAATGACCAAGAAAACAATTCTTCAATAAAATTAATATTATCGATGTTAGGCTACATTTATTGGTTTCCGATATCTGATCGTGTCAGAATTTCGACTCTCTTATAATCTTAACTCGCAGCACTGCTGCGGATAGCAGAGTGAAAGTTCTACGCCTCCTTTAACGTCTAAAACCGAAACTCGGTAATTTTCAAATTATTCAGCGTATTCCAAATATTTAAGATTCGGAAATATTCAAGTAAATCCACGCCATATTCGTCATACTGGAGAACCAAGGAATTATACAACACAACTACAACTCTTCGTGTTTATGTTCCACGCACTGATTCTCCCATTTGAGAATTTGGCTAACACCTACTTTTAGACAATTCAAAAACCGCGTCTTTTTTGCCTCAGTGTCCCATGGAATAATGTCTGTGGTTTTCCTATTCTTGTTTGAATTTTTTTACGTTTTTCAGCATTACGATTCTACTTCCCACTTATATGACTAAACTGACCAATCTACTAAAGTATTTAAATTTATCTAAGCATCGCTCACATACGGTAAGAAATAACCTGGGCAACCATGAGTATCAAATCACAAGTATATCTGCGGTTTCAACTTGAAATTACTGTATCCGCCATCAGCCAACCGTCGAATTCCTGGATCTATTTACTTTGTCAGTGATATATATTTTTTTTATACAGGCAAAAAGTCAAGAGGAGTAGGGGCTAAACAGATTTTGTGAAGGTTTAAAAAACAGAAAAAGCATTTTAAAAAAAAATAGTGCTGAAAATTAATTTGCCAAGGAAAAATTAATTCCGGCTCAAATCGAATAATAAATGAGCTCTCCTTAGTTTCTTTTAATCATTATTTTTGTAGAAAGATTATCGGTTAGAATTGTACTACGGTGCAATTTGAACTATATTCGTATTTGGCTCGTTTCAAATAATTTTTGTTTTACTTTTAATACGGTTTATTTCTGATTAATTGACGTTGAACAGAAGAAACAAAAAAGTATTTGGCAGTCGTCCAGTTTTCTAGCCTTTTCTACGCCTCTGGCAGAAAAACAGGTTACATGGAAGTAAGACACGACCAAAACACTGGAACTTGGCGCTAGAAGAAAAAGCCCCTTTTTCCTGGCGGATTGTAAAACGCACTGATAGTTTGCGGAAAGCCACGAATAAGGTTGCGTTTTAGCAGAAAGGTGCAAACTGTCTCCAGGTAGCAGACACAAGAGCGCCTTTGATGGAAGCGGAAATTAGCTGCTAACAGTCCGGTACTGACTAGAAGAAGGATGAGTGGTTTCGAGGCATCTGCAGGCACCTTGATAATGAGCTCACTTCGTTTTGAGTTGTCTCTGTTAGGTGAGCTTGTCCGGTTCGGAAAGACAGTCGCCCACGTCACTTACTTAGCCACCACATATCTTTGAGCTAAAGGCTACACGCGCCATTTTGACATCGAAGCAAGGGACGTAACTTGTATGGTCAATGTTTAATGTAATATTTTTTCTTTATTCGTTTGTCAAATATCCTGCGCTTTAATAAATGCACAGAAAAAATCAGTAGTTAAAGCACTAACATTCATGATCGATTTTGCATAATTGAGAATTATATATATTTGTTAATTATTTGATAAAATTATTATGTTGCTCGCCTTACGAAAAATCCGGTTTGAATCTCTCCTTGAGATGTATAGTAAATATTTTGCTATTTATGTCTATCCCACCGATAACGCGAGCGGTTAAGCAGAGCCGAGAGGATTTTAAACTAAACGCTATTTTTGACAGCTACCTATTAAAGATGATATGGGATGAGATGGACCCCCCTTCTTTTTGCAATAGCACGGTGTAAGATTTGCAAAGGTTTTGTTCGATCCACGCAACAAAAATATAGAAAAGGTTAATAGTTGAGAATTGGATAAACATAAAGAAAGGACTCCATCTTTCTAAGTAGGCTTTTGTGACGCTTCCATCCTTTAGATTCCAAATCTAATTCAGTATCAGTAGGAATAACTGTTATTTTTATAGTTCTTTCAAAACCGTTTTGAACTCTGTGCACAAAAACCAGATATACCGCAACATGCCCAGGAGTTGTCTCCTCTTTTGTGGAATCAAGTCACCATATGGATAATTCCACGGTAACAAAGCCCGGCGGTCTAAATATAAATTTGATTTGTGTTTTATAAAATTTTAAAGTGATGAAAGATTTGCAGTGTTATGTGTTCTTGTGTTATAGTCAGTGCGAGAAATTGATTGAATTCACATGATATTCTTCACAAAAGCAGCCATTATATAGTAGTTAATTTTCATGAGTAACTCAAAGCTGGCAAAACTGCACTTAAAAACTTTATTTTGCTTACTATTAATTAATGATAAAGAAGTTCAGTTGTTGTGTCGTAGACCAGTCTCTACAATGGAGATAATCTGTGTACATCGGAGAGAGTCCTGTTGAGGTACGTAGTACCATGGCCAAAACGCAAGAGAAAGTTGCCGGTTCTGTGCCACGAGGCACTTCCAACTTGGGCAGAACATCTCCACTAAATATCATCAATTTTTAGATGTGAGAAGAAACCCAAACAGCTGGGTGGTAAAGGAACTAACCCAGGGAGACCCGCCAAACCGAGCCAACCCGGAATCGAAGTCGGCGATCCAGTCTGGGCCACCGACGGCGCCAACGAGTTCAGTGATTCATGCGAGAAGATCGGATGTGAAAGAATTTTGGGAGATCGCGACGTGCACGTGGCACAACGGGACACCCTTAACTCTAACAACTATAAAGTAATTAAAGACCATAGCCCAACATTCAAATGAATTTCTAAAAATCAATTTTACGTAAAATCTTAACACCAGATCAGTTTTTAAAAAGCCCTACATAGAATTAAGTAGGGTAGATAGGTCATGTCATGTAATGTGAAGATAGTCTCCTGGTTTGTACAGACGCTGAGAAGGGAGCGAAGACCGACCTTTCGTCATTGACTGTCTAAGACTCAGAAGAAGCCATCGTTACATTTTTTGTTGAAAATTATCAACGGGTGCGTTTAAAAGTCGGTCTTAATTAGAGCAATTACGAGGAAGCTACACTACTGAGAGGTAAAGCAGATTTTTAATTCTTCAGGCTAAGATGTTACTCGGGCTGTAAAAAAAAAAAAAACACAGCATCTATTTCAGACTATCCAGATATATGCCTATTAAAAAGTATTTTTGAAAAGATTTTTTTTTTTTTTAAAAAAAAGAAAGTTGCAGTGTCCATGCGTACGTGAAGGCGCGGGCAGCGAAGTCTGATTTCACAGATGTTTTAGAGTTTTGGTCTGATACCAATATCCTAGTCTTAAGGTTAGCATTTATTGTACTTACAAACTGAAATTACTTGAGGAGGTGTACTGCACTCAGTTGACTTACGCAAGTTAACTCGTGCCCCAGCACGGATCAGTTAAACTGGCGATTAATTGACAAGAGGCGCTAGCAGTCGTGCTTCCCTGACTTAACGGAAGTAATCGACTCCGCGACTGAGACATTTCCGTCAAGTACAGTTTACAGAGTAGCTGCCCGTGATGTGTCTGCTTAAATGGAAACTTCGTTCTAAATCATAAAAGATTCAAGATGAGAACTGACGGTAGATAAAAAAAAAAAAGGAATTGAGATCTATTTTTGGGGGGGGCTATAGCAGGTCGCCTAAAAGAATTCGGAATGGAAGCACTACTATAAAAAAAAAAAATGTTTTCTCTTTTTGAATCCTGATGTGCTTTCCGATAATGTTCACGTGAGATCCGCGTCCATCACTTCTATTTCACCATTTCTCAGATTTATTGAAACGCGAACACATACTCGGTGTTGTATAAAATCAAAAGACTGCTCCCACTGTACCATTACGTGATCTCAGATTTAAGTCTGTTGTAATGTTTGCAGCGATAGTTGAATTAACTGAGTTCAAAACTCGAAACTTTCGGCGAGCGACCCTAACCCTCCACTGTAAGTAATCAGTGACGTCAGCCATTCTGATGAGATTAAATCATACAAAAATGCGGTAAATCTGATAGTGCAAATAAGCTGGCTATGTTATAATCCGTTTGCTTTGCAAAGATAATAAACATCTTTAATACAAATATAACAAAGGAAGACTTATCTTTATGAAAAAACGCCTTCAAAGCATAAATGTAATCGAAAACCTATTGAAAACATCAAGGTAGAATTACTGAATTCCAGGCGTCGATCAAGAAACCGGGTGTTTAGTGTAAATTGTGTTAAGTGAAAACTGGAAGTCCTCATGGTTTAAACATATTACTATGAAATTACAAATCTTCCACTGGCATATGATGATAAAGAATAAAATATTTACATGTGTATACTTTGGAGATTGCAATCCTGTGTTTTTTTAAATCTTTTTGAAATGAGGGCGGAGACAGTTGTGACGTCATAGCAACGCCACACGTCTGGCAGGAGAGCTATGGCACCATCCACAGCTGTTTGTTAACTATCCAAATAAGAACAGTAAGACGTGTTACTTATAGAAGTTAGTTGGAGCTTTCCCCATCATCTTATCACGGCAATACATCAAAGAAACTTAAACCTCGAAAATCAGTGTTAGTTATGAGCAAATTAAATGAGTTCATTCGTGGTATTTAGTGATTGTCTGATATACTAATTCTGTACGTAGAGAAGACCGAGGCTGGTTATTAGAGGGGCGGGCTGTCACAGGGTTAGTAATTCCCAATAAGACGAGCATTACAGCTATGACTGACGCCATATGCTGCATGCAATCGCGTGTAAAAGTATATGACGTCAGTTATAGCTAATCTATGTATATTTCAGCCTCGCTGTACGGCCAGGTAGGAATTACTCGTGCTATAGCAATTTACCTGAACTTTAATATTTTTTTTTATAAAATATATATCTGAAATGTTTCAAGTTTTTTTTATGGTGTACGATTTGCAGTTGTTTTTTTTTCTCCCACAATCTATTTAGTCATTAAACGACAAAGGTAAATAGAGTTTGTGCGATTTCAGTTCAGAGTGGCAGAGAACGATTTTATTCTCTTACACTTAAAATGGCAGCCACGGTCCTATTGAACGTGGATCGAGCAGGTCTCGCGTTCGAGACAAATATTATTATTCACTTCACACACCGAGTACCTGCCGCACCTGTTGAATGCAAACTCTGGGCAAACATGTCAGAAAAGGTGAATGAAAAGACTGTCAGAGCCAAAAGACGTTTCCAATTTGTTACTTGCCCAGAGTGATGTAAGCTAATGAATGCAAAGCTAACAAACAAATACGGGCGGAGAGCAGCATTGTGAGAAAAGAGATTTATATATGTACCGGTGCAACAGGTTGGTGTTAAATATTTTTAAAAAATACACAAACACACACACACACACCAGTAACAACAAAAACAAAAAGTCTGTTTTACCTGACAATTTCTTTTTAAATTCCTGATTAACTGCTTCGGTTTGGCGTGTCCAGAGAAAACCGAAACCCGTGCGCATGCTGTATCTAATAAAAAAAAAAAAACGGTAATAAATATTCGAAATAAAGACAGAAGCGATTCGATTCTACAGCCTCCCACATTAGCTGAAGACATTTTTAATTAAACTTTTTCTTTCGAGCCATTTTATTATTATTATTATTATTATTATTATTATTATTATTATTATTATTATTATTATTATTATTATTATTATTCAGAAAAGATCTATCTGAGTATATTTAGCCCGGGAAACGGTGGATTTATTGAAGAAAAGACAGTAATGGACCACAGGCTAAAGGAATAAATGAGACAATTGAATCCTGGTTATTATTTAGAGCTGTAAGACTTAAGACCTCTCTCTCTCTCATCTAAGTCTTTCTCTCTCTCCCCCATCTTTCGCATCCTCTCTCTCTCTCCTATCCCTCTCCTCTCTCTCTCTCTTCTCCTCTCGCTCTCCTCTCTCTCTCTCCCCATCTTTCCATCTCTCTCTCTCTTTCTCTCTCTCCCCCACCTTTCCATCTCTCTCTCTCTTCTCTCTCTCTCTCTCTCCACTCTCTCTCTCTCTTTCTCTCTCTCTCTCTCTCATCTTTCTCTCATCTCTCCTCTCTCTCTTCTCCTCTCTCCTCTCTCTCTCTCTCTCTCTCTCTCATCTCTCTCTCTCTCTCTCTCTCTCTCTCTCTCTCTCTCTCTCTTTATATTCTGCTGCCCGAGTTCAACTCTAGGGATATTTCGGCGACGTTGTCATGCGCTTATAGGGTTCAGGGACTCTAACGTGTCAGCGATGCTTTGTTCGGTTTGTAGCCCACACTGGTGCAGAGTTTATAAATCGCACTGACCCCTATACAAACTCCAGCGTCAGTTTATTTTCTTAGTCACAGAAAGAGAAAAAAAAAAGATTTCTCGTGAAAGCCAATTAGACCTAATACGAAATTCGGTTTTATTTCAGCGTAGTTTCGATTGGAAAGATTTTTAAAAATAAGTTTTTGTTGCAAAATACAGAGAATATGATAGCAGAAGCTGCCCCTGCGCACGGCGTGAGGCGGACTGGGGGCTGGTTGTTACGGAGGTACATCTTTGCAGCACTATTAATTCCTAATTACACGTGTGGATGAACTATAAGGTTAAAGGATATGACATCAATTACAGATCATCCATACGTCTAATTGGGAATTACCGGTACTGTAGCAGCTTAAAAACAACCCCCCCCAACAACAACAAGAGGGCCCGGCCCCTCCTGAGTAGTAATAGGGCTTTGAAGATGCCTACGACAAATTTATCCGCAAAGTTGGCTTTGAAATTTGTCTGAAGCTCTTTCGCACTGACCACCACCCCACCATCTCGCCAGCCGGTGGTAAGTGAGGCCGCATATCCCCCCTGTCCGACCTTCTTGCTGGTAAACATTCCCACCTGATCAGTCGATACGGGCACTACTCCATCGGTGCGGAAACAGTCACCAGATATCCGGGGGTGTGTGTGTGGGGTGGGGATAACGTACAGAATATGACGTCACTTCCAGCAATGAAACAAACAAAAAAAGGGGGAGACAACTTTATTCCTTTTCATTAAAGAAAAATTAAAACCAGTCCAGTCATCCGAAGGCCTTCCATCTAGAATCGTCTTTTTGCATTTCTTTATATAAAGGATATTTTAGAATATAAGGGTTTGTCTTTTAGAGTAGATGTATGTTGTTTGAAACAACTCACGATGGAAATAGGTAAAGTATAGATAGAAGATCAGAAATTAGCTAATGAAGTATTTCTATGCACAGCATTGAAAATAACTGGGTATAAAAATGCAAATAACACGTGAGAGAATCGTTTCTCATGCGTGAAAACGAAATGTTCCATAGTACAGTCACGTGTTGATATATATTACACTGTGATTGGTCATCGTGCAAGCGGTCAGAAAGTGCCACACCTGTAGGGCTGGCTATAACAATGTAGGCAGTGATATCATTGTGGTGTAGCGAATACGGCGCCGCCTCCTCCTCGGAACAAAATATTCCATGAAAAGTGTATCTTCTCCACGCGGAAGATTGCAGCCTGATCTCACGTTTCAGGAGAAGCCGCATACAAGACTGAGAAACTGCCAGTTGACAACAGACGCAGATGAGGAAGAACGCTCGCCAAAAGTAACCTAGGATACCTCAGGGTGTCTTTTGCGTGATAGAAGGAGGAGGCCAGTAAAGATATCGCGAATGGCCTAACTGAAAATATGGGCATCAACGATTTATGTTGTTTGTTTTGTTTTTTGTTTTTTTTTTTTAAAAAAAAAATCAGCGGCATCTGTTGAAGGTGGATCAGAGAAGTGGTACGAAAGTCAGTGCAAAACAGTTACGGTGAAGCACAGAGATGGATTGGATTAATGCGAGTGCAGACCAGCCAAGAGTGACAAAGACTTGCACAGAAATCGAAGATATACTGGCTGCTGAAAGGCACAGGCAGGCTGTTATCCGTCACGCCATATTCCTTCGGAAATGGGTGTTTGTCGGGGGGATTCGTCTTCCGAAATGACAGTGGCCCCCAAGCATGCAACAAATTTAACGAAAACTATCAGGAAATTAAGGGCTAATGGAACTTTAAAAAAAAAAGCTTATTATGCCTATATGGGGGGGTTTACACGGCTACTGAACAAGTCAGGCGGCGACCAAGCAGCTTGGATGAGTTGTGGAAAGTGCTACAGGACATTTGGAACAACATTCCACCGTCATGCATTGATAGCCTGCAAGGGAGCATGGAAACGAGGGTCACGATCTACAGGAAACAAAGAGATCGCGGACCAAACACTAATGCACTGTACATTGTATTGGTTTCGTTTTTTTTTGTATATTTTCTGTAATAATACATCCGTATATGTTATGTACGATTCTCGGCTTCATCTACTCATTATTTGTGTATATACTGTGTTTTCGCAATTATTTCCAATACTGTGAATGGAAGCCCGAGAATAAAACATTACGGAGATCTTACAAACGAAACCAGTACAAGTGATATTCTGGTATTTTACTCCCGTGTTCGGTCGACCGCTGACGATCCGATTTTTTTTAAAACTTGTGCCAGTGACTGGTAATTCACACCCCCTTCTGCACCCGGAGGTGGGGAGGAGAGCGGCTGCCATGTGTGGCATTAAATCAACTAGATCTTGTTTCGTGGTCTGGTCCAAATTTATCCATAAGTTTGTGAGAGATCTTCCTTTAATTCCATGTCAATGATGGAATGTGGACAGGTTGCTCTCCGGTGACGATGTAGATGCTTCAACAGATGCTAGATCGGATACATATCAAATCCTTGGGATACTCTGGAAAGAAATTTATTGCCTTGATAATTGCTCTTGATTGTGGTCACACAAGAAATGTGGCGTTCAGCATCATCCTCTTAAAGAATATTAGCATCGAGTTTCGGTGTGCCGTGTAGATGAGTCTCTGAAATGGCAATGAGCCCAGTAATATTGAGACGTTTTCCAGCAAACGATAATTGGAAATTGTCTTTCCATCTGCCAAATTGCAGCCATACGATGATACTTCTTTCCATATTTGATCGCGAGATGAGCACACCGGGGGTTTGATGGCCTTTTTAAAAGCCCGGTGCGAATGACTGGAACCTGGACTCATTAGAAAAGAAAACAGGCTGCCAATACTTGAGGCTCATGCGAGGCGTGTCCATGTCCTTTGACCGGACCTTTGAAAGCGGTTTGTTCCCGTTGGACAGAAGAAGGTTTTCGCAGACCGCACACTTTCTGTAGCCAAGTGGTTGACGGCGACGTTGGGCCGCTCTTTGGCACAGTGCGATGTCAGCAAGAAAATCCTGACGTTGAGCGCGGACGTGGCCAGTAACGGTAACTCCTTTTTTTTTGCGGATTTCCTCTAGAAGGCCTGAAAACCTCTTTACCCCAACGGTGACCTTCACCTCGGTAAACTTCTTTTTGGGAGGAGTCGGCCTGTTTTTTTTTCTCCTTTCGCGGGTTACTGAAGCTACGCTTCAGCGCTGGCGCGAGTTTAAGTTCCGATTCAGCCAAAGACGACAGTCATGCAAGTGTTAGGGTTCGACTTCTCTTACTAAGAAGCCTGCAATCGGCACCAGACCCCCAGCCAGGCTGAGCCGCCAAATCGAATGCTGATCAAGCGAAGCCCCCCAACCCTCCAACCTTCGGTTTGATTCCGGCCACTTTCTGGACTTAAAGAATTATCGCGCGATACGGTTATTTTCGCCACGATGAGCGCACCGGTTATCTGCCCACCTAGGCGTCGATTACCATGACAATCAGCTGGATTAAAAGGTTCGTGTAACACGGAACAACCCGAATTTCTAAACTCACTGTCTAAAAATTCCAGACGATGTTGCCAGAGCCTACGCTTTTGGTTAACTATTTAAATAAGAAAAACAATTAAATGATTTGTTTAATATTAGAATCAGGAAGCATTATATATATTTAAATACCATAATATCACGTTTACTGCACCACGGCTAACCGTCAGAAAAGAAAAAGGTTAGCAAGTAAACTGTGGATATACAAAAACAAGCCCACGTTTAATGCTACTTCAAGCGCACTCCCCGTTCGACTTAGTCTGGTTTCCGCTTCTAACGATCGAAGTTCTGTAACGGTGTCAGGATTCTCTTCTCCGCCCGCTCAGATCAGTTTCCGGCACATGCATGCCAAGCCGGTCGGTGTCACCAAAATGGTCTCTCTGAAATGTTCACGAATTTAACTGTCAATTGACTGCCAGGTCGAATGTCTGAAACATTGATCGTACTAACGGTAAAATCGTACCGCAGTGTGATTAAAGGGAATTTTGTCTTTCGCAGAACTTACTCGAAAGCTCGAATCTAAGACATTAAAGCGTATGAACAGTGTTTAGGTACATTAAGGTGATAAGTAAGACGACCGCCAACGTCGCTGTGTTTGTAGACACCGTCTTTTAAGAGACTTCCTTGATAATAAAGAAGATGCTGGGAAATAAAGCTTCTCTGTCTCCAAAGAGCCTAAGTGGCCAATCGGCTACTTCACTGCAATCATAATCGACTACCAGACAATGAGGACTTATATATAAAGAAGAAAAAAATTTTCTTTTTTTTACAGTACCAATTTAAGAAAATTTCAAAATATTAAAATAAGAAAAGTAGAACGGTGGAATTTATCGTAACAGTTAAATATATTTTTCTGCGGGACTTGTGCTATAATTTAAAATTCGATTCAAGCCAGAGGCTTCTGGTAAAGTGTTTTAGTTTTCCGAAAATTTGACAATCAGAAACAAAAATATGAAAAAAAAAATTATAATAATTTCACGAATAATATAATTCTCAAGAGGGAGTGTTACGGGCAGGCAGATCTTTCCAGATACCGTCTTGCGGCCTTCATTATAGTTTCTAATTTCAGTCTTAATTTTTAAAAAAAAATAATAAAATTTTCAATTATAAAAATACTGATAACAAATCCTTTTATTTCAAATACAGTGCCCCCCCGGGAGTTGTTTACAAGTCTGAGAAGGACGCGCAGTTCGGTGCGGATACCGGACACGAAATGATAAATATGCTAATTTAATGCTTTCCTATAAGAGAGACATCAAACAAAGACACGAATATTAAGTTGTTTTTAAAATTAGGTATTATTCCCATTGTATAAAACGCTTCTAGATTTAAACTTGTCCGATTGTTTTAATTTGAGAAGTGTTCTCCCGCCCTTTCCTTTTATTAATGTGTATTGTGTTGTTTGTTCCCTCCCCCTAATAAACCATCGTTTCTATATCGGTAATCACTAGATGGCGCTTTTCTGACGAGCCCAAAAGAATTTCGTTTTAAAGGTAACATTAATACACCATATCAGAAATTCAAATTGTAGTACGGTGTTAGTGACAGGCGAGGCTATTAAAGCCCCAACCGAAATTACATAATCACGATTTGGGAGGAGTTGTTCATGGCAAACCAAGGGCCGAAGAAAGACAATTTCGAAAAGTGGAGTAAGTTCAGGGTTTAGTATATTCTTGGAAAGATTCCTAACTTAGCATCTCGCTTTGTCAAGTGAATACAAGAATATATCAAGTGTTTTCAACACGTTTCTTTTCTTTTTATATTTTGGTATCTATTTTTTTTTTTTTAAATAAAATCATTATACTTTTAAAGGTCTCTACTTTAGTCGATATCTTATGCAGTTCTTCGTCAATTACGCATCCTTGATTTTTCAGCTATCGTCATATAACATTTTACCGATCGTATTTGATGCGTCATGTTTTGCTTTTCTGTCATCTTAAATTGTTGCTGTTCTCTCGATCAGATCAGAGTAATGTTCAATTTTACTTTTTAATGTCAATAGAAAATAGAATATAAAATATATATTTTAATCCCTGTTAGATAACATGAAATTACTTCAGTTAAATGTTCCAAGAGATAATTTTTATGCTTTTAGTTAATTATTCATTTTAAAAAACATGTACGTGGTTAATTATAATTAATATATTTTTTAAAATTTTTTTTTACAAAAAAGGAAAGAATTGTCTTATTTGTGGCAGAATATTCCGTGGTGGATTCTTATTTCCTGCTTTCATACGGGTGCCTATGCGGATGATCGTCGTGTAGGAGGGCACCAATATAAAGACGGCAGGCCGGTGTTTGACAGGTTAACGAGTGTCTGGTACAGGTGTGTGGCTGGTTAGACAAAGAAACGTAAAGTTGTAAGTTTTTTATGCTCGATGTAAAAGAAGTAATTAATACCTTCCGGGGTATTTCGAACCTCGGAGACTTGTATGGCTTTAAAAACATAACGGTGGGGATTTTCTGTTTGTTTTTACCTGTCAGCACCATATGGGCAGCGTAACACCTTTCGTGCACTAAAAGCCGAATCGATATTTTAAAATAAAAAAGTTAAAGCTGCTGCCAATCAGGGAGACGACGCAGCGCTGAGAGCGCAAAGCGAGACGGATGGGTGGGGGGAGAATAAGGGGAGAAGAAGAGGATGGATTGTAGGCGAGATAACTATCCAGGGATTTGATGTATAGGAATGAGAGAAAGGGGATTAAAGCTAAAAGTCATAGAGGCTTTTTTTTTTTTTTTAATGCGCGGTATTACGAAAAAAAAATACCGTGATGCTTGCGGGGTCGGTGCGAAGCTGTATTAGGGAGCTGTTGGCACCAGAAGCGTGTCTCGCCATTTAAATCGCTGAGACGGAAGCAGGGTCCGAAAATCAAACGGCGGGTGGCTCTCGCTGCTAGAAGTACCGGATTGGTGCCGACGGGACTTCGATGAGCTGGTGTCGCGTGGTGCATTGTGCCATATTTACCCCCGCGTGAATCAGAATCGTGCAAAATAAAATTTAGACAATAACGATTGCTTCTTACGCCTCCGTAACTCGGGTTGTTCGTTGATCGAGCAGTCGACTGCCGCGGTATACGGTCTTCCGCATAACGGACCAGGGCTCGACGATTCCGCATTTCGCCGACGTTGTGGAAGACGCAGAATGACGCCTGGACCACCAAAGTCACCAAAGCCAGCGGATGAAGTAGGAAAATTAACCTTTAGCGAAGCCGAACTGGAAACACGCAAAGACGTTAGAGTAGATCCCTGTTAATTGATCCACTTGATTCCAGATTCCTAGTTACGGTCCGGATGTCTCGAGGTCTTTGTTATATTTGGAAGCAGCTACAGTAAACGGTACCCCAGAATCTCTGCGGCTCTACGATGACCACTTCTGTTGGAGGAAAGCAAACCGTACAGTTCCACTCTCTCTGCTCTCTTACTACAGCGCGACGCGGACTAACAGATACCTGAGAGAACGACTACTAATCAGAAGTTTACTTTCCGAAGATCATTAGAAAAATTAAAAGAAGAGCAACAAGTTCTCGCGGCGGGGCCTGGTACTACAGAGCTGGTGGCGAAGTAGATCGTTACATCTAGTTAAGTGGATGTCAGGTAAATCCCCGTTATTGGGTGTCTGCTTCACTTCCGAAGGAAAAAAGGGGTGCATGCCGACCGTGATCTCACTGATCGATAACGAAATAAGGTCAAGGGAGCCCGCGTGGTAAATATTGGGAAATAAGCCAAATAAAGGAAATAATGAAAGATCAATTGGCTTATGATAATTCTGCAGAAAACCAGGAAGAAAAGGTGGAAGTTTTACACTGGTCGTGTTTCGCGTTTTGCCATCAAGAGGTCCACTCTGCGACCCTGCCTCCCACGAACGAGAGACACGCACACACACACACACACACAAATTTATTTTTTTTTCTGTTTTGATGTAAACTGAAACTTTTATGCGGTTTAAAAGTTTGTTTGTTGTTTTATGTATAAATTAGAAAAGAAAAAAAAAGCAACAAGCAACACAAACCGCCAACTGACGACCAAGCGATTTTAATGTTCCTGAAGAGCGCCGGAGACAGGACGAGCCCACTCGCTGACTCCCGTTGACACAGATGTTACGACAGGGCTGCCCGCCGCGGTCGGAAGTGCCCGCCGGCCGGCCGACCGACCATCCATCCATCCATCCATCCCTCCCTCCCATCTCCCGGGCCAAACACGTTGAGTAAATTATGGAAAACCTTGAACCACGGTGGGCAGGCCGGCTAAATACGGAACATCGCGCCGACTGTCGATCACGCGCCGCTGAAGTTTACGACAATGAATGAGGGCGCAGGAAAGACGGTTTAAGTTTTCATTCTTGCAAGCTTTAAAACAACAACAACAACATCACGCCCAACCAGGGTTTTATCAGCCCCGTTAAAGCGGCCGTCCCGTTGTCAAAAAGTGTCGCCGCGCGGTATCGGGGTGCGTGGGCACAAAGGGACGACATCGACAGCAATTCGGTTAATATATTACAGGTGGTGTCGAAAATTGTGGAGGCCCCGGGTTAGGGAAAGACCGAGTTCTTTGTTGTTTACGGAAAGTAACGCACGACGAGGCGGAGAGTAGTTAATGGTAGGGAGTAGATTGTGGAATGTATAAAGAAAACCATTTACTGCGTAATATTTGTTTCCTTTTTTCTTTTGTCAGGGATGAAGCTTCTTTCCTTACGTGTGGGAGAGAGGGTGGGGGTCTCTATGTTGTGCGAAGGATGTTCCAAAAGTTAACAAACTAAGGGCATCTGTGGCGTAAAACGTAGCATTTTTACCTGCTCTTTCATGTATTTCCCGCTAGTTTGGAGCAGCATAGTTTCGGGGTGTCTCTCCCCTCCCCCAGGACGAAGTTTACTCTCTTTCTTCTGAGAGCGCAACGGAAATGTCTGACAGTTTGTGCAGCAGCCATTCGGAGCTAAACCCGACTCCCCTTCTGCAGGAAAGAGAGTCCAGTCATCTTGTCGTGAATTCGTGTCGAGCGATGACATCGGTACAATTCTAATTTTGTTTCACTCGCGAGCCTCGACTAAGCAAAGATGAAAACACTTTCAAATATTAGCAATCAGTAAAGAAGCGCTCAACCCTAACTGCACGATCTGGCTGCTGCCACTCTTGTTGTTTCATCCACACAAATTTCCCGCTCTCACGTCCATGTTTGTCGCCACACAGAACACACGCGGCGGAGGAGAGATCCCGAAGGACATTCTGGTGATCTTCTGTAGCGATGTTTCCAAAGGACGATTGTGATTCTGTTTCTTTAGCAGTTGGTTATGTTTAATGTTTTGTAAAAGGTTTGTGATTCACTCGGGTAGAATCAAATTTTGCATTGTTTAGCAGGGTAGCAGTTCGATTAGTTTACCTTTTGACATATTAACAATGGTCATGGCCACAATCCGAAGCGTGGTACGTGAACCGGTTTGAACTGGAACTAAACCAAAGCGCCGCGTAATTGAACTGGAGCGGACAATGGCATAATGCGGCTCGACTTCCTGGTTTACTCTCACAATAGAGCTCAGGTCAGTGTTCCAAGGAAACGTTCTTCCTTATTAATTTGCCAAACACGTTTCATCTAAAGCTTCTTGGGTCTCTTCATCCGTAGGATGCTTTGAATGGGTTCCGATGTCAAACGCGAAAAGAAATAGATAAAAACGCGCGGATCACATCATTCTAATAGCTATATCATTATCTCTGTTATTTCTTTTCGTGTTAACGGAAGCTCTTGCAGAAGGGCTCGTGAATTTACCAGCAGATGTCGCTGTTACGGGGTAACAGTTAAAAATACACGGATCCCGACTGCATGTTTACAGTGGGTGGCATGCGCAGTAATACTGCATCCGAAGTTACAAGCACCGGTATGACGTACATTCTAGTGTTGCTAAGGCCCGCTTTCAGAATTATTACCGTTACTATCCAGTTAATATGAATTGTCTTCGTGTCAGGCTTTATTTTCTGTTTCATAGGTGATTTGGTTTTGACAATCTATTTTATTAGTTTAATCGAGAAGTTAGTATATCTCATAAACAAAACCAAAAAAAAAAAAAGAAGCCTTTCATAAAAACTGGAGAAAAGAAAAGCAGCAACAGGACGAACTCTGTTTAGATTCTGACGGTTACGGCCTCGATCCCACCACTCGCAGAACCTTGCTTCCTTTTGTTGAGCGATCCGACCGGCTGCATTTCCTTCCTTCGGATTGGTTATTTCTGATGGTTTCCGAGGTCTAATCGGAAACCCCTCCCAAAAAATGTCTGCTTCATCGAAGTCGAATCCTTGCGCAGGAGCGAGAACAGTACTGTCTGGGCAACTGCAGGGAAACTGGGACTAATTGTTGCAAAGATAAAACGGCGTATGACGTCGATTATAGTCTCATCGCCATGTTTAATTGGTGAATTACTGGTGCTGTGACAGCTCACCCGTCTAGCAACAAGCTAACCCCGGTTGTCTCTCCTAACTGATTTTAACGTTAATCGTTAAATGTTTCTTTCATTGTAGAAGGTAACAAATGGCGTACAAGAAGACCATTAATTTTTTATTTTTAAATTAAGGTATCATATATTTAAAAAAAAAACATTAAGCTAACACAATGCCTTTCTTTCACTTTTAGTTTGGCATTTTGTAGAAACGTAAACTTCGCGTTCTTGCGTACAAATATTTTAAATGACCCTAACTAAAAACTGCAAAGCGACTCTTATATATAGTATATTTTCTGAACTTGAAGAGTCCACACACAATTTGTTAATAAATTAACTTCCATTACTGGGAGTTTTAATTTCAGGCCAGTTTAACTTCTTTCCTAAATATTTCGCTTTTTCCATAACGTGATGCAGTCATTTGAAATTCTTGCTAACTCTCGGGTTTCTTTTTGGCATTTCGCCCTAAAAAACTCCACATTGCTAAGAAATCTAATCCTAACCATTGTTTTGGAGGAAAACACGACAAATTGGAACAATACGTCGAGACGGCTAATATACTTGCGTAGTGCTAAATCTGTTTCTTTTGTTCGCCGCTTTTCATTTCTCTTTTCCTGTTTATCCGAATTTCGAGTCTTAATTTTTATCTCCTTTGTAGCTTTGGCCCTCCCAGGAGAGGGCGAGACCCTACAACGAATTTTGTTGTTTATCCTCTATTTCCTGTGTTTTCCAGCGATGTCTCTCTCTCTCTCTCTCTCTCTCTCTCTCTCTCCTCTCTCTCTCTCTCTCTCTCTCCTCCTCTTCTTTAAAAAAAAACTTTCTGTTTCTTCTAACGTGTCTCGGGCCGAACGACACAGAGAAGGCTGCTGGGCGCGGTGATGTCTGCTGGGAAAGGATGTAATTCTTCAGTCGGTGATTCGACACCGACGACGGACGGGTTCGGGGAGCAAGAATGGCGGGGTAGTCATCATCTCTTCGAACAGACAGGTTCTCGAATCGTCACCGTTTCGAGTGGGGAGATATCCACAGACACAAATGAAGCGGGGCGGCCTTAGGTTCGCCATTATCGTCATCAGCATCATCATCATCCAGAAGGACAGCTTAATCGGTCCACGTTTCTCGACTGTTGGCGTTAAATCTGCGACCAGTTCTCACTTTAAAACAATAAACAGAAGGGGAAGTTGCGCGGACGTCTCGCTCAGCGTCGATCGCCGCGGGAACTCTGATTGTGGTCGCCCTGACGAAAGAATAAAACGTGAAAAAGAAACCGTTTTTCGTCATAGAAAAAAAAAAATAAAAAAGATAAAAATTCAAAATATCTGCAGATCTCTGTTAACCCGCGCACTGCGCGTTGTCTTTCCCTGGAGCGGAATCTAACTTCGGTAGCTGCGCTCGGCAGAATATCGTCCCGGTCTCGAGCAGGGCTCCGCACTCCGCTGGCATCTGCCGAGCCCCGCGTCGGTCGGCCTATGGCCAATCCATCACATCGCAGAGAGAAGGAAGACCGGCGGCGGCCGGTCACAGCACCGGTAATTTCTAATAGACGAGCTACAATCGAAGGTCGGACCGTGTGACGTCAATTATAGCCTCGCTAACAGCAGCCGCCGGTCTTTCTTCTCTACCCAGAAAAATACTGTTCCGAAACCCGTTTCCTCGTCTGTTCTATAGGTGGCGACACGGTGCAGCCACACCCCCTCTCCCACAATGGCGTATGTTCACTTCAGGCTCCTTTCAGAATGACATCGTGGAAATAAGCTAATCTTCGCCTGTTCTCGCGGCGAGAGACTCAACGCAATGAAAGCTCAGCGCGTACTTACATCTCTATCTATTTGCTCTCTTCGCATTTCTTCCTTCAGCTTAACAAATAAAAGCGGAAGCACGTGTTATAGAATTGTTCTTAGATATAAAACAACAACATAAAAATGCATGCGAGACGATTTCTAGCGTATTGTAGAGGACACACCAAGTCTTAGGCTCTTCTACTCCGGGCGATCACGCCGCTGACTTTTCCATGCATTTCTCCACCAACAGAGGATGTAAACAGAATGCACTTCTCTGAAATAAAAGAAAAACAAATGGTTATAATAAATCTAATGCTTAACTGATATGTTTAACTTAAACGTTTACCGGGATGACATACAACTGACTCCTCCATATATATATATATATATATATATATATATATACGTGTTTACACACTTTTTCTACCTGTAAGATAACGAGTGTTTTCGATTGTGTCCAATCGTTATATTATTTCCAATGGTAGATGCAAGTTAGTAACCAAATTCTTCCCTGCCAAGAGGAATGCGTAATGTTTCACTAAACCAAGTGGATGGGCACTCTGGGTTTAGACAAAGGGTTGAGTATATTCATAAACTTTGGCTCAATATTTGCCACACAGTTTGTGAATGAAGTGGGATTTCTTCTCACTGACGTTCTCTATACGGTCTTTAAGAAATGTTAGTGTAATCAAGATATTTCGTTAGCTTCTTTTTATCTTTCCTATTCTTCTTTAATTATCTCACTGTTATCAGCGCCTAGTAGAAATCTGCTTTATTCCATACATCTAGGAACGCAATTAGATTATAATTCAGTTTTCTTTTAACTTTTGTATTAAAATTGCAGTAGCACTGAGTTTCGCGCTGTATTTTAACTCACAAGATGCAAACATTATCCGGAACTGACGTATGGTAATACAAGGAATAGCAATTTTTCTGGAAAAACTGCCGCTACACGTCTTTAATAATAAACTCGTTGGCTCATTCTTGATAGAACTGCAACCAAAATTAGTGCTACTCAGTTCCTACTGTTCGGGAACAACAAAGTTCTTATTTGTAAGAACAGGATTCGACTTTGGTGTGTGGACGAACAGCGATGACGTTTTCCAATAAAGACAGGATATGCTAATCAGTATCACCTTCTACCTCGACTTTACCATTCTTTCTATTTTAGTTTTCAAATTGACAATTGATTAAAATCAGCCATAAGGTTAGAAAGATAATTAATTATAAAGGTAAAAAAAAAAATCTTTTCTTTTGTAAGTTTACAACGACATCTTTGGACGAGATCCGCCACAACCATCGCCTACCATCCCTCACCGTTACTAGAACATAACAGCAGCGCCATTACTAGTATTGCCTGACGATAATTCCGGATGCGGTGACGGTCAGGATCTCCAGAGTTGGTTCAAAGTTCCTCTCTCAGGATAATAAATGGAGAGGATGGGTTTGTACTTTTTAGTAAAAATTCTAAATAGCAAAACAAAAACCCGCAAAAAACCACGAAAATCCCTTTTGACAATTTCTACTTTGCTGCTGACGGAGGCAGATGTGTTTAAAATACAACCTGTTAGCGTGAAGTGGGAGGGGGGGACTCGCTGCTAGAGCGACAGTTGGTGAAAGCCGAGGAATGGTAGAGAGCAAGCCAGTATGCCAAAAAAAAAAATCGTTGTCATCAGATTAATCAGAAGAAAACGGTGAAATAGTGGGGGAAAATTAGGAATTAGTACAATCATAGAGAGAAGAAGGAAGGAGAGAAATGGAGAAATGGAGCGAGGGAAGAGAGAGAGAGAGGGAGAGAGAGAGAGAGAGAGAGAGAGAGAGAGAGAGAGAGAGAGAGAGAGAGAGAGAGAGAGAGAGAGATGGAGAGAGAGAGAGGAGAGAGAGATGACGTCAATACAGAGAAAGGAAAACTAAAAGAAACAAGAGAGAGAGAGAGATGATGTCAGTACAGAGAGAGAGAGATGACATCAGTACAGAGAGAGAAAACTAAAAGAAACAGAGAGAGATAGATGACGTCAGTACAGAGAGAGATGGCGGGAGAGAGATGGCGTTAGTAAGAGAGAGAGATGACGTCAGTACAGAGAGAGAAAACTAAAAGAAACACACAGAGAAAAACTAAAAGAAACAACAGTGTGAGTGGAGAGAGAGAGATGATGTCAGTACAGAGAGAGATGGCGGGAGAGAGATGGCGTTAGTAAGAGAGAGAGATGACGTCAGTACAGAGAGAGAAAACTAAAAGAAACAACAGAGAGAAAACTAAAAGAAACAACAGTGAGAGAGAGAGAGAGAGGAGGAGAGAGAGAGAGAGAGAGGAGAGAGAGAGAGAGAGAGAGAGATATACTGAGAGAGAGAGAGAGAGATGATGTCAGTACAGAGAGAGAGAGATGACGTCAGTACAGAGATGATATCAGTACAGAGAGAGAGAGAGATGACGTCAGTACAGAGAAGGAAAACTAAAAGAAACAACAGAGAGAGAGAGATGATATCAGTATAGAGAGAGATGACGTCAGTACAGAGAGAGAGATGACGTCAGTACAGAGAGAGAGATGACGTCAGTATAGAGAGAGAGATGACATCAGTACAGAGAGAGAAAACTAAAAGAAACAGAGAGAGATAAAAAAAAATTGCTGTAGATTTAATGGATGGCAGGTCTTGAGATTCACAGACAAGTAGATTTTCTTAAAGAAAGCTAGGCTGATAAATCAAAGGTGTTAATTTTGCTTAGATTGGCGAAAAGAATGAAAGCTAAAAAGAGTAGTGAGAGAAGGCGATTTCTGTAGAGAAGGGCAGCAGTCATCAACCTGATGGTGCGAATGAATTCAAGATGCCAGAAAAGAAGTCTCGTGTGTAGTTGATGTAATACAGGGTTGATCGCTTCAGTTACACCCATTCCGTCATGTCGCGGCTCGCTCTCATGCGCACACCTGACACGTAACTACTAATTTACTTCCAGGCTGATAAAAAACAGTTGGCAGAATAAAAAAGAAGCAGGTTTTCTTCGGCTGTTCGGCTGCCATGTGAACGGCAACGTTCCAACGCTTGGCGAGCTGCGTGGACCGGCGCGTTTGGGATGGAGATCGGAAGGCGCTAGACGATCAACTCGGGAGACAACTGCTCGGGTCTTTCGTCATTTACTTTGTCAGTTTATCGCAGCAGCACGAGGAATGTGTGATGTTGGTATTCTACTTTGAGAGGAAAAGAGTTAAGAGTGTAGGTAGAGATGATGCTTCCCTCGCCTTTCGGCTGTGGCCCGCAGATAGATTCACAGAAAATAAACACGAACTGAAAATATGATATTGTCAGGTAACAAACAGGTTCTTTTATCCACATTATTATTATTATTATTATTATTATTATTATTATTATTATTATTATTATTATTATAATACTTGGTGTGCTAAGATGCAACAAAAAGTAAAAAGGAAATGCACAGATGCCGGGTATAACCAAGGAACCTCATCAGGTATCCGGCCTGGCAACACTCCAGTCCACCGTCCCAGCTGTGTACCGTACCCCCGTAACTCTGTTTCCCAATTAGTAGAGACGCCATCTGTACTTTGAACCTTGTGGAGAACATACAGAAATAATTATACAACGGTGTTTGTTTTGTAAGCCGCATGAAGAGAACAAAAATATATACACTACTTGAAAAAGTTAGGCGACATCTGGGTTTCTTGTTAAAAGGTTGGTACACACGAATCGCCCGACAAAGAGAGAATAATGATAAAATCCGTGCTGTTTTCCCGTTAACGACATCGCCGTATCCAAGACAGAGTCGTTGCTCTTCGCATTTACTGCCAAACTTAATCTCCTGAGTTCGTAAGATGCTTCCACATTTGAATGCGAATCAATTGAGGGTATCATCAGCAAGTTCACAATCAGTTAGTGAGAATCAGTTAGTATATTACATCCAAAGAAATCAAAATAATTATCAACGATTCTTAAAACTGAGGTAAAATACGTTAACATTTTAACAATTTTTGTTTTATGGGAACTTTGTTAAGAATAAATGGCAGGAGGCATTTATTGTCGACGTAAACTTTTTTTAATAGTGTAAATATTTTTAGCGATGTTTAAACGGGAAAAAAAAAATCTGTAAGAATTCTTAATTAATTTGGGCAACTATCAAACCAGACAATCACAATTACTTCCCTTCAATCATAAAATCGTCATTTAAATATACTATTCAAAATGTAAGATTGCTTTGTTTTGTTGGTTTTTTTAAAATTCAGTAAATTTAAAATAATTTCTGAGCTTGTGAATCAGACAGCAACGAGCCTTTCAAATATGTTATATGATTACAGTTCGAATTGCTTTCAAACAGCGCGCTCCAGTTCAGTATTCGACAATGAATAGCGAGTACGCTTCCTGTCAAAATGAATGGATCCTGTGCGTTATGTAAAATCTTATCTTATAGTTATTTACGCCCTCAAGTTGCGTATCCGGTATAATAAGTTAGTGTCTGCCGTTCTTTACGCTAAACCGGACAATTCAGCAAAGGGATTCTTATGTATGTTGAATTATCGACCGCCAGGTATGTCTAATAAATGCTGGCAAAAGTTCTATCGGGAAGAGAGTTCCTTTGGTAATGCTGCTCCTCGTTCGGCAGTTATTTAACGGATTATCAATCGGGTAATCTCGAGCCAGCAGCATGTGCGAGTATAATGACAGTGTTTCCTTTTAAACGATTTGTGAAATTCTTCGTTAGAAATGACGAGATCTATCTCAAATAAAAGAATTTTAGAAGTTTCCTATTTTACGTTTTTAAAATTATTCCCGTCTCACGCGAAAGAATAACTGTGCATATGCAGAATATACAGACTTGTCTTATACCTATATATCGGTGTATATTCGTTTTGTAAACATTTAAACGATTGTTTTTTTTTGGCTTTCTTCTGTTGTATACGTGAGAGTACTACAGATACATACAGGTGCATCTCAAAAAATTAGAATATCGTGGAAGAGTTCAATATTTTTTGTCAGTTATTTCAGAAAGTGAAAATTGTATGTATTCTAGACTCATTACATGTAAACTAGAATGTTTCAAGCATTTTTTAATTTTAATTTTGATAATTACAGCCTACAGTTAAAAAATAGAAAAGAACCTATCTCAAAATATTAGAATATTCCATTTCGAGTTTGAGTAAATCACTATTTATGCAGTATAAATACCATGAATCTCTCAGTCTGGTTCAGTACACACAACCACAATCATGGGGAAGACTGCTGACTTGACAGTTGTCCAGAAGACACTCATTGACACCTTCCACAAGGAGGGTAAGCCACAGAAGGTCATTGATGAAAGGGCTGGCTGTTTGCAGAGTGCTGTATCAAAGCATATTCATGGAAAGTTGACTGGAAGGGGAAAGTGTGGTATGAAAAAGGGCACAAGCAAGAGGGATGACCGCAGCCTTGAGAGGATTGTCAAGCACAGCCGATTCGAGAATTTTTGGGAGCTTCACAAGGAGTGGACTGAGGCTGGAGTCAGTGCATCAAGAGCCATCACGCACAGATGTGTCCAGGAAATGGGCTACAAGTGTCGCATTCCTAGTGTCAAGCCACTCCTGAACCAGAGACAGCATCAGAAGTGTCTTACCAGGGCTAAGGAGAAAAAGAACTGGGCCGTTGCTCAGTTGTCCAAAGTCCTCTTTTCAGATGAAAGTAAATTTTGCATTTCATTTGGAAATCAGGGTCCCACAGTCTGGAGGAAGAGTGGAGAGGCACAGAATCCAAGTTGCTTGAAGTCCAGTGTGAGGTTTCCACAGTCAGTGATGATTGGGGGGGTGCCATGTCATCTGCTGGTGTTGGTCCACTGTGTTTTATCAAGTCCAAAGTCAACGGAGCCATCTACCAGGAGATTATAGAGCACTTCATGTTTCTGTCTGCTGACAAGCTTTATGGAGATGCTGATTTCCTTTTCCAGCAGGATTTGGCACCTGCCCACAGTGCCAAAACTACTAGTAACTGGTTTTCTGACCATGGTATTACTGTGCTTGATTGGCCAACCAACTCGTCTGACCCGAACCCCATAGAGAATGCATGGGGTATTGTCAAGAGGACGATGAAAGACACCAGACCCAACAATACAGACGAGCTGAAGGCCATTATCAAAGCAACCTGGGCTTCCATAACACCTCAGCAGTGCCACAGGCTGATCGCCTCTATGCCACACCACATTGATGCAGTGATTCATGCAAAAGGAGCCCCGACCAAGTATTGAGTGCATAAATGAACAACATACTTTTCAGAAGTTCAACATTTCTGTATTATAAATCCTTTTTTTTTAATTGATCTTATGAAATATTCTAATATTTTGAGAAAGTGGATTTTTGATTTTCAGGAGCTGTAAGCAGTAATCATCAAAATTAAAACAAAAAAAGACTTGAAATATTTCACTATGAATGTAGAATACATGAAAGTTTCACTGTTTCAATTAAATTACGGAAAATAACGAACTCTTCCACGATATTCTAATTTTTTGAGATGCACCTGTATACACACGTACTTGCCAAAAATATATGTTATAAAAACAAGTCTGATTATCGAATAATCGATGACTTTTTTCTGTAACCCCCCCACCACTGTTGATACGGGCAAAAATTAAATGCCATTCGTTTGGTGAATACGTTGTAATTTAAGTGGCCAGGGGACAGGGTTAGCTTTTCTGCGTTCCAGAGGTCAGCGTCGAGCCAGAGGTCAGCGTCGAGCTCACCTCTCCTCACCCCAAAACTGCTCACCAATTCGCTTCTCGAACGTTTGGCGAAAATATTTCTTTTCCTTTCATCATAAATAACAAGTTTTTTGCGGTATTTTCCCGTTGGAACAGATTTCCCTTCCTTCCACGTTATTTTTAGATGTTATTCTTCTTCCCGTACCTGTCCGTATTTACATCCGAATGGGAAATAATCCACAATTGCTGGATTATCTCTCTATATTTCATTTATTGTCCGTTTCCTTTTCCCGTCCACCCACCCCCCCCTTTCCCCATCAGGTGCGAGACAGTCATAATCGTCGTACTGCTGTGACCATTCTTTATGATGCAACCAAGTACAAGTAAAAATAATTGTTGAGGTAACACAAAACATGCACCGGAAGACCACAGGTGATACAACGGACAGGTACACCATTCCGCGCCACGTGTGGCTTCAGCAAACAAACCAGATAAAAACACTTTTATTTTAAAGCGAGCATAAAAGCTATTAACGACGGCAATTCCAGTCGCTGTGCAGATAAATTTCTAGTTCAGATGGTAAGAATAAACATTAATAAAATATATTTCTGTGACATAGATTGAATGACTGTTGATGTAAAACATAGGTTAATTTGAATAATTTAATATAACATATTTTTTTTTTTTTTTAGTTAAGCGGAAAATGGGATTTTATACTAGGAAAAAAAGACGCGAAACTTATAACCATTATCTGGCAGACGGTGAAGTAGATGCGGTTTTAGGAAATAATCTAGAGGTTGATTGGTAACCAAAAATCCAAAAATGCGAAGAGCAGGTGCGTTTCGGCTACAGACAAAACAAACAGAAAGTTTGGAGTAATTTATCTGGAGAGTCGGACATAAAAGGAAACAACAACAACAAAACAAAAAAGGGGGGTATTTTAGTTCTGAATTTTTGGCCCGTCCACCAGATATGCTGCGTTATCGAAAATGGATATCGATGAGAGTCCAGTCCAGCATCAATTTACCCTGAACGTTTACAGGTCTTAAGCTTTTAAAAATAAGCTGAATGAGTGAAAATATTAAATTTATCCAAGTTTTAATTCTAAACGTTCAAGAGGAGACTCGGTAGAAGAAGTCTTGGCACGCAGACAGGGGAGAAAATGTTCTCGGCCATTATACCAAGAGCCACGGATATTTTTTTTAAAATATCTACGGTACCGTCATTGGCGAATGCAGATGGTGGACTTGCATAAGCTTCCTGTCTTTTTGCGTCTACCAAACTAAAATAAACTACTTTATTTTAAAAAAAATAATAATTAATTATCTGATTGTCATAAGGTGCGTAATAAATAGTTTGTAAACTATTCCTTCATATTTTAAAGATACAAAAGTCCTTTTCTACTCTTTATTTACAGTTTAAAATGTTATACTGCCAAAAAAATGTTTATATGTCTATTAGACTTTTTCTTTTTTTGTCTGCTTGGTGACTGAAAGCTGAACATTTATTTGTCTATTGATTTAGCTTAGGCTAATATCACCTTCTGTAAGTAATAATTACTAGGTGACGTATCTGTACGTTTGGGAAAACTCAGTAAAACTGTCAGTCACGTAGATAATGTATAATGAGCTTGTTTCGTGTAAAAAGGGGCAAAACAATATAAAAAAATTTTGAAGCTAATGTCATTCATTCTAACGAAAAAAGCAAGTTTATTGACGTAACTGGATGGGAACCAGACACTAGAAGCTGAATGTGGAAGTTATTAAGACGAGGCTATGCTTATAAAATTACACAGACAGAGAATACTGAGACATTTTGCAACCACATTCCGCATAGCATCTCCACATTGCCGGGATTCTGTTATGGGGAACAAACACGCATTATTCATCGGCGGCATAATGCACGCTGTTTTCGACATCCCTGCGTGCCATCAGAACCGCCAGAAGAGTTCTTCCTCTGCCGCCCCGGCTTGAAGGACGTCGACTTTTGGAGCAGGCGCTGTCGGAATCTCCGTCAGCCGGGACCGACTACTTCTGTCGCGCAAAGGTAACATGCACGATCCTCGTGCCAAGATAAGCAAGCTCACAAACAAACGGAAAATAAGCAGACGGGAAAAGAAAATAAAGAAAACGAGCGACTAAACAAACCATACAGAAGACCCTGCAAAATATCAGAGATGGGGGGGGTAGAGGAAGGTGGAGTGCAGCTAAAAATAACATCGAAAATAAAAGCCATTTTCACGGAATCTCTCCCAGAACTGGTCCAACAATCGAGCTAATTTGTCAATTAACACCCTAATCGCTGTCACTGAGTGTTTAATAATGGCGGAAGGTCGAAGAAGTCCGATCGAACTACGGTTTTAAAATCCCTCTGACTTCGGTAAAGGTCAGCTCTCCCCTTCCTCCTCCATCCCCCCCACAACCACACAACTTCTGCCCAAAAGAGTAAAATCCTAATTCCGGGAAAGGTCAGTCCGCAGAAAAGGCTTAGCAGGAATTCTTTTGATTCTAGCGAAGGCTAAATGGCAGAAAGCCAAAGGGATTTTGCTCTGAATTCAGTGGTCAGCAGCTGAAAGATGTACCAGAAAATTCTTCTGGAACCGGTGGAAATCGGCCCGTGGAAAAATCGTGCGAAACCTTCGCTGATGTTGCTGAAGATCGCGGCTGCAGAAGAAATTACCGGAAATTTCTTCGAGTCGAGGTGGGTGCGGGGGAGTTCATGACGCAGAAGAGCTACCCAATGAAAAACATTCTTTTGGACTAATCAAAGACAACCCCCCCCCCCTTGCGTGGGTGAATACCTGCTGCTGAGAGGCCGTCAAAACTCTTCTAACTCGAGTGGTCGGTGGCCAGATATTTTTTAAAAAGGAAAAAACCTGACAAAATTCCCTAACTCTGGTAAAGGTCGCTTCCAAAATGAGCCCTAGAAATCCCAAAGCCTCTTGAAGGATGGATAACAAGAAGCTCATACGACCAGCGCGGCAGAGAGGAACCAAGGAGGAAACAAAACAACACAGCCGATATCGGCTGATTGGTGATCAGTTTCTTAAAATCTAAAATCGAAGCGTCGTCCATTTCCATGCTCATTTCATCACCAGAAACAGATTTACGCCAGAAAACTCTCGCTGCCTCAATAATGTTAATGACTGCGATACAGCGAATCGCTTGATGACTGAACGTAACATTTTGCTCGTCAAACAGACAGTAATTGTAGTGATAGATTAAAGTCTTTTAATTTTAAACCCTAAATTAAGTTACAATAATGCCGCCCCCGCCCCTGACGATATTATGATTTTTTTTGTTGTTGTCCAAATCGGACCCGTTTCGGGAGCCACTTCGAGTGTGTCCACAGCGGTCCTCGCTGGTTCACAGAAACGACCAGGTGCGAGCAGCTGAGTTTCATCTATCAGATGTTTTGCTAAAACTCGACCAGTTAAGGATAATGGGTGTTCTCTTCATTTGCAGCAAATTAAAACACTTCACCTGTGACGCTTCGACAGCACTTCAAACGCCGATTAATTAATCGCTACACGTTACGAAAGATGTTTACGTTAATAAAAAAAAAAAAAAAACAGAAAATCGGTGAGAAAGATGAAGCGATGTCATCCACGCAATGCCTTTGAAGGTTTCGTTATGCATCGCATGTTAATGAGAAGCCGAGTGAAATAGGTATTTATAGGCGTCAGGAATGCGTTGATGCCAATAAATCTTCACATTTGTTCTGCTGTACTTACCGCATTTTTTGTTTACATACGAATAAAAAAAAATGGCAGTTTTAAAAAGAAAATTATTGAACTAGGTTATGAAGAAATGTACAGTTTCGATTACACCTAGAGACGTGGCGAGAGGACTTAAAATGGCCTTCTCAAAGAACCAGTTTTTTAAAAAAACAACTCGAGTTATCTCTCTTTGTATTATTTTCCATATGGCAATTGCGCCAAAAACTGAACAGCGGCCTATTTTTTACATATATGACGATTCAAAAAAAGCTATTATGTATATATTGCATTTAATCTTCTGTCGAGACAATAACTAATTTAAAATAGATCTTATTTTTAACTGAAGGCTTCAGTGCACCGCCATGTTAATTCGGCTATTCCAGGAATTTCTACACCTGACTGGGATGTACATAATTCGGGTGTGTGATTATGCATGAATTGGACGTCTAGGCAAGCAGATGAACAGAGTACCCTACTTCCACGCCTCTGAAAAGGCAGGTCTCACAATATTCCTCTATTTATTAAAGGTTCTGTTATGGACCGTTCAAGGTGTGGCCAGAGTCGACGACAGGTTACCCGTGATCTCGATCTTTTTTCGAAGATTTGCGGTCAACGAGAGGCTCGATCACCGAGTTGGTAAAGCGACCTGGAAGGCCTTCTGCAGTAAGTCCTCAAAAAAACAAAGGGCGCTACCACTCGCCACACTGTCAAGGTTCTCTCGAAGAACGGTTCGCCGTCGTTATCTTGGCTTCAGAGGGTGCGCAACGCGTAAGGAGCTAGTTCCTTTCGTCCAGTTAAAATTGGAAGCTTCGAAGTATGACCAGAGGAATTTCCTCGAATGACTTTAGAGTATTAGTGGCCCGAATTTCTCTTCCACGAGTCCGGGTTTCACCATTTCACGTCTGAAAGTTTCGCGCATGAGTTTCATGGCGAAAGCTGCAACCTGTTACAGCGGAAAGAAAGCACCGATGTTCGTTGATGGATGTGTAAAATCTGCCGGGTACATTGCCTTTTTAGAGACACGGATGCTAATATTTTACCAACAGGGTATGCTAAGATTCGATGCTTATATTCTTCATTAGAATGGTGCTAAATGCCACTCTCCTCTTAGGACTGCAGTCTGGAAAAAGAAAATCAAGACACTCCACTTTTTTCCCGTTTACCCGAAAGATTTGATATTCAACCCTTGTGAGAAGCAACCTGTCCCCATGTCCCGCCAGCATGATGGAATGAAAGATGGTTCCCTCACAGCTATGGAAGAATCGATAGCAGGCTGTGATATAAATTTGCGTTGATTTAATGCCAAACGGGATAGAGCGGTCGACCAATCACTAACATAAAAACATTTCTAATACACCGTAACAACAGGTTGCCAAATTATTATGGCATGGCATTGTTACAATGCTAGATTTCATTTTTGTGTTAACAAAATAACAGGCCTATGGCAAGGCTTAATGCATCTAAGAATATTTTGTGAGAGGCTATAAATAGTGTAATAATTCCTGCAGCTGATCATTCGCCGTAAATCTGTCGGCAAAGCTATGACGCTTTGACATGCATATTTTTCAAAGCGAAATAACTTTCATTCCTATGTGTATAATCTAAATACGGCAATATTTACGAGGATTAACGCCTGCTTAAAGCTTACACTAATGATGTGCAACGCCGAGAAAAGTCTCCATTTATTTCCCCATTCTTATTGTTGATAGTTGTCAAACCTAAACATCTACGGTCAGGGCACAGCTCTCCTGTCAAGAAGACCACAAACGGATCTGTGAGCTATCGCGGCGACAGGGGGGGATAACTGGAGTTAACCATAATAGAAAATCCTCTTGACTTCTTATGGTGCAAATAACAGCTCGTCCGTGTAATTCGCTCCACTGCTTATTTATTTATTTGCTCATTTCTGCAACAAATTCACCGGAATAATAACACGTCGTCGAATTATTATGGGCATGGCCCTGTCATGGGCGGTACTCGTTCGTCGGATCGCGAGGAATGCGCACGCGCGGGGGGAAGAGCTATGGCGTGGGTTTGTTTGCAGGCACCGGTGACTAGAGAATAACAAGTGAGTGCGCGTTGAAAAGCAAGTTAAAGCGATTAACCCGTCATACGCGATAAGACCGGGGGGGGTGCTGTTGACTAACGCGGTCCCGTTAAGCGGTGGCGAAGCACGAACAGGGCCGAGTGGAAAACTTATTTAGACACCCTGACGCAGAACCTTCGGTGTTAGCAGCCGGAGCCGTTAAACGGGGTACGCGTCAACTCCTCCGCGGTGGCTTATCGTGTACCTACCAATCCCCGCGTGCCCGACACCGACTCGAAGTGATATGCGGTGGGTGCGATCCCACCCAGATAGCGCCGACGGCGAGGACCGGAGCCGAGCTGGGTGGCCGGGGCTCGATGGCGGCTCTAGCAAAACCCCGCCGCTGCCGGGACTGCGCGCCGAGAGAAGAGGGATTTTCCTGCACGCCAACCGCCCTCACGGACTTCTAAAAGAAACTGTTCTTTCGCCACTTCTTTTCCTGATTATTGCTAAACAACCGCTTCGTGTAGCTTTTCTAGGTTTTTGGCAGATCACTTAAAACGTTCACCCAGAGGTACACAGCCACGTTCAGGACATGACGTAAAATGGTTATTTTCTAGCATCTGCAGTAGTAGAGAGTTGTGCTGTAATTGCACTTTGAAATGTATTGGCTACTGCAACGATGGCAGTAACAGTTATGAGCACTGCAGCAAGTACCGGTTTCGATCTCTGACTGGCAACCTGTTGGAATAAAAGCGTAATTCGTCAATAGAATAGAGTTGTTAATAACATTTATAATGTTAATATTTAAGCCACGAAACTATGCAATGCTGCAATAGATTGAAGTAAAACCTTGTAAGGAGAGTTCTCAGTCCGCAATACTTGGATTTTATATTAAGAAATACCGAAACACCTGCATCCATGTTTCCAATTTTTGACGATTTACCTGCCATTCTATTATATATTTACACTTTCTATGCAATGGGTTCTGTACTATTTACTTTTTCTCAGGTCATTTTTAGATCATGTATGTGTTCGCTATACTAATTTATATTGGGAATACACTATGCGTCTTGCTGGTTTCGAACATTCCTTCCTACTATCTGTTATTGAACGTGCTGATGTTAATGCGACCCAAGCTTTAAGACAAAGCCACAATTAAACATTCTAGGCCAGTAATCCCACAGGACAGACATTTTCATGACTTCATACCATCAGCCGAGATCATACCCTTCCCTTGTGATTTCTAGCTGTTGAAATTGTATCTATCATAACTACATCTACCTTTTGCTTTGAGTAACCTTTTTGCGTTCCTGTTGCAGAAAGTCTATTGATTGCGTCCCAAATTACTGCTGCTCTTTCTGGACATATTTGATTTATTGTCAGAATTTCCTTCCTTTGTATGTACAGATTTTCTATAATTATATGCAAATGGCCTATATGTTTGTAGTCCCCTCCTCCCATTTTTTCTAGTGTGGCTTCTGCTTTACCAGCATTGTACCCATTATTACAGAACCCAAACAGGGGTATAAATCCCAACAGCCATCTATCTCTCTTGTTATCTTCCACTTTGTACTAAATGCGCATCAGTTGTTTAAGAGAAAACCATTCACACTTTCAAACTGTTTGATGTGTTGTTGTTGTTTTCACAATTGCTGTTCATTGTTTAAATAAAGGCGTAATTGTGTTTATTTTGTTACGCTTTGCGATTATTGTAAAAGAG
This sequence comes from Nautilus pompilius, assembly GCA_018389105.1. NCBI lineage: Eukaryota > Metazoa > Mollusca > Cephalopoda > Nautilida > Nautilidae > Nautilus > Nautilus pompilius. The sequence continues at coordinate 82,397 of JACATO010000914.1, read as the reverse complement.
GTGTAGATTTTCCATGAGTGTTTCCTTTTCTCAACTGGCATGCGTTTTAAGTCTGCTCACAGACGATATGAGACAGAAAAAGAGAAATGGTGAAGAGAGAGCAACTTATCCGTGTTTCCGAGGTTCTTGTCAGCCGGAAATGTAGCAGCCATCAAATTATTTCCAATTGCAGTTAAGCATAAAGTAATTACCTGCCCCTGATATTTCCCACTGGCAGCACAAGGCGCTGACAAAGAGAAGCATTAACTGGCCCCGTCTGCGTCGGGGATTTTTTTTTTGTTTGTTGTTTTTCCTACACGCAGCATTAGCGAAAGAAGCAATAAGCTAATGACACTGAAAAGGTGTTCGTAACCCACCAGTAGACTGTTCTCAGCCAGCCACTCGCTATGACTCTACAAGCCTTATTTTGTCTTGGGTTAACTGATGTTAACCGAGTGTTACGCAGACCTTTTGGTCTGCTCCCGTTCTTTGCTACGATCTGGCAAGATTACAGGTTATGTGACTGCAATGTTCTCTCTCTCTCTGTACTGACGTCATTTCTCTCTCTATACTGACGTCATCTCTCTCTCTACTAACGTCATCTCTCTACTAACGTCATCTCTATACTGACGTCATCTCTCTCTACTGACGTCAGCTCTCTCACTCTCTGTACTGTTATTTGTCTCTCTCTACTGACGTCAACTCTCTCACTCTCTGTACTGTTATTTGTCTCTCTATACTGACGTCATCTCTCTCTATACTGACGTCAACTCTCTCACTCTCTGTACTGTTATTTGTCTCTCTATACTGACGTCATCTCTCTCTATACTGACGTCATCTCTCTCTATACTGACGTCATCTCTTTCTACTGAGGTCAGCTCTCTCACTCTCTGTACTGTGTCATTTGTCTCTCTATACTGACGTCATCTCTCTCTACTGACGTCAGCTCTCTCACTCTCTGTACTGTGTCATTTGTCTCTCTATACTGACGTCATCTCTCTCTACTGACGTCAGCTCTCTCACTCTCTGTACTGTTATTTGTCTCTCTATACTGACGTCAGCTCTCTCACTCTCTGTACTGTTATTTGTCTCTCTATACTGACGTCATCTCTCTCTATACTGACGTCAACTCTCTCACTCTCTGTACTGTTATTTGTCTCTCTATACTGACGTCATCTCTCTCTATACTGACGTCATCTCTTTCTCTACTGACGTCAACTCTCTCACTCTCTGTACTGTGTCATTTGTCTCTCTATACTGACTTCATCTCTCTCTGTACTGAGGTCATCTTTCTATATACTGACGTCATCTCTCTCGACTGACGTCAGTTTTCTCACTCTCTGTACTGTGTCATTTGTCTCTCTATACTGACGTCATCTCTCTCTCTACTGACGTCAACTCTCTCACTCTCTGTACTGTGTCATTTGTCTCTCTATACTGACTTCATCTCTCTCTGTACTGAGGTCATCTCTCTATATACTGACGTCATCTCTCTCGACTGACGTCAGCTCTCTCACTCTCTGTACTGTTATTTGTCTCTCTATATACTGACGTCATCTCTCTCTATACTGACGTCAACTCTCTCACTCTCTGTACTGTTATTTGTCTCTCTATACTGACGTCATCTCTCTCTATACTGACGTCATCTCTTTCTCTACTGACGTCAACTCTCTCACTCTCTGTACTGTGTCATTTGTCTCTCTATACTGACTTCATCTCTCTCTGTACTGAGGTCATCTTTCTATATACTGACGTCATCTCTCTCGACTGACGTCAGTTTTCTCACTCTCTGTACTGTGTCATTTGTCTCTCTATACTGACGTCATCTCTCTCTCTACTGACGTCAACTCTCTCACTCTCTGTACTGTGTCATTTGTCTCTCTATACTGACTTCATCTCTCTCTGTACTGAGGTCATCTCTCTCTATACTGACGTCAACTCTCTCACTCTCTGTACTGTGTCATTTGTCTCTCTCTACTAACGTCATCTCTCTCTCTCTCTCTCGCTCTCTCTCTCTGTAGGGGGGAAGTAGATATATAAAATTATTATAGTAACAGACACACCAAAGCAACCGCTGAATATTTTAATTATAATAAATTATCAATGTCTTTTTCCAAAGTAATTTATCCTGCTGATTAACGTGGGTTGGGTTATTTCAAAGTAGTTTTAGAATTTTAAAAAAGAAAGAAAAAATTATTCTCTTTCGTTTTTCGCTTCAGCGTAATTTACTTATTTCCAAATGTTTTGTGTTTTCAAAAACTCATTTTAGATTTAAACCCCGATCCCATGTTTGAGGACACCACACGAGTTTCCTTCCACGTGTAAAAACTAAGGGTTCTCGTGGAGACTTTGTTCTACCACCGGTGAGTTGGAAGGGGATGGGCTTGTCTTCTACCAGGCGTCACCAGCTCAGACCCTGCGGATGGGGAAGTCCTTGATGATGGTGAGCAATACTTTCGCATAAAAGCCCTAAAATAATACCCCAAAAAACCGTAACGGCATCAATTTAGATATGGCGGGATACGTTGATGGTGTCTCTCCGAAGCTTTTCATCTCCATGATGGTTCAGAAATGAACAACCTGTCTGATTTGATTTACGATCCCCGTCCGATTACTTCCCCTTTAAGCAGACGTCTTATCGTATTTAAAATATCTACAAACAAACAATTCTCAACGGCTTCCTAAAATCCGAAAGAAATACGTTTTACTTCATCAGTTTCTAAATCATAATTACATTCCGCATTTTATAAAAATTTTATATGACAGACAATTATTGTAAAATTGCAGCTCTGTTTGTTTAAATAAAAGGTTTCAACGTATCAGTCCCCTTCCCAAGCCGATATCCCCCCCCACACAGAAATAAATGATGTCGGAAAAAACCTGCATAAAGAAAAGCGCGACGGTCTTCTGAGGAAAACCCGAAACGTTAAGCAGCTATTAAAGTCAGTTTAGATTAATCTTCACTGTTTAAAATGACATTTTGAAAGAGTTAACAGGGATAAGTAGAGTCAATTTTTCCCCCAAGACATTTCTTCCTAAAGATTACCTTGTACGATGCTTATTAAGTTATTAATTTCGTTTTCTAACTTCATGAGCCTCACTTGGCTTTCTGGTCGTCAGTTCTATGGTTACAAAGCAAAGCGATAGCATCTGGATTTTGGTCATTCCTTATAAAAGCCCGAAGTCCTGTTATTCACCGTAAAGCTGGATTTGAATAAGAACCGTCTCTCTCTCTCTCTCTCCTCTCTCTCTCTTCTCTCTCTCTGTCTTTCAACTCTCTCTGTCCTGGACGTCATCTCTCTCTCTCTCTCTCTCTCTCGTCTCTCTCTCTCTCTCTCTCTCTCTCTCTCTCTCTCTCTCTCTGTATTGTCAACTCTCCTCCTCTGTCCTGACGTCATCTTCTCTCTCTTCTCTCCTCTCTCTCTCTCTCCTCTCTCTCTCTCTCTCTCTCTCTCTCTCTCCTCTCTCTGTAGAACTAGAAGTAGGCGATCAAAATAGATGTGAACGTATATACTGAAGTAGAAGGTAAGGCGGTGGTGTGTATCAAAAGACACCAGTGCCTCGTCTCGAGTTAAAAGTGTAAGCATTGCGCGCGAAGTCAGTCAACAGTCGGTAATCAGAAGCCATGTTCGGCTAACTGGTTCGTTCAGGCTTGGGGGTGGGAGACAGGGAGCTCTGACAGATTGCGTGGCGGATGTCAAGCGCTTTCCACGTTGATTAAACACATCGAGTCAGGCGAGGGGGGCAGGTTATAAAATGTAAGCCCAGACTGGGCTTTCTGGTTTTCCTCCACACGATCTTTCTGCGCTATGCTACACACACACACACAAGCTGTCCACCCACGGTTTCTCTTGATAAATTGCTGGATTCAAAGAACCATTGTCAAAGCTGCCGGTGTTGAATTTACCCTCGGAAAATTAGTCGCGAAATAAATTTAAGTTTACGTTTCAAGTCGAGAACTTATTCTTTACTTTAATATTGAATTTTAAAATTTCCCTTAGAAAATTACCATAAGATCTTTAAAAAAAAATCAACATTGAATAATTATATCATTATAAATGATAATGAAATCAAAAGAAAACAATTATCAGCTTTTAATAATCACGTTAGTGGCTCAAATATTTCATTAATTCTCCGTCAAAGCAAAATTTTAAATGGTTTTTGTCATTTGCAGAGAAAAGTGCATTTTTTTAAATAATAAATCTAATTGAGCATCGCTCAGGTATTCGAGGTACATGTACATAATTTTGTGTGGGCATCGAATATAGAGTTAGATTGAATAAATGTATCTCCAGATCTTGACCAAAGAGTACCTGACGAAAGAAATGCATAGACGATAAGTTAGAAAAGATGCAAATGGTTAAGTATTACATTAGTAATCATGCGACCAAAGTTAAACGAAAGAGCAAGAAAACTGGCAATTATTTCCAGGCACTTTAGTCAGTTCCGTATGAATAACAATAAAATATGCACGGATTTCTTAGATAGGCAAGGATACTTCCTTGGGTTTATCCAGGTGCTCTTCTCTTTGCTGAAGCCTCGTTTAGTAAATGGATTTCTGTGAATTATTTTAATACTGTTCCGTTATTTACTTTTAAATACACCGGCCGACCAAAAGTTGCTTCTGTTCTGCAGTTTCACTTGCGTATTTCTTTGGAAAAAAACTTTAAAAACTTTGTTTTTTTTTTTTGCAAATTAACTGACTTGCTTAAAACAAAAATGTATTACTTTTTCCAGCTGTTACAATATGTTTACCCCCAAAAGTTCCGAGTATGCAAAAGCTATTTGAACGAGTCACCATGCAATAATTTTTTTTTTAAATTTTAAATGCTCCAATACTATTCTTAAATAATGAATTAAGAACGTAATAAGCGGTTTTACTTGGAGCGGTGATCGTATTAAACGTGTGAGTTACTGTGGGCAGAGATCGCACTATCAGGGAAGGAACGTTCCAGTATAAATAAGAAATCGTTTGATATTTGACAAGAAGATACCACCGATTTTAAACAGAAACTACTGAATAATTTAATTTAATTTCTCAATTAAAAGACATTTACAAGCAACGCTACCTTAATTAAATAGTTTCTTTTAATCTAGTTTTCACGCGAAGGTAAAAAAAAAAAAAAATAGTCTTCCACTTCACCTGGGGTAAGAAGGTAGGTTGATACCTGTATTACGTTTTTTCTAATTGCCACTATTAACAACTACCACTTCTGGCAACTTAATTTTGTTGCCAGGCAATACGACGTAGTATCGAGTCTTCTAGACGCTTTATCCACTTATAACCATGAACATTAGTACTTCTAATTATTACAGAATAAAACAATGTTTTTTTGATCTGTAATCTTAAAACTCTTAATATCTAGAGTCTTCTGTTGGATTCACTCTGACTCGACTAGCAAGATCGGATATTTTGTAGCTTGTCTGATGATTCTGTTATACACGTTCAGATCCGAGAGAGATTTTAAAGAACCTAACCCTTAACCCGATCAAGTATCCGTCCCAACGCTCTAAATATTGTTTCCGCTCATCACAACCAAAACCCGGATAAACCAAAGTAAAAACTACGACTTCATCTTTAATTAGTATTCCAGTATCCTCGGGTAGAGTTATCGCATCGGCGGTTAGGTTTTTGAGAGGAGAGCAAAGCTGGATGCTTTCTCATCTCCCGTGTCGTCGGCATCTACCCTCGCACAGAGAAATGTGAGGACGAGTGCGTGATGGTCCACAATTAGTCCGCGGGGCGCAGACCCGATCTTTCCATCTGATCGTCTAAACCGAAACCGGCGGACAGACTCCACTGTCGGCGAGTTTAGCGTTTTTGAAGCCCGCGTAGATTCTAAAAAGCAACAAAAGCAGCAGCAGCAACAACAGCAACAACAACAACAAAACACGCACAAGTAAATACGTACATATGGATGGATGTGTACCTACATAACAGCAATAGACAAACATAACAAAAATGGGTATTTCAAACATCACAGAGTCCATTGTCAACAGAAAGCAAAACAAATCGCATCTGTGGATTTTTTATTGACATTGGACTCTACAATGTCGGGAAACTCTCCGCATTGTTCGCTTTTATACGCATTGTGTTTAGCATCGCCCCCGTGTTTGTTTGTTTGTTTGTTTGTTTCCTCTAATAAAATTTTAAAAAAAAAGGTCCTATCTAGAGCACGTGACATCTGAAAGGTAACGTTCTTTACAAAGAGAGATTAAAGTCCCAGTTTTAACATGCATCGCTAATATTTATGATTCCATGAGAGCTGGCTGATTATTTTAGATTCATACGTCAGAGACCGACAGCTTCCGTTTTAACTCTTTTGAAGTGAGAGGGAGAGAGAGAGAGAGAAGCAAAAGCACTGGCTTCATATAAAAGCGATACATCTCACCAAGGTGCGACGCCACACGAGCAGCCAGAAGCCGTATAGCAGCATCTTCAATAATAATAATAAGGCTCGCGCAGTCGTCTTCGACAGGAGAGCCCTGCATTGACCATAGATCTTTGGTACTGTGACTATCGAACTAAGAAGGGAAAGATATTTTCGCTGCTCTGCTCTATAGTATTGGTATAATCTTTAAACGAGAATGAGACATTCTGAGCATCTACCCCCCTCCCGTGTATATTATATTGACGGGTGTTCCGGCTAACGACAGGATTCACCTCAAGGCTTTGGGAGACGGAGACAAGAAGTTGAATGCCTTGATTTCTCTTTTAGACTTGGATCACAAGACAGATGCATCGTGTACCGCCACCTCGCGCTAATAATTACTAGGTTTGTAGTATATTCAGATTTTCGTTAGAGAGTTTACATTATTTATGCTGCGCCAGTATTCATGGTTTGCTCGTGAGAGCCGCTGTGATCGTGTCACGTGATTAGAGGGGGGCGGGGCGGGGTAACAAAGTCCCTGGGTGGGTAAAGTCGACATCGTTCTTGCTCTTCTTCTGTAAGAAACAGTTTAACAAATCCCTTCGGGATAAAGCGTACAACCGTTGGTACGAGTAGCTCGAAGACGAAAATCGGTGTCAGGTGAGCAGCTGCACACAGGTGGAGGAACTGTCGCTGGGGGGGGGGGTGGTGGAATAATCCCCGATCAGGGAGTAGAGACACACGACGACGGCAAGCGGGGTTGTTGGCGCTGGACGGGAAACCCAAATCGGGTGGCAATACGGACGCTTCCTGGAAAACCAGCCCTTTCCACACGATTGTCGGAACGTATGGTAGCAACTTCCTGCTCGAGGTGGACGTACGTGACCCGCACTCCCAAAGATGCAGGTGTGTCCAGACTAATCTGGCCTGGAAGGGAACTAGCCAGCGCTGCCGTGGTTTCATCAATTGGTCGGCCGCGCCGTCCGCCACACGGCTAAACCCCGGCAGCGCTTACGAAGATGGGTAATGGCACCGGTCGAAATCTGAGAAAAGCACATCGTGACAAGACGTCAACATATCAACGAGTAACCTCCCTTACTTTTTTTTTTTATTGAGAGGGACCGTTAATTAGTCAGTAAATGATGCCGTGATAATGTCCGGGACGAAAAAAAAAAAAATGTTCTTATAGGAAAAGCATGAATGATAGTGACCAGAAATATTTCAAAATTTACCTGATTTCCATCCTCACCTTTTCAAAATTTGAAAAAATAACCTTCCCCCCCCCCACACACACACACACCTGTGTATCTTAAAATGGACACCGTCTGTCTCTGAATAACGCCAGTAGAGCTCGTCAGAAAAGTGACTATTTCACTAATAGGATGACAACTTCTATAAGCTCGGATGTGTATTTAAACATTTATTTGATGCTGTGTCGGTATTTATAAATACAGCTGCCAATAATAGCGGAAATATTTTAATGTAACATCTTATCCAGCTGTCTCACCTGATGCTCTTTTTCTTTTTTTTTTTTTTTTGGAAAATCTGTATATAACTTTTGACCGTACGTCCTAAAATATCCCTCTCTTCCGACGATTTTAGAACGTTACCAGCTCACACCGTGTAGTCAATTCTCTCTTCCCCTACCTTGGTGCACGATTCCTGTGGCTAACACCGAGATTTACAGCGTGTCTCTCCATCTTCTTTTGTCAGCTAGCGATTTAGTAAATCGCATCACTAATTGTCAGAATATCATTTATTTTCCTAACAGATTTTTTTAAGTTCTCTAAAGTTTGGGTTTTAAGTAGATTTCACTCATTTGGCACCGCTAAATTAAAGGGAAATTTTACTTCTCGATTGGTAGTTTGATACTGAATAACTAGGTGAAGTCTCCGGCGGACAGAGATCTACAGGTAGACTCAAAGTCTTTTATCCTCGTATATTAATTTAATATTTATAATTAAATATACGTATTTTAAGTTTTCAAATCACTAACACTTAACTTGGGGTTCTTTTTGCTCCACGCGTCTCGTGAGATCAAAAAGCTTAAGATTATCACGTTTAACTCGATTTAGTATTAAAGGTTCTGGAAGTATCTTATATGAGATTGCAAAAGAATGAAAGATGGGGAAAATTTTATTCTGACTATCAACAGTTACAGGTCAAAAGTAAATATACACCGTAGTGCAAAAGTATACATTTATTCTGGAACCGCGCATAGATGGCGCTGGCAAAACATGAGCTGGGTTAATACTTTATGGAAGAGCCTTTTGCTTTAAGCCCCGAGTCATTGTGTGGACAACACCAACAATCTTGGCTTTCCAAAATCCAACCCCATTCCTGGAACTTAACCTTTATTGGAGAGTTCCGAAAATTAGGTTTACGGTGACACTTTCGGAGAAATCGGTCGGGGCTAGCGCAGGGGTGCTCAGTGGAATTTACATGAAGTGATTGGTCAGACCGTGGCGGAGTTGTGGCACCCTAATTCTCCATCTTTGCGCTGCACGGGTAAGATGGGATATCACCTAAGATAAAAATGCCGGAACGGAGGACCAACGGCACAGACCGACAGAAATCTCCAGCAGAGAATGCTGAAGTTTCGGCCAAGAGTTGTTTACTTGGCCGACTGACCGCTACGTCCGCTCAGTGGTCGAAACTGCACCCGGAACCCTGACAGATATACTGCGATACTCTTTCTTTTTTGTGGCTTGCAGATGGTTCGATATAAATTCATGTTAAACTGCGCCATATTTGCATGTGACTGCTATCCCAAGAACTGTAAAAAGCTGGCCCCATCGGGAAAAAGATGCCCGCAATCCAAATGGTAGGAGGCTGTGGTACCATGGCACAACGTGGAGTGCGGAGTTGTTTGTGTCTCAACGTTCTTCCCAAGATATCATCTGATGGTTCTCCTGGACACCTGCGCACATTCTGCCACTCTTGCATCTGAATGTTGTGGGTGGTCGGTGTCCATACTATACTTTACAGCACGGATTATCCGTTCTTAGCTTTGAAATCGAGGACACCACTTGAAGGGTTGTCTTTGCTTGTCTTTAACGGGACAGTCACCCTGTTAACAGTTGACAGCGAAATATTTCGTCTTGACGTTTTCTGCTGTTTCTACCAGCAACCTAATGCCCACCTATGCGCTCCCTTTCGACATCAATCAATCTCCATGAACCTCTTGTACATGGAATGGCTTTCTGCCGATTATAGACTATTCTGTTTTGCGTACCTGTTCCTCTAGCGCGCAAATACGTGCTTTTCATATGACTGGGAGAGATCATCTGAATCTCAAAGGATGTGTTTTTTGCTGATGTCACGTTCTTGTAGATTGCTGAAGATGTTGGTTAATAGTACTGTACAAAATTTAAAAAAAAAAATGGTATTAATATACACTTCCGCATTCTTTGAAACTCTCTTATATCAAAACCACGATAGCGTCTAGCCCTTTAATCACCCCATTAACATTATTTTTCCAACAGAACTGATTGAAAACATGATTTACCTTCTAGTGCGTGTGACCTGTTTAGTTGGAGAAGAAATTAGAATTTCTGAAAACTTTTACAAAACTGAACTATATTAATTCCTTGAATTTGATAAATGTATATAAATTTTTACGCATTCATAAGATTTTATCAATTTTTAAAAAAAAGTTCTTAACAAATCTTTAGAAAAACTTTCCTTGTCAATAAAAGATGCGTTTTAAATATAAATTTGTTTTAGACTGTATCATTCTTCTATCTGGCGGGCACCAACAATCTATCAGCAAGGTTAAGCAAGATATCAGCAAATATCTTATTTCTTTCATAAAGTACTTTTTCAGAAGTTAAATGGCTGTTTCGGACATTTGCCACTACTTTACAATTAGTAATACAGCTAACTAAGAAATCTAATCAAGATGATCTTTCTTTGTCGCCATCACCGAGGGATGGGTGGACTTGATTTGTTGTCGTGGAACGCTGCTGTTGTTGTAGCAAATCTTTTACAATTAAATTTTTTCTTATTGTTTCGGTGGTTGGACTTGGTCTTGAACGTGAGATCTGTTGGTTACTAATATGTTTTGGGCAGAGCCGTAGCTCAGCGGTTAGATTACTGGACTGCTAGGTTGAAGGTTTGCGTTCGAATCTTGAACAAAACTGACTCGGTTTGGCGTACCTGCATGGCATGGTTTCTTTTCGATCTTCATCACCAGCTGGTCGCATGGGTTACTTTTGAATGCTTCTGGAAAATCCCAGTGGGAATATTCCTACTTATGGCAGAAGTTACGCTGGTAGCTCTAGACTGGCTGGCACATAGGTCACCGTTTAAGAGCTTCAAATCATACCTAGGTAACTACTCGCCTGATCAGCAAGACTAATATCCCACTTTTAAGCTAACCTTTTGAGACGTCTTCCAAACCTGGACAGGGGTCAGGCAAATAGAGTGAGTCTCACGGTTCTTATCTCTAATTAACAGTTATAAAAAAAAAAAAACTACAAAGATCAAACAGTTCGAGTATCGATATAAGAATCGATATTAATTCTCGAACAGGCTACGTTTAAGATCTGTCTACAGACTCTTGTATTTTCTGTCTTATTTTGATAGGAATTTTGACGGTGTCAAAGAATGCAAAAGTAGTTTACCAGACTGAAGCAGAGAATTTTTAAGAAAATCTTGGTTATTTTGAGTTATTAGCAAAAGTTAAATATACTAAGTCACCTGCGCATCAAATATTGCATAAAAATATAAATGAGAAAGTAAGAAATTCAACAGATAAGAAAATATCAGTCGCTCATGTTACAAGTGGTAACAAGCATTTAATAATAATAATAATAATAATAATAATAATAATACTAATAATAATAATAATAATAATAATAATAATAATAATAATAATAATAATAATAATAATAATAATAATAGGCCATTTATTATTAACAATACAGTGGTCCATGTATGAAGCATTACCTTGGAGTGAAGTTCAATGTGATACAAAGAAATACATTTTAAAATGAGTTGAAGAAACGGATTTTATATAAATCGAAAGAAAGACTCTCTGCCTATGTTCTACATATTTGGTAATACAATCTTTTTCAGCAATTTCATATCAAACATAATGGAAACGGCTAGAACAATTTTAAAGTTATGGAGGTACATTTTATATAATGTTCATTAGATTACTTTTTAATCTGCTGTGTTCTTTCTAATAATTTGGTAATTAATGACGTTATGATATAAAAAATTTAATATTAAAGAATTTATAAAACTAATGCTTAATCGCATCATCGTCCATGACATTTAAAAAATCGCATTTTAATATGGTTATTTTCTTTAGAAATGTAGGACGTCATTTTCAGTTATGCTACTAGAGGCTCGAGAACAGTACCGGCGAGCGGAAGTGTATGTGGCGTTAAGAAATAGCTGAGGCGCGACAGAACAGCGCACTCCGAGTATAAATGCTTTGTATTTGATTGTAAAGATGACAAACTTTGTTCAAAACTAGCAGCTGCTTAAATTGGGCTGTTGACCCGGATGTTACTTCCAGGATTAAAGAGATTTCTTTCGAACATTGTTGTCATAGTGGTAAACTGAGATGGGGTTCGTTGTTGGTTGGGTACTCTGCAGCGAGCCGGCGTTAATGAGAAACAGATCGGGGGTGGGCGCCCCGACTGGATGCTGGCGGCGCAGATACGTCAAGACCATCTTGCTTCCCGAAGAGACGCAGCCCTACGACAGAAAGTCCACGAACGCCATTTGAAATGACGGAAAACAAACAAACGAGAGCAGCAGCGGCAATAACAACAGGTATTCCACATTTTCACGGAGTTCCGACTTGGGAGTAGCAGGCAGCAGGACGGTTTCCGGCTGGAATCCTCCACCGACTCTAATTCGCGGAGAGCCCGACAGTCGAAGGCGAGGTGCGCCTCTTACACTTACGTAATCACGTTACGACTTCCGCCTATTCAATAAAAAGTTTATTTATGTTACTCGTTCTTTTTATCCCCCTCTCGGAGGGAGGGGGGGAGGCAGAGCCTCGCCGACAATTCGCCCGCCTGTTTTCACAGGAGAGATAAATATTTATCTGTACCGGGCCGGCGGCCCCGTGTCGCTAGCAGCTTGAGCCCGATCGAACAAAGCAGGGTTCACGTAACAATTCAGCACCGCGAGATGTATTCTGTTTCGCGGGGCCAGTCAGCCATATGGAGACAATAAGTTCGTCCCTTGCTTATTTATTACCTGCTATTTCTTTTCTCTTCTCTAATTCGAATTCACGAAAACTTTGCAGAAGTCAAATGCGCGATGAAGAGTCACGTGGATTGGGGCACTTCGCTGTCTCTTAGTGACGCGTTGCGAAGTTACCGTATCCAAGCAGAGGGTCCTATCGATAACTCAAGACCCCTACTTAAATAACTGGGCACAACAAGAAAAACCAACCGGATGAACTAGTGAGGATTTTGATTTTTAAACTTTCATTATTCTCAGGCGCTCAAGCTTTAGTTTGGGAAGATAATTTATTGCAAACCTTGTTGGAAAGAGCCGACACAATACGCATATCCTCGATACCCTGACTGGGCGTTCAGCGCGCCATCTACCGGTCCACGGGGGGGGGGAGTTATTTACAGGCGTCGACAAAAGTCGCCGACACCAACACAGTAGCAGCATCATCTTCATTAGGATTCCGCGGTCCATCGTGGCTTCAGACCGTTTCGTGTTATGTCCCTAATATAAAACCATATCGCACATCCTCAGTAAACGCCCAATCTACCTGAAAATAAGACGCCTTTACTACACTCACCGACAAAAGTTTAAGGGTTAGAAAATGATGAAATATTCAGTCTAAAAACACCTACATCAGATCGCACGCAAAGTCTGTTAGGGTTCGATCTGCTTAGACAGGTTATAGAAAGGTTTCTGATCGATAAACTACACACCCTGACTTCGTGAATGTGTAACTCTAACTTATTCAGTTCTGTTTAAAAAATTTTCCCCCCTTTTTTTAAAAAAAAAAATTATAATAATTGCCATTGCGAGTTAACTGGCGTAATGCTTTTAATGGCAGTTTATTTGGTCAGGTTCCAGACAGGGGCGGACTCTTTTAAATCCTGGCCGGTGGGAGAGTCGGCTGTTCGGACCAATATTCAATTACTTCTCGATAGAGTCTGCCCTGCTTTCTGCCGGGGACCGAATGCAGGTGACGCTGCTCCTGTTTCTAGTCTTCATTTACACCCGTACAAGTGATGTCGCTCCTCACGGTAGGGAGGAAGAGGGCCGCGCGCGTTCTGTAGATTGCTTCTCCCCCTCCTCCGATCAGTAGATCGCTGTGGCGCAAGAAGTCTGATGAGAATCCTGTCCACCATCTGCTTGTCGCCAACGGTTTTCTTTGCAAGGCTTCCTACAATTTTTCTGGTTAGTCCTGTTTGTGACTAATGGAATATACTCTTAGAAGAAGGGGGGGGACTTAGGGTCTTCGGGGGGAGGGGTTATTTAAGCCGAATATGTGAAACGCTTTTACACACACACATATACATAGATACACATATAGCACGCACATACTCGTCGTACACCTTGTCTTTTTTCTTTAATACGGTGCTATCTCCTGTGAGAATTTTAGCCATAGAGACTTCAGATTACACCATTCTCTTATTGATTCTTAAACTCTTGTTATTATTATTATTATTATTTTATTATTATTATTATATTATTTATTATTATTATTATTATTATTATTATTATTATTCTTATTATTATTATTATTATTAAACGACGGGCTCGCCGAAAATGCGTAGCTTTATTCACGTTACCAGAATAAAATGGTCGAGAGTAGTAGATCTTAGACCTCTGTCCGTTTTTTGAGACCATCCCCAAACTTCTACTACCGGGAAGTGGAGGGTTAGGGGGAGATTACCTTTTTATGGATTCCTCGTACCGTGACGCAGCCTCAGAAAGCTCTTGAAGTGCAGGAGGAAGAAGGGAGGAGGGAGAGCGTGGTGTCGCTGCTCTTGGGGGGGGGGAACTGGCGTGATGACTAACTACTAACTCGCCTTCGTCCCGATCTGCGTTCCCAAGACGTTCTCGCCGGCAGCCGAGAGGCAGGGTTCTGTCAGGTAGGAAATTAACACCTGGGGGGGGGGAGACAATATCATTAAGCGCGTGCGTGTGCGCTGAGGGGATGATGGGGCGCAGCTACGTCGTCAGGCGGACCGCGCTACCAGCCGGCCCTTTTGCTCGCCCGGACCCGCTGCAGGTGCGCATCATCGCGCTCAACCAGAGCTGCCAACCGTCTTCCGCGATCTGCTGCCGGAAAGTGGGTTGTTTCTTTACTGTTTAAACCAGGGACTCCCGGAACGGTCGGAATATTATCGGCGCGAGTGGGTGCTGAAAACGTTCGGGATAACGTAGAAGATACGCAAGATGTGTGTTTCGTGTACTCCAGAGATGCGGTCGGAATAAAAACACCGACAGATTTACTCGGACGAAGGAAATGTAATTAGAAGCGAAAGTGAAATACACCGAATTCAGAGACCTAATTTTTTCTAAATAAAAGTGATCCACTGTCTTATTCCAGCTGTCTAATCAGTTCTGATTTCCTCCCACTCTCTTTGTCGAGCTTATAACTTTGTGCCACTAAAGAATTTAATCCATCCCAATATTAAGTATATATATATATATAAGAGTTGAGAAATTTTCACCTTAATGTTAATTTTTCTCGGTATTAAAACTTTATTTTTACTTAAATTGCAGAATTTATTGTTCCACTTATTTCCATTCGCTTTTAGTTTTTCCCAGCTTAAATTATTTTAGATTTAAATAACTTAACTACATTTGAAAATTTCACCTCCTGATTTAAAACTATACAGCTTGTTTATGAAAGTTTGATCTGTATCACTTAAAAGTTCATTTTAAATACGTGCTGATTCATCTAATAATAGCATTTAAATATTTTAAAGTATCAAAAGCCAAATGATTGCATACAACAAACAGCGGAGATGGACTTAATCGTAAGACAACATTCATCGAACTAGTCTATAAGCATTTATCTGTGAAGTGAATAACTTAACTTCAAAACAGAACATACAAGGATTCAATATCTAGTAGGAACTTATCCGGGCTTTGAGATAAGAAAACAAAATTAACTGCTACTCTGCTGAATGTGATTCGAAATTTGGTAGCTATTTTAAAGTAATCAGATCCTAAGATGAATGTACAGTAGATGTTCCCCCACAAAACAGATCGTCACAAATTAACACCAACAGGTTCTCCTGTTGTTCACAATGATGCGTAACAGTAGCTAAAATTTTCCAAGACAATAAAGCAGTGTAAGGCATCTTCTTAAATCTAAACACAATTTTGGCGAAACTTTGCGTTTTTTAAATAAAGGTTCTTGCGTAATTTTATTTCCCTCAAAACAGCTGAACATCTTTTGAATCTTCATTGGTTCCCCGACCGGTCTCGAGGATGTACGGTCGTTGCCATGAAGACAACGCCTCGTAATATTCGAGCAAACAAACAACAAAGAGATATTTTTTGATGTTCAAATTTTATTCGAAACGAACATTTTTAGACAAAGCCATTAGAAAGTATATCCTCGCTATGTGTTTGAAATGCCAATTGTAGAGCAGAAGTTCGCGTCCGCGGTCTTTCGGGAAGTGACGTTTTCTTCCAAAGACATCCACTTAAGGGTGCTGAGTCGAGATGGGACAGAAACTCAATTGTAATCTCCGATCGTCGAGGAAAGCAGTAAAAGAGGATGACTGATTTTAGGTCAAGTAGAAGAATTAGCCTGCATGCTTTTCAACCTTCGTTCGCCTTAATCAGTGAGAATGGTCGACGACAGAGTGTAACGCTTCTCCTAATATGTGTCTGACAGTAAATTGCAATATGATTTATCTAAAACTTGGAAATATCATAATTCAAATGCTAAATCCAATTTTCTAAAAATAAGATTTTCTGGTAAAAGAAATTGAGTGAGTAATTTTGTTTTTTTTTTATGTGTGGTATTTAGATTATATCATATAATACACCGGGCACACAATAAAAACGGTAAGCGTAGTGTAGGTTTATCACTAGATCCTTTTCAGAGAGTAAGCGGATACCTTTCTAAAAAGTCTCACTGTTACCTAATTATTTTTTATGTAGTCTGCGTAAGCCATTCAGCAGCAACGCATCACATACAGAACGATGACGTCCGACACATGCCGCTGCACACTTATCCGTTTACCTTCTGAAGGAAGCTGGAGAGTGGTCCCGATGTTCGAGATCACGTGACAGCGCGGCCCAAACTTATGAAAATAGTTAGAAGAGGAGGAAACAGTTATGAGGACTAAAGAATTACGTCAGCCAAAAAAGGGGGCACCGGGTTTTTAGTAAAAGCAGTTGTTAGGAAATGGAATGGATTACTGTCGTGGCGAGGGTGTTAATCGTGTTAATAACCGAGTTGATAACTATTTCTTTTTCCCGTGGTTCTATGCTTAATTATTCGTTATCTTTGAAGGGCCTGGCTTTCCACCAATTTCGACTTCGGCCAGAAGTAATGACGAGATGTCTCATCACTTATTATAATAATAATAATAATATATATAAAACCCTTGATGAATTTCACGCTTAAACTAATCTAATTAATAAAACTACATTTTTCGAAAGAACATTTTATTGCTTCCTTTTTCTCATATTACTTATTTTTTTTCTAATTTGCTAAATTACCGAAACCTTTAGTTAAGATTTACTTTTATTGTCGTTTAGATAGTTTTTTTAGTACGTTCTTTTCACTTACCGGGCTAAAATCGCACTGGTTTTTAAATTAGCGTCCAAAATAATCTGTCCGCCCCCGAATTGCGCAATCTAAGCAACTACCCAACACGGTTACTTCCCGTCACGGTCGGCTGACCACCGGGGCATTAGATTACTTCGCCGCGAGACGCCGCCTTTCATCAGCAGACCAGGTTTGTTTTCCGGATAACGAGATTGCTACTTAGCCGTCATTAGCCGTGAGATTACGGCAGAGCGCTTTAGCCGGGGAACCCGGCACGGTTACAGGCAACTCCGAGGTCTGCGATAGGTCTGTCGCAGATGAGTTGAAGCTAATGAGTAGCAGTTGACTTTGGAGACGATCCGTTCGTCGAGACAGAGAGAGACGACGATCCCTCTTTCGGTTTAAGCTTCCCGTGATCTCAGACTCGTCGCGGAAACTTTGCTGCTGAACACGCACACACACAACACACACACACCACACACGCGCGCGCGCGCGTGTTTAGTAGAATTCTATTTAAAGTATTCTAAATCTATTCCATTAAATATTTTTGAAAAATTAAAAACTATTCCATTTTTATTCTAAAAAAAAAAAATAATAATAAAAATTTGGTTTGAAATCATGAAGAAGAAAAAAAGAAGCATTAGGCCAAATAGGGTAATGAAGTATCGAATGAATCATCGATGATCGCAGATTAAAAGGTATGAAGGGCGGCGAGAGCTCAGCGCAATGAATTTCTGAACAGGGAACCTAAAGAGAAAAGAAAATCTTTATGGCATCGGTTAAAATGCTATTAAAAATATCTGTCTCGGAGAATCTTCCTTAAAACCGCATTAATGGTTGATAGTTCATCCTGTCTCTAACAATCTTGTAGATGGTCTGCTAATTACCCAGGACGTCTACTCCGATGTATCGGACAGAAGCCAAAATAGAGGGAGATTCTATCAAACACAGATGGCGCCACGGGAGATCCGTCATTCTCACGGAATGAACACCGAGATATTTCTTGTTTTTTTTTTTGTTTTTTTTTAATGAAATTTGCTTAGAATTTTCCTTTGCTTTCCTGCGATTCATGTGAAAACCTTCGGTAATCTACTTATTAATTTGCTGTGGGTGCAACATCTGCCAATAAAGTGGCGATTGTTTGCAAAAACTTGGTGAGGCTTTGAGGAGAGAAAACCGACCCCGGTATAGAATGGATTCCGGTTCCATTGTCGGCAGCGCCGGATAATTTGTGTCCATCCCGATCGACTCCACTGTTGGGCTTCGTCCCAAATCCTCTCCGGAAAGAAAGGAATTTTTTACCGCTAGACTTTTATGTTAATCGGCTAATGTCACTCAAATTCGAGAACATTCGTACGTCGGCCATTTTCTTTCTTTCTTTTAGACGGTGATCTTATCCCGGTTAAAGATGGTGCCCCGGTGGTTAGTATCTGCGCACGCGCCCGACCGTTAACGCAGACCGGGAGCCGGGACACTAGCCGGACGGGGGTGGTGGAGGAGAAGAGCGAGAAGCAATACGCAAAGGAGGAACGCCGAACTGAGTCGCTCCCGACCGATGTATTGTTGTGTGTGTGTGTGTGTGTGTGTGTGTGATGGGCAGCCGTTTTCTAATTTGCAATCTCGTCGTTGCTTTTTCTTCTTTCTTTATTCCCCCGCTGTCATGGCGTCTGATCTATTGGACTTAAACGTCCGCTGCGGGACACGAAAGCCATAAGGGAAAACTATTCGTTTCTGTTATTAATATACGTCACCGTAAACGAAATAACATTCGTAACGTAAGGTTGTGAAAAAATTTGGAGTTAATTTAATGTTTATTTAAAGTCACTGCTGTATGCGTAAGGGAGAAACAGAGTAACTCCATCTAGCCGACCCCCATTTACGTTCTACATGGATTGAATTGCATTAATGACAACAATATGGTGAGACGGTGTAGCAGCACGCTTGCTGCCTCCTCCCCCTTATTTTTTGTGTTGGTTTTTTTTTTTTTTAAAAAGAAGTAAAAAAAGGGGGAAGCGTTGGGTCACGTAGCTTTGTTGCCAAAACTGAATTTTGTTGCAGTTGAGTTGGGGTCTGAGACATTCAGAAGTTTTAAAAGAGGAAGCTGATTTATGAAAGAGCAGAGAGAGAGAGAGAGAGAGATGATGTCAGTATAGGGAGAGAGAGAAATGACGTCAGTACAGCGAGGGGGAGAGAGAGATGACGTCAGTATAGGGAGAAAGAGAGAGATGACGTCAGTACAGAGAGAGAGATGACGTCAGTATAGGGAGAGAGAGATAGAAATATGACGTCAGTACAGAGAGAGGGAGAGAGAGATATGACGTCAGTACAGAGAGGGGGAGAGAGAGAGAGAGATGATGATGTCAGTATAGGGAGAGAGAGAAATGACGTCAGTACATCGAGGGGGAGAGAGAGATATGACGTCAGTACAGAGAGGGAGGAAGAGATAGATGACGTCAGTATAGGGAGAAAGAGAGAGATGACGTCAGTACAGAGAGAGATGACGTCAGTATAGGGAGAGAGAGATATGGACGTCAGTACAGAGAGGGGGGGAGAGAGAGAGAGAGATAGAGAGAGAGAGAGGAGAGAGAGAGAGAGAGATGATGATGTCAGTATAGGGAGAGAGAGAAATAACGTCAGTAACAGAGAGAGAGATGACGTCAGTATAGTGAGAGAGAGATAGAAATATGACGTCAGTACAGAGAGAGGGAGAGAGAGATATGACGTCAGTACAAAGAGGGGGAGAGAGAGAGATGATGATGTCAGTATAGGGAGAGAGAGATGACGTCAGTACAGAGAGGGAGGGAGGGAGAGAGATGACGTCAGTACAGAGAGAGGGAGAGGGAGAGAGATGACGTCAGTATAGGGAGAGAGAGATGACGTCAGTCAACAGAGAGAGGGAGAGGGAGAGATATGACGATCAGAGAGGGAGGGAGAGAGAGAGAGATATGACGTCAGTACAGAGAGGGAGGGAGGGGGAGAGAGAGAGAGGGGGGGCTTCTGGTTTTAGAAAATGTCGAAATAAAATCTTTGAAAAAACGCAAAACAGCTTTTTAGGGAGTTGTTAAGATCATCTTTTGGCGCCATCTATACTTTATTGAGACCGGTATTGAGCCGGAGATACCTCTGCGCACAGTCAATGCCCAATGAATGTAATTGCTCTTTACTAATCCACACGCTAACGCCCATAATCGCGGTCGGTTCCATCAGTGAAACATTCTATTTATTATATATAAATAATTTGTTATAGTGTATATATGCATATTAGAATATAGCTGTTATAAAATGCGTACATAACAGCGCATATTGCAATAAGTTACTGTCGAAGATTTGACCGCAGAAAACTTGTTTTATGAGCGTATCTCTTTTTGTCATTTTTCATTACGTCCACAATCATGGATGCAAGTGCTTGTATTTCCTGCATTTATCTTGCAAAGATGTACACTGACTGTTCGGTAAAAAACTTCCAACGTGTCGTTCAGAAGATGCTATTAGAAGTATCGTCATGCAGCGAATGTAGATGCATGTGGAACCAGCAAAGGCAACGACTTTTGCTCGCGTCTGCCACCCTGACTTTCGCACATCAATCCGTTCAGTGTGCTGCAGGGGACATCGCCCGGCGCGCCCGTGATGGCATTTATGCTAAAACAGCTAACGATAGAGCGCTCTGATAGTATCGGGATATTCAAGAGATTGGTGAACTTCGGATTTTTGTCATTTTGTCAAAATGGACAAATTACTAGAGGCGCAACACGACACCCGCTCACATCGAAACAACAGCAAGATGGTCTAGGAATACGTTAGTTGCTACGTAACATTCGCATGCGAAAGTTGCCATGGAGCAGCCAACTATTTGCTTGTTTATTGCTCTCTGAAGCGATTACTTATTTACCATACTCGATGTAGCAAGAAGTTTGAGTGCAGAAAAAGCTTATCGATGACAATAAATAAGCGATGTTCTAGAGAAGAGCGAGGCCTTGAAGTTAAGGCTTTTTACTCGGGTGGGAGGAGGAAGGGGGCATTTTAATAAAACGAGGCTGGAATAGCATCGCTTACCTGGAGTTCAGGCAGGTTTCATCTACACTTTCTTAGCACATTATAAAAGCTAACTGAATGTTCGGCTGTTTTGGAATAGAAATTCGTTCGATGATGTCCTGCTCGCGTATGATCGACTACTCGCAGTGTTTACCGATGCTACAATCTACGCTGCATCCACAGAGTCGTGCACACCCGAAAAACACAAACAAAATGGGAAAAACTGCTTGCGCGTGGAATGTTAACAATAAAATTACCAGTTAGATAAAGCATATTTATTTATTTACCTTAGGGATGCTGTATAACCCATAATGACTTACTAAACGCTATAATATGTCGTAGATGGCATCGGATACAAATTGGCGAAGCCAATTTCAGTATTAAACGTTACTCACGACGCCATGGTCCATCTTCATATAATTTTCAGTAGTAACACTAGAAAATATAAACTTTCAATTACATTTTAAAAAAAAGAAAAATAAACAAAGGAATTATTGTTTTGACTAGTCATTCTTAATCTAGAATGTACATCAAATGCAGAAAATCGAATCATGCTGAACTGCCGGACCAGATCGGAACCGATGACAGGTTCATGATTCAGTTGTTTCCATTTGGTTATTAACAGCCAGTTTGTAAAAAGAAACGGTGAGATTGCAGTGCATGTCATAGCTATGAGAGACATACAGCACATCCCAGCATCTCTAGAACATGCTTCTTGGAGTACTTAAACGCTATGATATGACTGCGCAGCAAATATACACAAACAGCGACAGATGACAGTCCAAACAGGATGAAGTGTTTCAGCAGATGAATGATGTCGATGAGCGGTGAGGTCGGGGTGAGGAGAAAACTTGGATGCTGGAGAATAAAAGAGGAGGTTGGTCGCAAAGGAACAGATTCATCTGAGATGCGTAGACCGATACTGGCTGAATTTGATACTGGTCTTGCAATGAGAAGTGTCTGTTGCTCAGCCCACAGCAGTTGATGATACATCTGAAAGTCGAACATCCACAAAACCTGACGACTCAGGCATGGGCGGTCATTCATAAGTAACCTGTCTTAGACTGACTGGCGCACGAGCTGGCATCCGATCAAACAAAGCGGATAGAAAAGGCAATGAACGCCAGGAAGGGGAAGGTGACGAACTTGAGATCCTTGTGCGGGAAAGAGGAATCAGTAAGATAAGAGAGTCATCTTGTCATGAATTTTTGCGTACAAAAAAATAACAGTTGTACAATATTAAGTTTTCTTTATCCATGAGCCTCACGCCGGCATCAGTAAAGATCAACCTGAACTGTACGATCTGGCTAAAGTTGCACTGGCTGGTCCACCAGCACAAGTTACAGCTGAACGAGCCCCTTTCCGGTCTCAGGTTCGTGCTATCGCCACGCAGATACATATATGAGACAGGGGAGACCCTGAAAGACATTATGGCGATCTGTCGTAACAATATTTTCGAAGGACGAGTATGGTTTTCTTTCTTTAGTTGGCTATGTTTGTGATTTACATAGTGGAATGAAAATTCCCATTGTTTGGCACGATATCGATTGGATTATTCTGGGGAGGCGGGGTTGTTGTTGACATACTGACAGTGGTCATGGTCGCAGACCGGACTGTGGGAATGAGCCGGTTCGGGATTTCTAAATTTCCGAGCAGGAAACTAAACCACACGATGCGGCTCAACTTTCGGATTAGCTGTGCACGCGGTAGCGGGTTAGCTCCGTACGGGGACCGTTGCTCCTGTACCGGGTTCGATCCCAGGTTGGGGTCGGAGGAGACTTGTCGCTGATGATCGCCATAGCGTGAAACAGCTGTACGGCATCTCCTTGGTATCACATCATTGACTTGGAATGTCAAAACCCAATTAATGTTTATAGGTTTAATCTAATCGCTACACCGCGAGGAAAACATAAATGAGGTATGTAATGAATTTTTTCGTTGACATGTTGGAAGATAAATCCAATGTATCACACGTGCCACAAACTAATTCATGTCTCTTTAATTCAAGAATATATTCTATTATTTCTTCTTGAGAGTCAGTAATTAATTTTACTAATCCATGATAAAAACTTACCTTTTAACACCGGGTAAAAGCGGTGCTTTGGGCGTTAATGTCATTTAGCACTGAAACGTAAAGAAATTACGTTTAATGCTGTGATAATAATTGGAGCAAATTTATTATATCCGCTAACAATTTACGTACTTTCATCTTTTGTACTCTATATTGCATTAGTCATCGACTTTGTACATGTGATGTAATTTGTTGTACAAGCCAAAAGAAAAGAATGAAACTATTTTATAGAATTGCGCAACGTTCGAGTGCTTTTCCAAGCAGCTCCGATTCTTTTTGATGCCGCTAGGGCCATCGGATCAGAAACAGGGAGGAGGCAGACTAACTGCAAGCAGACTCAAATCTGTGGAGCACAGAACTGCGAGTATCTAAACGATGAAAAGTCAGACAGAAGTTTCCGCTTCTGTATTTTGGGCTTTGCCGGCCAGAAACATGGCGTCTGGCATTCTCAGACCGGAGACAACGCAAACTCAAAAGAAGGCGGTACTCGGGGAGTGTCATGAAACGGTACAACACCTGAACCGTCTAAAATTAGCCGCCGACACGGAATGCCACGGTTAGGTGAAGACCGGGAAATCGGAGTGTTTCTCGAATAGTTTCCACCAGCCAGAAATATCAGCGGTGTCTGTCTGATAAGCCAGCGTGTCTTTAATGTTTGTTGTCTGATACAAGTATCCGAAAAACGGCCGCTAGATGCTCTGGATCCCGCCCCGAACGCTATTTGCATTATATACACCGGGCTGGCTAATCGGAAATGTTTGCCCGGCTCGGTGATTTATTTCCACGTCCACATATAAATTAAAGGGGGTTATAGTAAAAATATGTTGTTCCAGATGTTAAGAGCTATGGTTAAGAACACTGTGATTAATGGCCATATGGGCAGAATTTTAATGAATATATGTGTGTGTGTTTGTACGTACACGTCCGTAGATTGTGTTATAACAAAAATTTTTTTTTATAAAAATAGAAGTGGAAGCAAATAACGAAACGAACAAATCACGCATTCCTGGGCATTGAGCGTATAACAGATATCTATCGCTTCATCAGCTAAACCTGAAAGCGCTTTAAAAAATAGAGATCTAAAATATGCCTCTTACATGTTTCCCATTATTAGGCTTATATTTCCTCACACCTAATTTCCTATATATATAAGAAAACTGAAGTAAGCGTAATGATATCCGACAAAACTGTTGGTGTCAAAAATTGGCTTTTTGAAAAATATACAACTTGTCTGCTCAGGATATGTCTGTCTCTTATTAGCCTGCAATTACTGTTTTGTCACTCGTACGGTTCTACTATTATTAGGATATTATTATGTTATGATAGTATTATTATTATTATTATTATTATTATTATTATTATTATTATTATTATTATTATTATTATTATATTATTATTATTATTATTATTATTATATTATTATTATTTATTATTATTCTTATTATTATTATTATTATTATTATTATTTATTATTATTATATTTTATTATTATTCTCATCATCATCATCATTATTATCATTATTATTATATTATTATTATTATTATATTATTATTTTATTATTATTATTCTTATCATCATCATCATCCATCATCATCATCATCATCATCATCATCATCAACAATAAATTAAAGATATCTTTTGTCATCTCGGTGTTTATTACTTAAAATCACTTTGGACAATAGTTATAAAAATCACGTTTTAATGGTAAAAGAACAACAACATTTTGAATTCTATGTTAGTTTAAATGACCAAAATAAGAATATAAATGAAGGAAAGGCAGGTGTTAGCAAACAAAAGATAGAAAGCAACAACTGCAAAGACATTAAAATGGAGGGAAAAATATTTGAAATTCTCTTAATTAAAAACATCGTTTGAATTCGAAGTTTTCTTCGATTGTACATTTACTGTCCTCTCTGCAAAGTAATTTAAGCGATTTTAGTCAGTTTTCAATGTTATTAATGTGATAAATATTCCAAATCAGCTCAAAATCTATTTTGAAATAAATAATTTACGATTTGGATTGTCGTCACTATCATTAAATTTCTTGATGTATTTATAACTACCCCCCCCCACACACACACATATATACATACACGTAAACTGATTAGATTTTACATGTTTCTTTTACAAGAATACTGTACCTTCATGTTCAGCTACATTCCTCACAAAAGTGACGTAGCAAGATTATTTTCGATATTAATTCCAATATTATTGGTCAAGAGCTCTGTCACATGTTTTCCTCGAGGCCATTGCATGTCACAGCACGCACGCATCGTCTGATAAATATTTCGCACGAGAAGATTTTACTGAGAAAATTCGGGGTTTGTCTGTATAAAAAATACAGGTACTCGGCTTTTAGCCAGATTCACTGTAACTTGTCGTAGTAAAATGCCAAGGATATGTTCCGTTAAGACGAAAGACGCAACGAAGAGGCTGTGACTTGTGCTTACCTGTTCCGAGTTCCCTGTTGGCCACATACTGACCATAATCGACTGTGGAACCGATTTCAATCAACAAAGCGAAGAGCCGGAGACAGAGCAAGATCAGGTGGACCGTGTGTAACGGACGTTACAGGGCCATGACCTTCAGGTACAGCACTTGTGAGATAAGTCAACCACGTCATGGATTAACTCGGAAATATTCCAGATATCAAAACAGAAAGTCGGGGAATTGTTTACGCAACGCGGCCATCCATCACTGTCAGGCACACCGATAAGATCGATTCAGATGGTGTCCCCGACGCAAGATTTGGCCTCACTCGCCGTGGACGTCGGCTTTACTTAGCGATCAACCCTGTTTTCTGCTGCATGGTTCACGGTCGATAGACGGCTGCAGTAAAGAAGGCCACGCTCTCTCCTGTTCGCGTCACACTGCGGTGGTGGGAGTGTTATAGGATTAGGAGAAACGTTTGGTAACCAGCTCACCGTGCTCCAAACGGCGGTGATTAGGTGCAAAGACGCGGCACGAGTGCGCCAAGCTGTTTCTCTTATGCCGCCCATGACAATATATTCCAACGAACCTTGCAGAGCCGGGGCGTTCGTGGATGCTTCTTGCACTCTAATAACACCAGCTAGCCCTCCTCCTTCTGCTTGGACATCAACGAAAACCTTTGCAATAACTGGATTACCGCTGGATCTGTGATCTTGGCTGGGGGGACGGAGGCTGCGGTTTTCAGGGTGAAATGGGAGGTGGAGCAGAGATGGAGACCCTGGAATCAGTTCAGCTGGGGTGGCTACCGACTTCCAACATCACTGCAAAGTTACAAGGGCAAGAGCCAGACAATTAATTAATTAATTATGACACAGACGTGGATTTAGAGCTCTCACGAAGGTCCCTGTGCAGTGCTCCCGTGGAAATAATACTCAGAGAATAAAAACAAGAAAACCCGTGATAAATTACTAGTTCTCTGGCTGCGGCGAATGGTGTAGCTCAACCTTGAAACCCTGCCGAAGTACTTAGATTAGATATATTCCGACAACCCTGCTACGTTCTCATGGTTTCATAAAATCGGGGGCACCTCTTTGCAGATGAACGACAAATGCTCCTCCAGTCGAATGATAAAGAAGACAAAACTAGTAAAAAAGAAGTAGGGTATAGCGCATTGGCTGGGATCCGTCACAAATCAGTGTCAGAATAACTCTTTATCAGCGTCAATAAGAGTTCTCATAAAGAGCAATACCCGGCTCAAGAAAGTGCTGACTCCAGGCGGCGGTCACGCCAGCTGGAAAACTGGCTCACACGTACCGGGAAAATCAGCTGATTCGAAGGGAAATGCTCAACAGCATGTCGTGGACTCGGATAGAGTGCATCTGCAATTATGATAAAAACACCAGTGGACAAACGTCTTACTCTTACCCACTGACAGTATTACGGACACCAAGCGTTAAACCCAGACATGTGTAATTGAGACAGATTTCTCGAAGAGCGTTAGGGGGTCTGAGTAGGCCATTACCACGCACTGCTACGATCATCGGCGATAACAGTAACACCTTTATATCGGCTTAGCGTTCTCAGTGTCATCGCCATCCAGCCAGCAAGCCTGGCGTAGTACTTTGAAGTCACAATGACGCCACAACTTTCAGCATCAATATTTTGATGCGGCACCTGCAGAATATTCGCATCGTTTGCCCGTGGCGTTGTGTGCCAACTTGGTACCGAAAGGAAACTTTCTCTGGATCGACAAGAAGAGACAGACTGCGGTGAAACACGAAATCTCTGGCTCGAAACTCTTTCACCGCCGCCAGGGCAGTAGCCCTGTCGGTCACCAAAGACAGGCATTTTTTAAATGACTGCCATAAAAATACCGCAGGCACAGTTACTTTTATTATGCTGTTCACAGACTGCTTTCTATGAGCAGGCGGATGGACACTTCTTCAGAGTCAAGCGAGCAATAATCAGATAACTCCGTGCACAGTGTTCCAGGGTTGTTGGAAAGGCACCGTGTCCCAAACGCTACTAAAAGCAGTATATGTCGGAGATGAGTTTTTTGGCCTTTATATGGTATTTTTTGGAACTAGAGCGGCTTCATATACCATCTGATGGCACCTTATAAATACAGTGTCTCTCAGCAGCCATCTGGAAACTTCTTGAGCGGCTAAGAAAAGTCCGAGTCCGCCTCCAAGAATGCGCTTCAGTTGTGTCAGTGTTTTGCGACAGCTCGTATTCTATTTTTGTTCTGGATTATATCGCGAGCAAGGGAGTGAATCTGGGCAGCAGGGACCAAAAGCTTATAAATGATTGGCCACGTTTTAGCCAATTGAAAACCTATAACACAATAAAAAGCAAAACGATAAGGCTTGAAAAACTGATAATATAGATGCATTAGAACAATTATTTCCACCATCTAAAAAAAGAGAAACCATTTTTTATTAATTCTGCTATCGTTTCTTTTGTAAATCATTACACCAACTGGCATTTATTTGTACTACATTGTAAAATTTAAATGCGAAATTTTCACGTTATAAAAGAAATTTTCCAAATAATAACTTGATCAAGTAAATGGCAAATAAGATTTAATATTTTGAAGTGCATTTGTCTTAGATGAATAAATATCTGCTAGATTCTGCTACAGTAACGGAAGTAATTATGAGTTATAATAGATAACGCCTCAAAAATTAAAAGCAGACAAAGCCAGTGTGATCCTTGGTCCGCTCAACTGTACGATCAATAGTGAAACTTGAGCAGTTTTAGTTTCTATTTAAATATCATCTGTCATACCTTTTCTAGATTATGCAGTCAGTCGTGGAGCAAAACTAATGTTAAGAATAGGAATGTCTTGGAAACATTTTGAAGATTTACCAGGATGATTAGTGACATACGTAATCTCACTTACATAGAAAGACTAAAGGGGATTTTGTTGGCAAGTTTCGCCTGCAGACGTTTTCGAAGTGACATAACTGAAGTCTTAAAAATCGTTCATGTCAAGTAATGTATAAAGACAAATAGATTCTTTGATACTAATGGCGCATCACACGACATGTTCTCGATTATAATTTCTTCCCTCCTTCTTTAAACCTGCGCGGCACATAAGACATCTATCTACCAAAGGAAGCCCCCTGGTGTCAGTTTCCTAAACCAAGCGGAGAATAACAAGACGCAGAGGTTAGCCGCACGTCTACCGTAGAAAGCCCTATTTTTAGAGGTGCGAAGGAACCGGAAGATTAGATTTTAGGAAACCCTTTGGGTAATCGATTAGACTGTCTTCGATGCTTTCCGAAATCAGCCAGTAGCAATAGAAAGCGTAAATGTTCTTTTTTAAAAGAAGAAAGAGAAAAAAAACACTTCCTTTTTGGGTTAAAACGTCTTTATGAGTTTTTACATCATTCTGTCTCTTAGACTTTCTAGCAAGTAATTTTTGCACTTTGCCCTTAACAGCAGTGTCGGTGAATTTTAAATTATCGCTCTCTGAGCCCATCTTATTCAACAGCAGAAACTGTCACATGGAAGTAAGTTCTCACTCGGAACCTCATGGATTGATTTCTAACTTTAAACGGGCTTCTCCATTAAAACTGAGCATCTCCTTTTTAAGGTCTTTCCAAAAATGGCAATAAATTTAAATTAAGAGAAACACAGGAAGTTTGCTTTTAAGTAGAGAAATCTTAGACCTGTACTTGAAAGGTTGCAGCAATTATAAAACTAATTAAAATTAATTTTTACACACACACACACACACACACTCACACACGATCTCTCTCTCTCTCCTCCCCCGAGAGCGATCATTTTCGATGTGATTGGCAGAAGCACGCGATATACACGTGTGCCTTCTAGCCCTGGTCTTCAGAGCGGTCGGTGGGCACGCTATCGTGCTTTTCACCCATGCATGTGATGGACACATCCGCTATATCCAAAAATAGCTGTTAACCCGCTGACCTTCGCCAGCGGTCCGATTAATATGGCCTTCGACGTCCTTCGATTCTTAAAAAACCTTGGATGACGAAGTGAAATTCCACCGTGAGGACAACGGGACGGACCCCTACACGTCCCCGTGTCGGGGAAAACGGTTCAAACGGACAAAAAAAATCTTTAAAAAAAAAAAAAAGGGAGGGGAATTTTTTGTTTTGTTTTTTTTTTAATTGTTTATTATAGTTCCCAGCGCCACAGTTTGAGAGATTAAGCCGCCTGGCAAGACATTTAAATATGGGAGTAAATGAACGTGATTACCTCCACCGTCGGCCCTTTAAAAATATACTGTCAGTCGACGACGGAAATTATGTTTCTTAAAATCTCGCCCGGTACCCTGGCATTAATCACGCGCGTAACTGACGTCCTTAACCCCTACTTCCAGTAGTAGGGAGTCGGCGATTTCAATTTAAATGATAGACAAAAGAATCCCCGGAACTCTACTGCCGCTAAAAGGGTTTTCATCGTCCCCACCTCGGGGTCTATAAAGTTATTACATCCATCTACTGTGGAAACAATACCAGCAGGAACGGTCATCAATCAGGGCGACGTGTAACAGAGCGACAAAACAGACTTGGTCACTTCCCATAGTCTAGTCCGGGTGGCTCCCTGATATCTCTCTATCCCATGTGTGTGTGTATTTATTATCGTTTTAGTTTGTTAACACAATCTGATAATAACAGACATATTTTTCTCTATAGAAGAAATGGAATTAAGCTACAAATAATCTTCAGAAGATTTTATTAACTTAAAATTCGAATAATATATTTCAAGTTGTATGGAGGATGACTTCATTACCTTCACTGGCGGCCTGAATCGAAGAGTTACCACTGGAATGTTCCATATATTACACGTACACGTAGTCGGACGACTGCTGGTAACGGAATGCACAGATGTGAGAGGAATCATTATCTCGCGCTCTTGTCGGACGAGACGTTTTAAATCCTCTTTTATGACTGGCGAATTACTTATTGGTGAGCGAACAATTGTAGCCTGCATTGTGTAGTGAGAATTTTCTAATTTAGGCTTTTTTTTCCTTCCAAAGTTGGTAATTTGACAAATTCTATGCAAACTGCACAAAATGGATATTTCAGTAAGCATTTGAATTTTTTCCTTCTTTTTAGCTCAAAACCAATGAACGGATAAGTGAAGACCCACTGTTCGAGATGCTTTTGTCTCCTGTGGTTTTCTTTGCTAGTTCCTGCACCGAAATACCTGTCTGACTTTTCTCAACAGAAGACCGTTTCAATCACCGAACTGAATGCAAAACAAATGCATACGTAAAAATCGAATAAAATCTACCAAAAAAAAAAATCGTTAAAATGTATAATTAATTATTTTTCTCGCGTTTGATAATTTAAAATCTACATTTACACATCCTATGCTTGGAGATGTTTTTAAGTAATCGTTGCGGTTGGAGCATTAAATACTAGGTACCATAGCAAAATTATTCAATATCACTCATAATTTATGGAGCATTAAATACTAGGTATCATAGCAAAACTATTCAATATCACTCATAATTTATGGAGCATTAAATACTAGGTATCATAGCAAAACTATTCAATATCACTCATAATTTATGGAGCATTAAATACTAGGTATCATAGCAAAACTATTCAATATCAGCCATAATTTATGGAGCATTAAATACTAGGTATCATAGTAAAACTATTCAATATCAGCCATAATTTATGGAGCATTAAATACTAGGTATCATAGCAAAACTATTCAATATCACTCATAATTTATGGAGCATTAAATACTAGGTATCATAGTAAAACTATTCAATATCAGCCATAATTTATGGAGCATTAAATACTAGGTATCATAGCAAAACTATTCAATATCAGCCATAATTTATGGAGCATTAAATACTAGGTATCATAGTAAAACTATTCAATATCAGCCATAATTTATGGAGCATTAAATACTAGGTATCATAGCAAAACTATTCAATATCACTCATAATTTATGGAGCATTAAATACTAGGTATCATAGTAAAACTATTCAATATCAGCCATAATTTATGGAGCATTAAATACTAGGTATCATAGCAAAACTATTCAATATCAGCCATAATTTATGGAGCATTAAAATAGGTATCATAGCAAAACTATCAATATCACTCATAATTTATGGAGCATTAAATACTAGGTATCATAGTAAAACTATTCAATATCAGCCATAATTTATGGAGCATTAAATACTAGGTATCATAGTAAAACTATTCAATATCAATCATAATTTTTCACGGCTAGATGATTTGTATCTACTGTGCTATCCAAGCATCTTTTCGATGGACGACGACTTCTCTGTATTCTTTTATTACCAAGCACTGGACTTTTTTGTATATTCCATTAAGAGCACGTGATTTACTCTAAGCGCCATCTGGTGTCATACTGTTGTACCGCAGATTGTTGAGCTAGAATTTACCGTCGTAGTCGAAATACTTACACACACAAAAAAAGAAATCAACGCGCAATGATTTGTCGAAAGCATGACAAACCACCTTTCCAGTTTCCAAATCATAAATACGTGAGTTTCAGATGCTTTATGAAAGCCTTCGTCAAGGAAGGATTTATTGTACCAGTCACCGAAAGAAGAGTCAGTTCAAAATTTCTAGAGAAAACCGAGAAGTTCCTTATTGCAGATAACTGCGAAAAATGCAGAAGATGAGAGACGGCAAACCAGGTATGTGCTCGCATGCTTGACAAGTCGGAAACTGTTGTGTGTGTTTGCGTGTTTTTATTTTTTTTTGTATCTACATACCGGGGAAAGACGTGCGCGGAGAACTCTACCGTGATGGACAAGGAGCTGTTGAAAGTGTGACAATCCGACACCGGATTCGGGGTATCAGCTTCACAGGAAAACCGAGTACCTCTCTCTCCGGCGGGCCCCCGCTCCTCCCTCTTTCCACATCATTAACAATTATTATTTGTTTGTTTGTGGTTTGCGTTTTTTTTTTTGGTTGGTTGGTTGACGGCGCTAGCGTTTGTCGAAATCTTTCCGATAAATTTCTGACGGAAATACCAGGCGAAAGACTCTTGAAGAGGTCGCCTGCAATTTGCTTACTGAGAGAAATATGTGGATTCCTTCCTCCCGGAGAAACGAGTTCGCATCAAAGAGGAAGCCACTCTGTGCCACAGTTGTATTGAAAACCCGCTGTAGCGCCAACACAAATGACGTAAATCCTCCCCCTTAGAAGAAACGAGATGTTGATATTTCCTGTGCAGTTGCCTTATTAAAGTATTCTTTATAAGAAAGGATTACAATTATTACTAAATGTCTGATCGGTAAATGGGGGTAGCCGCCATCTTTGTTAACCAAGATTTTTTTAAGGTTTTGTAACTGATGTAAAATAGAAACAAAAACAATGAACTACATTACACTGAAGAAAACAAAGTCCAATGCTCGTGTTTGCATGTATCCTAGTAAATTGGAATTACTTTATACCCCAGGTGAATTGTAAAGATATAAATTAGTCAGTTAGAGAAAGGGGCAGTTAATCGTATCCTTACTCAAACCCGAATAACGCCTCTTTGTATTACAGAAACATGGGAATCGCAGGAGAAACGGGGTAATCTTTACACCGTTTCGGTGATTTAAAATCCCCAACAATGAATATTAATTGTAGAAATATCATATCGTATTATCTTTGGTTGTCGGCTAGTTTTTCATACATCGTAATTGATTTCGATTAAACAACAATAGTGGAACGGTTTTGCTTGCTTGGATAATCGCTTATGAGCTTCGAGTGCGTGGAAAGTTAGGGATTCTTTCGTCTGTATCGTTCAAAGTGCCACAAAACATAAACCATAAAGGGAAACAACGTTTTTTAAAAACATTTCAGTGATAGAATTACAAACGAATGTACTGAATCAACGAGAGTCACAAACCCGTTCGAAAATTAAATTAACAGACACTTCTTCTTCTTCTTCTTCTTCTTTCTTCTTTTTTCTT
Source organism: Nautilus pompilius (assembly GCA_018389105.1). Classification (NCBI taxonomy): domain Eukaryota; kingdom Metazoa; phylum Mollusca; class Cephalopoda; order Nautilida; family Nautilidae; genus Nautilus; species Nautilus pompilius. The sequence goes on along the minus strand of JACATO010000914.1, from coordinate 48,848 downwards.
CTTCTTCTTCTTTTTTCTTCTTCTTCTTCTTCTTCTTCTTCTTCTTGGGCGCTCTGCAGCAGCAGCAAAAACAAACAAACACAGAAATAAGCAATCGCAGGTTTCTCTGCTTGTAGTAGAGAGTTTTTTCTTTATTCCGGATACATTCGATAACTTTTGATTGGGTAGAGTCGCCCACCATACTCAAGTACCTAACCACCCCTGACTCGCTCACTCCCAAGAGGACCTCAAGATCTCAAAGTCAGGACAGAAGTCCGCAAAGGGAAGACGTTTTTTTTTTTTTTTTTTATCTGTACGGCTACACCCTTTAACAAAAATAAGGAGCATACCAAGATTAAACTGCGAAGCAGATCCAACAATGCGGTATTTTTTTTTTTTAATTTAAAGGAGAAAAAATGACCATATTATATATAGTTATCTCCCGTGGATAGCGCGGATGGTTGACTGTTCTTTATTCATCATTTGAGAGTAAATAAAATTAAGAGTAGAAGAATTTTATATAAAGAGAAAAAAAAATAAATATGGCCCTCAGCTGTAATCAAGTATAGTCTTTTCCCATGTAGAAGTCCATGTCATTAGGAAGCTAAGTTAACTTCCTGGTGGGGTATAAATCAAGATGCTTTCCTTAATTGAGCGTGCAAAATGACAAAGACGCCAGTCTAAAAATGGTTGCAAACAAAATTATACTGGCGGAAAAGGGTTTAATAACGTGTCTGACCACTATTGAGCCCAGTACAAGCTTTTACACGTCATCCTATCGACCAGAGCAGACCTAGGTTTGAAGATCATGCTGAGCACGCCAAGCAAGTGACATTGTGGGCCTGAAGTGTAGCATTGACAACATGTGTACGAGGACGGGCGGTGTAATAACGATAAAGTTGGGACTTCGCCATCGGATCAGAGAGACGATTACTCAGCGCAATGAACTCATTCCTGTACCTGACACCAGCCATAGCACGCATCCTAATTATGAAACCATCAGCTGTGTGGCCAACTTGAATTCTGGCCCGTACCATAAGGATGGTGGCTGCTTCCAAAACATTGACCATGATGGGTAGTAGCACAGTTGTAATATCGTTATTCACCCTGCCTCCAGCCACTAGTCCGTTTATCGTCAGTGTTTATACGGATCTAAGCTCATCGATGAAAGGGCCACCGCGCCATCGATTCAACCTCCAGTTGCGATGTTGCATCACCCACCGTGTACATAGCCGTCGATGGAGCAGTGGTATCCCTGCCCGCTTATCTCTGTCGTAAAGCTAGTTGCGAACTGCCTGCGTCGAAATCCGATCGTTGGATGCTCTTCTGAGATCGATTTGTAGAGGTTATGCTGCCGAAAAAAAAACAAACAAACGGTCTCTATAGACTTGCTGATGACGCTGCCACGAACACTGTCCTGGAAAGCAACGGCAGCCTGCGCCATCTCTCCTGGCTCAGTATTCCTAAATTGGCTTGTACCACGCGCATGGCCAGTTTTTAGAGTAAATTATGTTGGGACGCGTGAAAGATCTACGCAGATTGGGTCGGAGATGATGAATGTGCAATGGCATGCTTATGTTCCTTTCCTCAACATGGGGGCTTGGAAAGCATTTGTTTATTCTTTTGTGAAGAGTATAGTACAAAGTGTGAGTAGAATGGAATCTTTTTATCGAAACTCATTTAGGTGATTTTCTGACGGCTGCGGAATAGCATCGTGCACTCGTCATCTCCAAACCTTGGCGGCGGTGGGAGGGCGTGAATCTAGGCCCCGGTCGACCCAAACACGCCCGAATTCTTTACTTACAGCGGATCTATTAAAGAGCCAACGTCGTTATTCTATAAACTTGCTACACGCACCAACTATATCCGGGTAGCGGTGGGTAAAGGCAGCCACTAAAATGCTAGCTAATAAGCATAAACTCCGCAGACGTTTCCAGAATTAGCGTGTGGCGAGCATCTCGTGTTGTGAAAGATCAGCAAACTGATCTCCTCTCTATTAATAGATGGCTAATTCGCCTCACGTTTCCTATAATAGGTTGATTGCGTAAAAAAAAAAAAAAAAATAGACGAAACATAGATTGATTGTTTAAGCTAATAATAGAAAGGTTTCCAAGCTTTGGTTTAAGCTTCTTTTGCTACAATACGGACACTTTCTCAACGTATGCTCGGTGTAAACAAACGGGTCCGGCTGTTAGTTACAGAGGTGTGCGCCTGAAATTCCACGAAGAGTCGCCCAGCCTCACAGACGACTGTAACCAGAGATATACAGGCAGATCTCTCTGTAAGACCTGGCGGGTTGGAGCCCATTCCTGAAACCCATGTCCGACGATCTTTCCTTTCATAGCATCCAAACCAAGAAGAAATTCTGATGTTATCGAAAGAACGCACGCGCGCGCGCGCATAACTAATAAAATATAGATATTAAGAAATTATTTATTGCAAGACAGGTTATATAATGCGGAACTTCAGTGTAGACAAAGTGATTGGCTTAGAGGTGTTTTCCTCGCCTAGTCGCGAGCCTGCACGGACAGGTACTCGGCTAATGAACAACGCAGTTGGACAGAAATCAACTCGTAATTGCACAGTGTATACAGTTCGCCGCAGCCTTAGTCTGTCGATTTCCGCGTTTTGCACCGAATGATGGTAATCCAAAATGCAAATTAAATTACGGTAAGTGCCGATGCGATTTGTTGAAAAACAGATAGATTAAAGCTTTTCGATATTGAGTTGACGACTCCTTAAATTTAATCTGATAGCCTATTAGGTTGCGGATATAAAGAACTGACTACCCACCAAGAAGGGTCCGGGCTGTAAGTTCTAACCTTATTCTGCGTCTGTGGGAGAGTTAGGGACGGATTCCTGTCAGTGTTTAGTTTCTTTAACTAAGAAGCGCATTTGGCGTCCAAACAGTAAAATATCTCGTATTTGTTGATGAAAACCGATTCGCTAAAGCGCATGTTAAAAATTATAGCAAATACGTAATAACATGCCTCTTAGCTCTTTATTATTAATGGAAATGCATTAACCCAACAAAAACCACAAAAGTCAGGTGAACTATGTATCAGAACACATATATGATTCATTTGATGATGTCATCACTTAAACTCCCCCACAAAAAAATCTGAAAAAAACCAGCTTTTATGCAAATAACTGCTGTAAATATTTCGGTTATCCTTTCAAATAAAATTTTAAAAATATTTCTTTATAGATATCCCCACCATTTCTCTTGCAATTATTTATAATTCTTTCTTAGCAAAGTATTATGTAAGGAGTCTTGTAATGTGTTCCGAATCGTTATCTTATTGCTGTGTAAACTCATCACCTGTCAAACGATTCTCCCCCCTCATGGCATCACAGAGTACTGAGGTATCTTCCTTCTGCGAGAGTCGCACCAATATCTGATGTGGTTTAGTCCGGCCAGCTCTCTCTCTCTCTCTCTCTCTCTCCTCTCTCTCTCTCTCTCTCTCTCTCTCTGTACTGACGTCATCTCTCTCCCCTCTCTGTATGACGTCATCTCTCTCCCGCTCTGTACTGACGTCATTTCCTCTCTCTCCCTATAGACATCATCTCTCTCTCTCTCTCTTCTCTTTCTTTCTCTCTGTATTGACGTCATCTCTCCGTAGTGACGTCATCTCTCTCTCTCTCTCTCTCTCCGCCTTCGAGTAGTAGTACCCGACCAATAAGTCCAACTCCCAGTCGATCCTATTTTGGTGGGAGAAGTGGAAATACCCACTGCTGCGGAAGAACTGTGGGTCGGAAGTTAACTGGCTACCTGTCAAGAAAGGGTTTTGCTCCAAGGACGTTCTGAACAATAAATCATTTTCCCGTTTTAGTAACCCCCCCCCACACGTCTCCGCAGTTTTCCATTAGGAGTAAACCGGCTTCGTTAACGGCCATCCTCAGGTGGAAGTTCGTTCTAAGAGCCATTTGTTCATCTGCCAAACAAAGCGGTGGCCCCTCATCACCGATGAAGTCCACCGATGTTCCTGCGAAAGAATACGCGGAAGAGAGGTAAGAAATGTTGTTAGATAACTATGATAACATTACACTTTCCGTATGAACTTAATTTAACATTCGCAGAAATAACTTGCTGGGCCCGTAATTATGCAAAAAAAATTTTTTTGAAGTAATAACGACGTCACAGTTAATAGTCTACATATCTCTTGGTATTCGTTTTATCTGATTTTCAATAGTTAATTGCTGGGCTAGTAATGGAGTGGGGAAAAAAGCAGGTAACTATCTCAATTATAAACGCCAATATATATAGGTTTTGCGCCTTACATCTGAACAACCGAAACCAGAGGATTTGTTCTGGTGAATGCCTTACGCGTCGACACCGGCACCGGTTCGAAATAAGAAGAATGTAATAAGCGCCATACGAACAAGGATGCTTTTCCCTGTCGTTTACGCTACATTAGCAGCATAGCATGTGCATGGTATGTAAAACGTTAAATCTAAAGTGATAATAAATGCATTTATTTTGCACCTTCCCATGTAATTTTGTACATATTTACATTATGTGTTGGAGATCGTTATTCACGAAAGAAAGCACAGTCTAACTAATTGTGTAAACGCTATGGCAATCCAAAGTCATAGGCGGTGGTTTGGAGTATAGTACCCCGGCTGTCATCCATTACCGATCACAGACTGACACTCGCAACTTTTGGGCATCACCAATTGTCGCAGAAGCCGTGTTTGTTTAGAATGGTATTTTATTCTTCCTGTAAGGCATAAAGAAGTTTTTTGGTTCTTAGGGATGGGCTGGAATTTTTTTAATACGGCGATCAACTTCATTCCCCAAGTTACTCGTTGAGATTCAGGTGAACAAGATGACCAAGTTAGAACATTGGTAAGGCCGTGTGTAAGAATTTCCAAGGTGTTCTCTGGCAGTAGTGTGAGGACGACGTGAAGGGGACAACATGGCGCTGTAAGACCTCCCACAATCTGATTACCGTGATGTTTTTCTGTACGTCTACGAGATTGGTGCAGTAAAATAATAATATTTCTGCAACACTCTCCAACAAAAATGTACACTTAGCATGCAATGGCCTGGGAGAAAAGAGGGAAAGAGTTCATTTCTGCGGTAACAAGCTCTCTGTCGGTCATCGATCCTTGCAATATAAAAAGGGATTCATCACTAAACGGCACGGTCATTAATCGCATCAGAGGCCAGATCCTGAGTTAGAACCGAGCCTACTTATCCTCAGGTCAAAATGTTGCCATGCACATGTTGACAGGACCCGATACCATTGTCACTTCAACGGCTTCTGACCGTCTGACGGATAGCAGTGGCAGATCGATCTCACAAGCGCCGGAGACCGTATGTAGCTTCTGAAGCGTCCCATGCAATCAAACTGATTTTAGAAACTTCTATCGCAGCGACCTTGGAATAAGCCATCCCATTGTTCATCTTCTCGATTGCGTTGTCGTTTCTTTTTTTAATATCAATCGATAATTTCAATATTTTATTAAGGCTGGAAGAATTACGGCAGTTATGCAGCCGGATAACCCCAGAGTATGATTTAAATGATTTGCAAGTGCAAACCATGGCTATCACAAGGTGTGTGCACATCTAGAAAACAGATATTCTTCTTGCCTAGCGACGTTTACATTCGACTAAGTGCAGTATTGGAAGCAAGTAGCATGGCCGTGAGTGTGTATATATATATATATACCCAAAAAATTAAAGAAAAAAAGCATCAAATCGTTGGGTATCTTAATACAAACCTAGTACATTAGACGATAAATATTTGACATCTTTTAAAGAGTTTCTCTTACTCGTGCAATTTACTTAATTTAAACGATACAGGTTGTGCAAAGAATAGTAATGCTTCGCACTTTTGCATATGGTACCACGATAGCATGCTGACTAAAGGTAAACATTTTCTCAGAAGATTTCGGCGATTTTAATATTCAGTGCAGGAGAGATCCTGACATCTTGTCGCCATTCGAAGAGCGACAACATGTCCCGCAACACTTTCCTTGCGGAAAGGACGATACAGATCCAAATACCTGTTCGCTGTGCGGCCTGTAAGTCTAATGGAGCCAACTGGCGGATGGATGTATGCAGTGAAGAATCACTAGGCTGCATTTCCGAATTTCTCTTGGCAGCCCGACTGCTCCAAAAGTCAGCCTAACAAGTCCGGTCAGCAAGCAACAGAGGACTAATGACGATCGTTCCATGCTATAACGACGTTGTTCATTTTAACAGTTTTAAAGAGTTGTCAGGGTGAGTAGAGGAAGTGTTAAAGTTGACCCCCCCCAAAAAGCGGAAACTGTCTCTTTTTTTAAAAAAAAAAGCTGCCAGGATGGAAACAGATTCTTATGAGTGACAGCATTACCAGTCCGCTACATTACTGGTTTAACTAAAGGTATTTGAACACCCCAGAGATATGCTTCTCGAATAGTGGCCCAGAAGAAAATGCAGGCTCGCCGTTTTAATCCAGAATCCACACATAGTAGGACTACATCATCATCATCATCATCCTGCGCAGGAGCTTGGAGCGACGCTCAAGAGAATATTAAGCGAGACCAAAAGAGTCGAAATTGCAAACCTATAGTTTTAATTATGGCCGCTTACGGGAACAGCTCTAATGTCGACGGCCATGTTTAACGACTGCGTTAAAAACAGAAGGATGCGGTACGCTTCATATTTAACGTCTTGCAAGTACCGGTTCATTGAGGTTTCTTGGTTACTTATGGCGGCCGTTAAGGAGGACCCCTTCTGTGGTTAAATATCAATTCTAACGCTTTCTGTGATGAACGCATTGCACCCAATTCTGCCAGTAAATCCGCCTGAGCATCTGCCCGTGCATCGCGTTGTCTGCGAACTTTCTGGACAGGGCCGCTGCTGGACTTTCGATCCGAGCTGACGTATTAGCTAATCCAAGCGCTTTGTTTGGTTGGTCCGGGCTGAGGTAAGTCTCTCGAAATCGTGGACGTTATGTAGACTAACGGCTGTGAATTTCTGTCTGAGCTTCCCAGACCATGGCATTGTTGCAGCAGTCTTTGTTATTGGGCGGGAATCTTCGTTCTAAGCACTTTTATCCTGATGAATCAATCTCGTGTTCGAAATAGTAATTAAGGTCGAAGTATTGTTCTGTCTTCCGGCTTCTGCACAAAGGGGGGCTCACGAGGAAACGACAAGTTATTCGAGACGTCCGGCGTAGGAGGCCCCCGTCAGTGTTACAGCGCGGTTATTAGGAACACCTTCCATATGCTTCATCATCTTCTTCCCCCTCTTCATGATATCGCTCTTTCATCTCACGGTTATTGTAACAAACGTCGCGATATCTATGGCTTATTTTCCGTTATTATTCTCAATCATTTATCTTTTGCAATGGTTTACTATACGGATTATCCTTGACAAGAAATAGAGAGAATTGGCTTTACAGCCTTGAAATCTCTTTCGCTTAATCATATACCACAAATACACGTGTACGAGGGGGGGGGGGAGAGATATCGCTTTGCTGAAAGGCGAAGTTTCTCCCCCCCCATACGTATAAATCAAGTTCCTGTCAATTGAAACTGCTGCGAGAAAAAAAAACAAAAACCGGGCAAGGTCGAGTTTCCGTCATGCAAAAACTCTTCAGCAGCCAAAGTATTTTCAAGTGCACACACCCTCCGTTAAGCGGAAACCATGGCCGCCCGGACCGACGGGGATCATACACCTCCAAAACCATTCCAAAAACTGTCCTAATTCAACCTTTTTTTTAAAAAAAGAAAAATAACAACAAAAAGGGGATGGTGGTGGAGCACCCGGAAGAATCGATGATGGAGCAGAAGAGAAGGAACTTCACGCGCGTGATCCCGCCGTAAACTGAGCCGAGATCGATACAAGAACACAAACCCGGAAATGTAGCTGGTTTCCTCTCAGACCGCAGTTTCCGACCCTGCCGCTTGTGGGCGTCTGCACAGCGAACAAGCTCCACGGAAACTGGAACAATTAGTCTGGATAATCTATAGGGGCCGCTAACTTCCATCTCCGGAGGTAGCGGCTCTTTAATGGATTCTGGGAACCGTGCTTCAATACCCCCGACCGACAGGGGGAGAGGAGGGAGTTGGGGCTGGTGGGGCCCTCTCCAGCAAGCGATGCAGATCTCGGATCTCTTCTGGGCGAAAGCGATATGGCTCATTCGTCACGCGCCCACAGCCTTTACTATCGGCATAAAGGGACCGAAACCGGAGAAAGGGATATTGGACCAATATCGGCCGTTCGCAATTTCGTGTCTTCGGCAAATTGGCAAGGGACAGACCGCGTCAGGGTTATCATGGCGGGAGGGTTGTGGACGTTGTAGCGTGAGGCGGTAAATAATTATTGATGTGGCACTCGTTAACCCTTTGAAAGCCGAGTTTCCAAAGAAAATTATATTGTGGCATCCTTAAGCAAGCCACAATTGGCATATTATACACAGGGCGTTCGACAGTGATTCTTATTTTTCTTCTTTCTTTCTTCATTAGAAACATCTGTAAAACATTTAAAAAGGAAAAAAAAAACAAAAATAAAGTAACGGAACGTTGAGAGTAATTTGCCAAATGCCTGACTCCAACAGGCCGATGCATTTAATGACCCCTTGTATCATTGTTATAACCTTCGAGAGTAGTTGATTAATATAGAACTTGTGAAAATTTAAATTATAAAAACTAAATAAATAAGAGATACAATTATGTACCGATGGCTGCGATTATTGCATCAATCTAAATAATTCTTATTGTGTTTTTTAAGCGTAATTATATTATGAATAATGCGATTTCTTTGTTTCTCATTTATCCTTTGTGTTTCTGGGGTTAAGAAAACACCCCTTAGACAAAGTAATATAGCAGAGTGAGCATTTATCGAAATATACCGCTTCATTACATCGGCTACATCAAAGATGGTTAGTAAACTGGCCTTAAGTATATCAGTATAGTGCCTAATTGGCTTTGTCATGTTAAAAATACATATATTGTCCAGAAAGAACAAATTAATGTCTGAAAGCGCAATATGCTGTCATGGTTTAGGACACACTTCCAAACATTAAAGGCTTCCTACTATTCTTGGTTTTGTTTTATTCCTAAAAGTACTAATTATAATTTATTAAGTGCATTTAAGATAAGACACAATTAAATACTCTTTTATGGATACTTTGGAATCGGTTTGTAAAACTGGTGAAACAGAGACGTTTCAACGCGAGAGCGCTCTCTCTCGCTCTCTCTGTAATGACGTCATCTCTCTCTCTGTAATGACATCATCTCTCCATCTCTCTCTCTCTGTAATGACGTCATCTCTCTCTCTGTAATGACATCATCTCTCTCTCCATCTCTCTCTCTCTCTCTCTCTGTAATGACATCATCTCTCTCTGTCTCTGTAATGACGTCATCTCTCTCTCTGTAATGACATCATCTCTCCATCTCTCTCTCTCTCTGTAATGACGTCATCTCTCTCTCTGTAATGACATCATCTCTCTCTGTCTCTCTGTAATGACGTCATCTCTCTCTGTAATGACATCATCTCTCTCTCCATCTCTCTCTCTCTCTCTCTGTAATGACATCATCTCTCTCTGTCTCTGTAATGACGTCATCTCTCTCTCTGTAATGACATCATCTCTCCATCTCTCTCTCTGTAATGACGTCATCTCTCTCTCTGTAATGACATCATCTCTCTCTGTCTCTCTGTAATGACGTCATCTCTCTCTGTAATGACATCATCTCTCTCTCCATCTCTCTCTCTCTGTAATGACATCATCTCTCTCTGTCTCTGTAATGACGTCATCTCTCTCTCTGTAATGACATCATCTCTCCATCTCTCTCTCTCTCTGTAATGACGTCATCTCTCTCTGTAATGACATCATCTCTCTCTGTCTCTCTGTAATGACGTCATCTATCTCTGTAATGACATCATCTCTCTCTCCATCTCTCTCTGTCTCTGTAATGACGTCATCTCTCTCTCTGTAATGACATCATCTCTCCATCTCTCTCTCTGTAATGACGTCATCTCTCTCTCTGTAATGACATCATCTCTCTCTGTCTCTCTGTAATGACGTCATCTCTCTCTGTAATGACATCATCTCTCTCTGTCTCTGTAATGACGTCATCTCTCTCTGTAATGACATCATCTCTCTCTCTCTCTGTAATGACATCATCTCTCTCTGTCTCTGTAATGACGTCATCTCTCTCTCTGAAATGACATCATCTCTCTCTCTCTCTCTCTCTCTCTCTCTCTCTCTCTCTCTCTCTCTCTCTCAGGACATCTCATCGACTGTTTCGGTCCAAGCCTGCTGCGCACTCGTACAGTGGAATATTAGCTAAAACGATTATCCACATTTTCACCTTGATTTGTTGTGGATGGTTTCAGGTGTCTGAGTGAAGGAAAAAAATTGGAATTCTGGATTTAAAAAATATGTTGAAAACAATGGACGAAAATGAAATCAGGTAAATAAATATTCAATTGTCGATGAAAAGCTGTAGATCCGTGTTCTACCTTACCTATGTTATTTACATATAAACCCACCAAAAACTGTAGATATTTCTTAACAGATGAGATCTTTCGGTTTTTAAAATTCCTAAGATTCTGAAGAAAATCATCTTAATTTCCGATTATAATCTCAGTGCAAATTACGCGTAGTTGTTTATCCTTATAATTTAAAAAAAACAAACCTTTTGTTTATAATTATTTGTCGGTGGGGGGTTAGATGCCATCACCCCATACCTAATTTCTGGAGAGACTTCCATCTACTCTTCGTCGTCGCAGGCTGGTAATTAATGCGGTTTTATCAGCACGGATGTGTGTGTGATTATCGGCAATTCGCGGTCAGGCGGCGATTTTAACGACCGCCTTCCACACCAAGAATTCACGTAGGTCTTCAGAACGTACGTTGGTAATAAAGATAAAAGCCGGGAAATTGGCTAAAAAAATTTATTCAGCGCCAATGAACCGATTCCAAGGCGGGACGGGGGAGTAGTAGTAGGTAACAGGGAACTACGCAGAGAGGCCCAGTTCTGATATTTTTTTGCGGCGGCCCCTTTTATTTCGGCAGGAAATAGGCATTAGGGCGCCTTGTCAGCGATACTTCCGCACAAAGGTGTGTTTACTAATAGGGTTTGGTTCGCGTGATCAGGTATGGCGCCAATTACCTTTATTAAACACTAAGTAAATCCGACTGGTAAAGATGGAATGTATGAAGCAGCTGGAGCCGAAAATGGCAAAGTGATTCCGCATAACAGCATCAGGTGAACGAACACAGGTAAAGTACGTTGTCTCTCTCCGACTCGTGACTGCTAAGCAAATATACAACATCAGTAAATCTGCGCGTGAATGTTGTTTACACCGCAGAGGAAAGTGGTTTAAAAATATTTCAAAATCTAGAATGGATCTGCGTAAAATAAACTTTACTACCAAAACCCACGTCCAGCGGAACAGTTTTTCTGGTTTCCCAGTGTGTTGTTTAGTGCCGCGAAAATCCCTGTACAGAAGAATTTCTTGTAACCAGCAGAATATTGCACAGCTGAGACATTTTACAAAAGGAACACTTATGAAGAAATTCGTAAAATTCAGATAAATGGTTATTATGTCCCTCTCTGAAAGCCATAGTCATCTTTCTGTCTGCTAGACCATTGAGTAATGTTTCAGCAAATGTTACTGACGTCACAGCTGCTGGTAGATTCCACTCTGTGAAATTACAGCTCTGATCGAAAGGGGTATCCAGCTGTTTGTTTCAGTTTAAATCGGAAGTAGCATCTCTCCAGCTCTCTCTCTCCATCTCTCTCTCTTCTCTCTCCCTCCCTCTCTCTCTCTTCTCGCTCTGTAATAACGTCATCGCTCTCTCTCTCTCTCTCTCTCAGTATCTCTCTCTCTCTCTCTCTCTCTCTCTCTCTCCATCTCTCTCAGTATCTCTCTCTCTCTCTCTCTCTCTCTCTCCATCTCTCTCAGTATCTCTCTCTCTCTCTCTCTCTCCTCCTCTCTCTCTCTCTCTATCTCTCTCTCTCTCTCTCCATCTCTCTCTCTCTCTCTCTCTCTCTCTCTCTCTCTCTCTCTCTCTCTCTCTCTCTCTCTCTCTCTCTCTCTCTCTCCATCTCTCTCTCTCTCCTAGTAACGTCATTAAGCAACTTAGAAATTAACACTATAATGGAAGGAAGAAACGTTCCAACCTTTATTTTTAATTGTAAACCTCCCCCCCACATTTGTTGATTTTTCTAAATTTACCAGTTAATTGATTTTCATTGAAAAAAGAATAAAAACTCGGCAGACATGAAAAGGAAGATTTGAACAAAAAAACGTTTTTTTTTTGAAGAATTATCCTTGCTTTCAAGAACAACTGAAAACTCAACAAAAACCACGAACACAAAAACCATTCACCCTAAAAGAAAACCTGGCTAATTCTTAAATGTATAATGTATCAGTTTTAATGTAGATAGGTAATCTAACTACGAAGAAGTTTATTTTTCATATAGAATATTAAAGTATATAAAAAGTGAAATTATGGAATAGCAATCGATGTGTTGATAAAGAAATAGTAATGACACGTGAACCGTTGGATTGCTTCGCCGTGGTTGAATTCTGTGTATTCCATAGAACTTATCTGCTTCCGTGTTCGGCTAGAAAAAAACGAGAAGTATTTAGCGCCGTCAGACATTTTAGACTTCTTAAAAAGTTAGCTAACCTTTGGGTATAGTGCGCTCTCATCTCAGAATAAAAAAACAAACATTAAAAATTATAACTATAATAGAAAATTGAAAAAAAAAATTGGTTTATGTTGTAACAGTAAAAGCCAAGCTGCACGTTTTGCTTTTAATAAACAGATTTTCACATCACAAAGAAGTATAATATATAAGTTGGGAGAGGTTTAATTAGAATCGTCTGCAGCCAATAGCAGAATATCCTTTTCTGTACTTATTTAAGAAGTTTCTATAGTAAATGTTCTATAGATATTACGAAAAAAATAGAAAGACGTCTTCTATCTTCGTTTTGATGAATGAAGCAAGAAAACGTTTAGAGGTACACCACTGGAAATAATGAAATAACACTTGAGAAATACTTAGTTTTTCTTTTAATTGCATTAAAAAAAAGGAAAAGGGAGCGATAGCATTATTTGCATGTTGAGTTGGAAGCGGTACCAAAAATGTCAAAGTTACAACTCTCTTAATTGCGAACAGCGCGACGAGTGGCGACATCGTCCTGCAGAAAGTGGCACTTTATTGTCAAGTTACCGCAGACCCGTCATCGCCCTCATGGCCGAGATAGTCTGGAGCGGCCCCGCGTGGCTTGGTATGTTAGTGTAGTCCTGGGTCCCATTAAAGCGGATGGATTAGCAGTAGCTGAATAAATCTGCGCGAGCCGACGAATTTGCAGCCTGCTGGGCTACACTCTAATTTTGAAAGGGCGTGTATTTCGTGATGGATTTTTTTTTTTTTTTAAATGGTGATTTTCCGCTGATAAATGGATTTAGCTTTTGTCTCCAGAGCAATTTTGAAAAAGAGAAGAAGAAAAATAGTTACTTATCATCAGCTTCACGAGACCTTTAGTAAATGTATAGACTTTCGCTCTTGGCAATGTACGCCATACTTATGAAAATCGGAGCTGTGTGTGTGCATGCCCAATGAATTATTTCCCACATGGATTTTATGATTTACCATTTTAAGCAAAGAGGGGACAGGGTTAGTGATGCACGGACCTAGACAACCTTTTGTGGAAAATACTAGAATTATAACCTCTGAAATCTTCGAACGATTTCAGATTGCTCACCGCACTGGATTGTTCTGGGTGGCCAGCCCCCAGGTACGTCGTTACGATAACAGATCGGTCCCCAGGGAATGTCGAGCCGTGTCTTCCTCCGTTATTTGATTTCACGGAGGCTGCTCCAGCATAAAGCTACGGTGTAAGTCCAACCAGCCGTTTTCAATTAGTACGACATTCCTCGGCCAGTCAGCTGCATCAGAATACACCGGTATCAGTTAAAACGAATATAGTACCGGCATACACTATGCACAGGGTTAAAAGACGTGTGAAGCGCGATAGCGTAATATACATGGAAACCTCTCTATAGTGTTCGCGCGCACACATTTATTCCGAAATGTACACTGGTGGCCGAAATTACTGCATTACCATTATTTACCTGTCACCAAATAAAAGAAATCCATTCATGCATAATAAAGCCGATTCCGTTTGATACTCAAAGTGCTTTTCTATTAATATTTCATTGGAATCCATCACCAATAGCTTCAGTCGGACGAGGCGCCCACTAGAGCCAGGCCCGTAGCAGAACCTCTGTGCAGTAGTACTATGGTGGTATTGACGCCACGGCAGCTAGATGGATTGTTGTCACTCTACTGTAGAGTGGCAGGACGATCGAAACGTTGGCGTCTGGTTGTTGTTGTTGTTGTTTTTTTTACTAGAAATTGACCAGCTGTTATATAACAAGCACCCGACATGTACCGAACTGCACCCGCGCGCCCTCTTTCGCCGAGGAATATTCTACACTTATAAAAAAAAAAAACTTCTTAGAAAGCTGTGGCTGACCGATCGCAGGGATGATCGCAAATAAGGGTTATCCCGGACGCGATGTCCGTCCCGCATCTAAGACAAGAATACCGCTACCTACAGGGAGGAAAGTAACCTCTTCCGACTGCCTGTGGGAGGAAGCGACTGGTACAGAAGATGGAAGCAGAGCGCACCGTAGGTTAGACGGGCCCACGCTCGCAGGGGGGGGGCTGAACTACGTGCGCAGCCATACATACATCGAACGTGCTACGCCAACTGGCGTTAACTTAGAATCCAAACCGTAACCCGCAAAAAGCCCGAATTTCTGGTGTCGTTTTGAGTAGTGTTGAGACTTCGACAAGATACGTTCCGACTAGCAATATAGCGCGGATAACATTCTAACTAATAAAAGACAGGCGTGAGATCTGTTTGCCAAATATAAGGCGTCGGAAGGATGTCCAAAGTAGGTGTTCAGATTAAGGGTCAGCGACCAGAGGAACCGCCGCGTATCTAAGGCGGACCACTGGTTCTCTGACGTTTTTCGTGTGAATATCTGGTCTTAAAGGAAGGAAGGGCAACACACCGACAAGTCGATGGAACTTGGCGGATGCTGAAGACCCACAAAGTTTTCAAAATGCAAGGACGATGAACGTTTGGACAACTCGGATGACGCAGGACGAATTAGGCAGCAAGACGGTGAAGGGGGCGGACCAATTTTCTCTGTCCTCTCCCTGAATAGATTCTTCTCTTCCCTGCAGCTGGGCCGGAAGCATGTTGTTTAGTTGCAAAAGAACAAAACCAAAAAAACAAACCGTTATCACCTCTCTATCTGCTCGCCCTAGCACTCTCGCTCTCTCTCTCTCTCTCTCTCGCCATATTCCCATCTCTCCCTCTCTCTCTCTCCTCTCCATCTCTCTCTCTCTCTCTCTCTCTCTCGCTCTCTCTCTCTCTCTCTCCATCTCTCCATCTCTCTCCCATCTTCTCTCTCTCTCTCTCCATCTCTCTCCATCTCTCTCTCCATCTCTCTCTCCATCTCTCTACATCTCTCTCTCCATCTCTCTCTCATCTCTCTCTCTCTCTCTAATCTCTCTCCATCTCTCTCCTCCATCTCTCTCTCTCTCTCTCTCTCTCTTTATTTTGTATTGATAGCCACGCTTTAAGATCAACAGCTTTATGCTTCCTGGAAGAGAAGAGGAACCTTAATGAGTAGCGCGTATAGGATTCCTCTTGCTCCAAAATATATACTTAGAATAAATGTCTATTTGTTTTTCCTATAAGCTGTGGGGAGATATGTTTGCGTGGTTGTGCTACAAAATCTGAACTTACACATTTTAATTACAGGATGAATTTTACACGCTGTTGATTTTCGAGCGCGTGAAATTACATCAACGCAATAAAAGGGAAAAGCGATCGCGGCGAAGCACGTTTGTGATTATGTATCGTATCTTTCCAGCCTGCGTGGGTCGGTGGGACGGAAATAGAATATTCATGGGTTAGCAGACATGCAAATTACTGTGGATATTCTGGGTGGGTGAGACACAACCCGGGCTTTTCCTCCATGCGTTTATCCCACACAATAACATTAAAAATGTAATACATCACGGAAACGAATAACACGCACGTGATACCGGCCGAAATCCGCTTTACTGATCTGCTGGAGGTTTATTATGTTTCGCTAGATTATGACAGGTTTACTACTCGGGGGACCCCCCCTTTTTTTCTTGTTGGCAGGGTACCTTTTGAAATTCTTCATAACGTGCTAGACTAACCAAAGTCTTGTGGGCTGACCCCTAAATATTTTGGCAGAGGGGGGGAGTACACGCGGTAGGCGGGGTCCATCGTTTGGTTTTGTGTGGGGTGATGCGTGGGAGGAAATCTAAAAAAAAAAAGGGGTGGAGGCGGGTTCTTTTTTCTTTTAACTATAAAGTTCAGATTCCCTAACGTTTGTCTACTATCACTTTTTAAACAAATGGCTGATTCACTTGGCAACCGGGTCGTTGTTGAAACGGCCTGGCCAATGTCCTTTCATGGAAATACTCGCGCCTAAAGTTTTTTTCTAATTTTTGCAGATTTTTCAAATTGTTTTCACTTTCCAGTGAACTGTGTCTACTTTCCGGTATCTAAAGGTTTTAAAAACAATATCTGCCAGACCCCTAATGTTACTGTATGTGTCTGCTAAAGTGACCCCTAAAGTTACTGTATGTATCTGGTAAAGTGACCCCCAAAGTTACTGTATGTGTCTGCTAAAGTGACCCCTAAAGTTACTGTATGTATCTGGTAAAGTGACCCCTAAAGTTACTGTATGTGTCTGGTAAAGTGACCACCAAAGTTACTGTATGTGTCTGGTAAAGTGATCCCTAAAGTTACTGTACGTATCTGGTAAAGTGACCCCCAAAGTTACTGTATGTATCTGGTAAAGTGACCCCCAAAGTTACTGTATGTATCTGGTAAACTGACCCCTAAAGTTACTGTATGTGTCTGGTAAAGTGACCCCCAAAGTTACTGTATGTGTCTGGTAAAGTGACCCCTAAGTTATGTATGTATCTGGTAAAGTGCCCCTAAAGTTACTGTATGTATCTGGTAAAGTGACCCCTAAAGTTACTGTATGTATCTGGTAAAGTGACCCCCAAAGTTACTGTATGTATCTGGTAAAGTGACCCCTAAAGTTACTGTATGTATCTGCTAAAGTGACCCCCAAAGTTACTGTATGTGTCTGCTAAAGTGACCCCTAAAGTTACTGTATGTATCTGGTAAAGTGACCCCTAAAGTTACTGTATGTGTCTGGTAAAGTGACCCCCAAAGTTACTGTATGTGTCTGGTAAAGTGACCCCTAAAGTTACTTATGTATCTGGTTAAAGTGACCCCAAGTTACTGTATGTCTGGTAAAGTGACCCCCAAAGTTACTGTATGTGTCTGGTAAAGTGACCCCTAAAGTTACTGTATGTATCTGGTAAAGTGACCCCTAAAGTTACTGTATGTATCTGGTAAAGTGACCCCCAAAGTTACTGTATGTATCTGGTAAAGTGACCCCCAAAGTTACTGTATGTATCTGGTAAAGTGACCCCCAAAGTTACTGTATGTGTCTGGTAAAGTGACCCCCAAAGTTACTGTATGTATCTGGTAAAGTGACCCCTAAAGTTACTGTATGTATCTGGTAAAGTGACCCCCAAAGTTACTGTATGTATCTGGTAAAGTGACCCCTAAAGTTACTGTATGTATCTGGTAAAGTGACCCCTAAAGTTACTGTATGTATCTGGTAAAGTGACCCCTAAAGTTACTGTATGTATCTGGTAAAGTGACCCCCAAAGTTACTGTATGTGTCTGGTAAAGTGACCCCTAAAGTTACTGTATGTATCTGGTAAAGTGACCCCTAAAGTTACTGTACTAAGTCTGGTAAAGGACTAAAGGTAAAGTGACCCCATGTACGTAGTAACTGGTAAAGTGACCCCAAATTATTGTACTGTAATCTGGTAAAGTAAAACTCCTGTATGTATCTGGTAATTAAAGTGTGTAAAACTGACCCCCCCTTACTGTATGTATCTGGTAACTGACAAGTGAGTTCTCTGACCCAAAGTCTGGTAGTAAGTGACCCTATGTGTATAAAAAAAGACCCTAAAGTTACTGTATGTATCTGGTAAAGTGACCCCCAAAGTTTTTGTATGTATAAGTGGTAAAGTTGACTGTCCAAAGTTACGTAAGTTTTGTCTGGTAAAGTGACCCCTAAAGTTACTGTAATCCCCTAAAGTAACCTGTTATTGTGTTGTTTATCTTGTAATTTAAAATTTAGACACCAGAAGAAAGTTAATGAGAATATTGAAAGTTAAACAACAAACATAAAAACAAAATTAATTCCAAGTTGGATAACGATTTATTTACCCAAAGATCAACACAAGCTTCCCTTCGTGTAACACAACTTGCATCAGGAAAAATAAGTAAATTACAAATTATGTTTAGGGGTGTAAAGAGAAACGAGCGGGACCAATTCAGGAAACAAGAAGGAATTCTAGCAGGAAGAATGTAAACAAAATGAATTAGAGGTAAGTCATCAGGTAAAGTGGTTGGTTCCCACCGACAGCAGTACACGAGTCACAGATGGTTACAGCTGTCAACAAGAACAGTCGGCGATAAAGTCCATTATCAGAGAAGTTTTCGGTTTTTGGAGAGGGTTGGAGGGAGGAATACATCTTGCCAATGATTCCCAAACATTCTCGATAGAATTTAGCTTAGAAGAACGTGACGGTCTTATCATACGGCTAATGGTATGGTTTTAAGCATATTGATCAGGCTTTATCGTCCATTGAAATGAAATCAACTTCAATTTTATCTGCGCAGGGTGAGAGAGAGAGAGAGAGAGAGAGAATCTCGTGGTCCTAAAGTACATTTTCCTCAGGGTACCTCTCTGAAACACATGCAGGTCTGTACACACACATCCAATAGAATTTTCTGCCCAGACTTCATACCTCATTCAACATAGTGATCCATTTCCATGGTATTTGTAGGCCATTTGCGTGTTCCATTTCCTTATAGATGAGCACACGCCACGTAAATCTTGGCTAATCAGTAGAAAGAACATGGCTCCAGTCACGTGCTTTCCAAGCGACATGTTCACGGCACCACTTAAACCCCCTCCTGTTTATGGCGGCGGGTCAGAAGGGATAGGCATCACGACGAGTCTTCTCGTATAGGGCCCTATGCAGCAATCCTGCGTGTGGTTGAGCTTGATACCAGAACCCCTGTGGACACAGCGATATCAGTAGCAAGTTTGGTTGGTGTCGAAGCTCGGCTTTGCTGATCAAAAAGTGACACAGCGATTATCTGCCAGGGTTGTGACTCGTGGTCGACCTTGAATTACTCTTTCGGACATCTCCACCCATCTGAAATTGTCGTTAGAGCCGAGAAAGTAAATTCTGTGCATATTCAACCATTCACCTGGGTCCGGGACTCTCCGACCTCTGTCCTACCAATACCTCTCCACCTTGGAGAATCTTTCAAACCAATATGGCCACCCATGTGTAACGGCTTGACACATGAGCCGTTTATAGTGCGTATAATAATCAATTTGGTACCGCGAATTTTCACAATCGTTCTAATTTCCGAGCAACAATTCCACGCTTGCCACTCAATTCCTGCATTAGGTTGAAAATTAGCATTTTATTCTATTTTAATTTATTTATTTCACATTTCTGACCACAAAGCAGCGCGCTGGCCAGGGTTAAAACAGAACTTACCCCTGTATTAGCCGCATTAGAGTTCGGGGCCGCCCACTTCCCGAGTCGGCGATGAACCCGTGATGACCTAAAACTAACCTAGCCTTAACGAATTAACTAGCAATCGATAGAACAAAGTACCCGAACCGAAGTTAATGATAATTAAATGATGCGAACTGCTATTTAACCATCGCTCTACCACCACAGCAAATGGTAACGTTAATCGGTAGCCGGGTACTGCTTACACGAGCGGACATGGCCTGGCTCAAGGTCACTACTGTAGTGGCGGACCTGTTTGTTGCCTGAACTTGCTAAGCGGCCGATACTAGCAGAAATCATATGACTAACGCATTCAGGTTTCTCAAAAAGTGGATTTGTTGTTGTTGTTGCCTGGATATACGATGAGGATTATAATTCGCAGACTACCGTGTACACAGGTTTTACTGGGCTGATACATTATACTGTTAAAACATCGCGGTATTGATGGAAACATGCTCACAGACCTGGGGCGCGTGTGTAAGCAAAAGCAATTAGATGGCTGGTTACGGTTCAGCCTCATATATATCTGACAACTAAAAACTAATAAAGAAGGATGGTATATAAATTATATCGATTCCATCAACTGAAGAAACTTCATCTGAGCAAGGCATTAGCATGTAAACGAAGTGGAAAGCCGAACTTTTTCGATTTCATCAGGCGTTATAAAACGCAAGTGCTTCAGAGCTAATTAGAAAAATATTTGCTATAATACTCGGCTTGGCGTCGCTGTATTAGGTTACTGGCTGACGGAGACTCCCTGTAACGACGCGAGCCAAGCCTACTGCGGTAATTCATTATCGTCAGTTTTCGCATCAAGTATTAATTCAATGGTTAATCCGCCGCGCACTCGAAGTCTTACGTTAATCCATTTAAATAACCGTTTCCTAATTCACAGAAGCTATGTTCATGTTTTCGCCGAAAAGTCTTCGATGTTGTCTTGAACGAAGTAAGATTTGTCCAGCTTAGCAGCGAATTCCTCTCAAGCACTGGCACACAAAAATAAGCCTGTGTATCATCAATTCGTAATGCCATCAGCTCTGAAAGCCAATCTATTAATATTGAATATAATTCTTCAACAGTTTTAGTACGGCAGTCTTAAAAACATCTAAAGCTTTATCAATTTATAAAAAGTAATTACATCTTTAAATACCTTTTTTTTTGGTCCAGGAAGAATATCATCACGAAGAATCAACTTTATTATTAATTAATAAAGCTGACTAAATACACCGTCCTTAATAATTTCATCGCGAGAGATAACAATATTCCAAAATTCACCATAATTTTACATTATCTTATTTCGATATTACGCAAGATTCTTAGTTTCCAATTATTTTGTATGTAAAAGCATCAAAACCACTCTTGTGTTTTGTTTTTTTTTAATCTGTTTTATTTTTTTTTGTCTTTACATCATTTTTTACGCCGTTATCTTTCTCGCAACCTGACAAGACGTACATTAGGTCTTCGATTCAGCATCAGCCTCCGATCCAGCCACCAAAAACTATCCACGAACAGCTTTCCGCAATCCGACTGCAACTAAACTTAAGATGCTGCAGTCACGACTACGGATAGCAGCCCGATTTTGCTTTTCCACGACGCTAGGGGTCGCTACTCTCAATACTTCCGCTCTGACCGATTTCATCCTTTCCTCTTCCTATGCAAGGCTTTTGTTTGTTTGTTTGTTTTTTTTTTCTTTTTCCAAAAGTCTGTGCGAGTTAAATTGGCCAAGCCGCCCAGCTGCAGCTGAAAAGACGTCGGGCATGAGAAGCATCTCAGAGAACCATTGAAGATTCAGACCGGAATAATTGGTCCGATAGGACGCTCGCGGTACGCCTCGCTCCTGGGGGGAAGACACCGGTGTTCTATATTAGCCCCCGCAACTCTAATGGCTTTTATCGATTTTGTAATAAGCACACGAGGATCGAAGCCTACTTGTTTGTATGTATTGTTAGCACTTCATTCATACAAATTCTATAGTCACCGGGCTGCGGTTCTTTCGTTACCGAGCCTATTGTTGGCTGGTTGTTAGTCTCCTATCCGATGTAAGATTCTATCTGAGAAAACCGTGCATGATCCCAGTACACGGACATTCAGCCATGCTGGTCACTGATAAAACACTGCTGTCCTAGATCATTCTGTTTATTCGATCTCTTGCTTGGTCTCTCATGCAGTGTCAATCTTCAAGTGTTAAAATCAAATCTAATCTTAATTGCACATAATTATTTGATTTATTTAAAGCCAACCGCTTGATATGCAAACAAACCATTTAATTGTAACTTTTATTGTCCTCAGATTTAAGAATCCGACATTTGGTTCTGTTCGGCGAAGCAATAAAATCTTGTTACTATAAGAGATAAACAAAAAGTGCCTCAAATTTGTTAATTTTACAGTGTAGGCCATTAAAGTAGGTAATTATTGTTAATAGATTTATGTAGAAACTACATCGTAAAGAATTTTCGGTGTAATTTAAAAATGAATGCTACTGTAATAGTCCAAAATATCAAGTCTTCATAATGGGTCCCAAACAGCTATGAGTTCCAAACTGCAAAGCGACGACGCGTTCGTTCCATTTAAATTTAGGGTGATATTTATAATTTTTTGGGTTGTAAATGGTTAAATTTCCGCGCTAAATTACATTTATATATACATTGGCTGGCCGATTTATTGTGACCTACGGACCCTTTCAGACTTGAGCTTGACCCAAGCTGCACTTAATAAGACTGACCACGTCGTGTGACACGTGATCGCGCCGCGCTAAATGTGACTTGAGCAGCACATTTTCGGTCACAATAGCAGATGGGGAGGAGGCTAAAGACAATGCGGTGTTTGAGAGTGTGACAGTGGCCAAAACAGCTTCGTGGATCGGCCGCTCCCATGTCATCGTTGATTCGAGTTCATCAGCAATGGAAAAAAGATAGTTGGTTGGTGGGGGGGTGGATTCGTCTGATGCGAAGGAGAAATGCGGCCGCAAACGCGTGGTGACAGAAACAGGACAGGACAGGAAAGTCCAACCGTCACCAAAAACGATAGACCGACCGGCAGAGACGTTGAGGAAAGAGGAAATACTCTTAGAACACCTTCCGGAACCTTGTGGCTTTCATTCCTCGTCGTGTCCCGGCTGCTATGCGGGCAAAATAGCGGCCCAACCCATTAGTAAATATAGGTTCTGGTATGATTCCCAGAAAGTGTATCCGTAAACGGACTTTCTTGTGAGCAATATTATTCTTCGACAAAATAATAATAATAATAATAATAATAATAATAATAATAATAATAATTAATAATAATAATAATCATCATCATCATCATCCTTCGTCCATAGTAATCGAAAATGGCCACTCACAAATTACATGTGACCATCAGGGTGCGCCAGTTTGTTTATAGTGTAGGAGCGGTTGTCCGCACAACAGCCGACCCTGTCAGTTAGCGAGCAGGGCACCTTGTGTCAAAGAATATCCGAAAAGATCAAACAACTCAGTGCTCACACGTCACAACTACACAACTACCCCTAAAACTTTCCCGGAGTAAAACTAACGGGTCCGGTTGATGAAGAAAAGAAAGAGATCTTGCCAAGGACACGCCAGACTGAGCCGACCCCTTAACCTCTGAGTCCGGTTGACTAACCACTGGACCAGCTTGGACACTAATCAACAGTTGGGTACTGTAGCCTGCATTTTAAACAAGGTTAACGTCTCATAACAGAAATACCTGCCAGAACTCTTTAAAATAATCTAAAATTTAAAACGAACGTTGGATAAACAATGCAATTTGACTTAGTTCAATTTATCTTTAAAGTTAGATTTTCCCCAAGAGGATTCGATATTACCAAAGCAACTCTAACAGTACGAATACTGGAAAAGCCCCCGGTATATTCCGAGTTATCGAAAACGTGTAGTTGGTGATGATGATGATGATGATGATGATGATGATGATGATGATGATGATGATGTTGTTGCTGTTTATTCAGAAAAAAAACAAATTTCGCTGAAAGATTTTTAAAATAATTTTTGCGAGATTTTCTTTTAATGACATTTTTTTTTTTCTTGGCTGTCAAAGATTCTTTTAAAACTATGATTCAACAAATGGTATTTTTAAAATTTGTACCGCTTTGTATACCTCGGTCCAATGGCGAGTTCTAAGCTTTATCCGAACTTCACTGTTTTTAATTCCCATCCCGATGGCGGGGAGAAGTTGGGGGCGGGTTCAGGTAATTCTCTCTGGCGACATCGCGGTGCTGCGTTCTGTCCATTCTGTCTTTCACGCTGTCCGGACTGATTGCCTGGAGGACGAGTCGCCAACAAGATGCTGTTTCTCTTTCGGTCGGCCCCAGCAGAGACCCTGTCCTAGTGTCGCCCGTCTCTCTGACGGCTGGCCACCCCTTTTGTGCTTTCTTTCTGTTTCCGCTGCCATACGACATCTTTGGAAAAAGTAACAAAAGAAAAGGGGGGGTTCTAACTGGCGGATCGAAGTCGTGACACTAATCGATCTTAAGCAACAACAGAAGGACTAGAAATACAAAAAGGGAAAGAGAAAACTTTAAATCGTATTACATCTGATGCAATTTAGAATAAGTAAATAACCGATATAAAAAACAGTGAATATCGGCTGTTTTAGCTCGTAATCTGATTTGCTGTTACACAGGAATCCTTCGGCTTGTTTCCACACACACGCGCGCGCCCATATTTTAGCCCCAAGAAGATTGTCAAGGTAGGAGACGGCGCGATCGGTAGAGCAGATCAAACGTTTTCATCCGCAGCCCTAGCCGCCAATTTCAGCCGAGTGGTATAAATGTATTTCTCAGAGGCGGTTATCAAAGCACGATCACTGCCAACACGTCTCGATGTTGGTTAATCTGCGAGGATTAAGAAACTACCACCAATATGCAGCGACAGACTATTCATTGATTGTTCCATTTCAATAGAACCGTGACAGTAATGAAAGAACTCCATTGTAAGCCATCCAATTCATTTTCCTGTGTATGATAGTTCGGCAGAGCTTCCAAGTGCCACCTGATTGTAGACCGATGGATACATTTTCAGTCTCAGATGAAAAGCTGGACACTACTAACGGTATATTGCACCTGTGGATTGAGTACGTACAGAGAAGCCGTACCGATTGAAATATCTCTACTTTCCAAGTGTTGATAGACAGCTGGTTGCAGACAGGAGCAGTTTTCTCTGAAGTTAGTATCGCTATAACCGTACAGGGGACGGCACTAGAAACAGACTCGAGGTAGCCCACCTCCCACAGGCGATAGGTCTGTGCCGACTTTACGGCAAAGAGGCGTCTCGAAGTCGCTAGATTATTCGTTTTTTTTTTTTTCTTCTTTCAGCTGAGAGACAGATTTCTGCTCATGACTCGCCCAGATGAGATTGTTTGCCCGGCAAGCAAGATTCTGTTGCAGTAACATCAGGTTGTCCGACGATGAGAATTGCCAGTTTCCGAGCAATATCTCAGCCGGCGAATTGCCCGTGCGCACGCTTGACTGCCTCTGAGAATCTTCTAATATTCCTAAAATTTGCGTGGAGTTAGGAAGAAGGGACCAGTGGCGTAACGCACAAAAACACGACCCTGACCACCGATTTGACATCGCGCTTTTCTTTAAAGGGCTTAACTTGTTAACTGCAGTCGGGTCTGTGCGGCGCGAGTAGCGAGTCGTGTAGTCACGTGACAGCTAAGACGCTGCAAATTCGTTGCGCACCATTTGATGTGATGCGACTGGGTGTAATGCTGAAGGGAATAACACCTTGGTCTATTTGCTTGGGTATTACAAAATAAGGTAATGATGATCTAAAAGACTTGGGGCATCGACAGCGAAGTCAAAAGACATCTGATTTAACCGCTGGTTAAGCTCATCCTTGCAGACAGGTTCAAGGCCGATCGCCCGCCTAGGAATTTGGCGGCGGATGGAAGGTCCACGAAACCTCGCTGCCAACTCTCCTCATGCTCTCACGATAGGAGTCAATCCTGGTAAATGCAATAGCTAAGGCAATAACGCTTCCTGCTACAGATAATCGGTTGCATCATTGTCATTATTAAATGCGTGAAGACCGATTCGAGGTAACTGACAGGTGAGCCCAATGTTTAGACTCCTGGACTGCCAAAGCTGAGGGCCAGAGTTCGGTTCTCGGTAGGGGTGGGGCAGCTGAATTCGACGCACCTTTCTGACGGGTTTTGTTCGTTTTTTTTCTTTGTCTTCTTCACCAGCTGAGCATTTTGGTTATTACTGGGTCTTTTCGATTTCCTTCCACATATATGAATGAAGAGTTCTGAAGTGCCGGATCTCTGTACATCCCTGTAGCTGCTAACCGCAGCGATTAACTCCCTTTCCAGAGTTGATTCCAAAGCAGGGATTGGATGAAGCAACGACACCGTTCCTCGTGGCCAATGAATTCCGACCGTAAGTTTGGACGGCGTACAGGTGGAAACGCGCTGATCATCATACGTAAAAAAACAAAAAAACATGCACACCAGGGCAAGTCAAGTTCTGAGCAACATTTACTGGAGTGTACTGGTAGAGCTAACCAGCCTTTATATGACGGTTGATAACATCTTTGTTCAATGAATAGTCGGCCTACGCCATTACGACGCAATTACCAAGGCGAGGACAAATACCGATTTCTCTTCACCGATGTGGATTTGCTCCTATTAGTGTTTGCACGATTTATCAGTTACTTCTTCATCAAACTGGTGCTAAAGTTATTTTCCACCACTGTCTCGGATTATCGTCAAAGCGCTGACCAATACACACATGTACATTAAAATCCGCATTAGTCATCACTGGATGAGCCGCAGGAACTATAACACGGGTACCTTCTTGGTTTAAATAACTCCTGGTAATAACACATCTGTATTAATGTAATCCCACGTGTTCCGCGCTTTAACTATATTTGATTAAATGCACAGACGGTTCGAACACAGATACTAGGGCTTCACCGTTGGGATTAATTTGCATCCCAGGTGGTATAATTAAGGTAAAAACTGACTTGTTATACGGAGAATTAAAGAAAGTTTTTGCTAACATTTCACCTTTAACCGTCTTTGTTATCCCCATTGCGATGTGGCATTGGTATGCTAACGTATGACAACAATGTGCCAGTGGCACCTTTGTTATCATATTACTGCGTAGTCGTCTTTAGCGACACCACATCGAGCGGTGTACGTGACAGGTGAAAATCAGTTTTACTCTCGAGGTGTTTGAACAATAAGTATTATGATTACTGCAGTATCGACTGATTAAAGCATATTAGTATAAAATCAGCATCTAAATTACACACTGTTTTTATTATGATACAGTTTGCGGAACCTGGCCGCCTGGTTCCAGTGTAATTACGCTCAATAAAACTGTGACATGCGCCATAAACAGTTATTAGAAAGTCGCTTTGTTTTAGAATAAAAAGTTGTGCTTCTCCGTTTAATACTAAACAACAACAAAAAAAAACTATACCGGGCTCCATCTACATCTTAGAACCTACGCCGATGGACGATGAGCAGGCACTAACGGTGTAGTTCTGGTCTTTCGCGCTGTCGGTACCTCAATTAACACGCTCATTAAATCGCAGTGGCTCCGACTACCGACCGATGGCGCGCAAAAGATGTGGGCGAGTACCAATGCAGCCTGGTGCTTAACGCGGAACTTTACGGCAGTCGTTCGATCGTCGAGGCACTGGCGAGGAGGTTCTTTCCGGACCAATATGCAGATCTGGCTTCTGCCCAAGACCAGCAAAAGGCTCGCGAAAGAGAAACATATCTGGAGTTGCTTGGAAAAGAGAAGCGGTCGCTGCGGCGATTTCCTACGGCCTACACGGTAAAGCGATGCGCTCATTTAGTAACGAAACTAAAAAAAAAAAAAGAGAGAGAAACAAAAAAAAAAAAATCCGCGGTTTTACCATTCTTACGATGGACTTTGGCCAGTTCCTGATACCCTGCTGATTGTGTACCGCACGGCGGACTCTTTTATGAATAAAGTAAACAAACGAAAAATTTGGAATTGTTTATTGTAAAAGCTTTGATGGAATGCAAACACATTAATGTCTGTATTAGATGTTGTTATCTGCTCTTTGTTATGATTTGCTCATAAAGATGGCAGCACAATATTTTCCGTTTTTTGCAGTATAGAAATATTCATACAGAAATTCAGAGACAAAAGAACTGGGTTAGATTGATATATAAAGTTCCTTTTGTCAAAAAAGAGAGGAGGCCGTGTTTGAGTTTCCAAAATATTTACGCGTTCTGTTTTTTTTTTTTAAGGGCTCCTTTGAAAATGCGCCGCAGACCGAAACAACGCTATTAGTGAAAAGGAAAAGATTTCTTATGTCTAACCTAGAATTTTCTTTACGTGTCTTATTCCTAAGAGCTCCCGTCGATACACCAGTGGCAAAGAAAAACACCTTTATCGATTACTTACCAAAAAGATATGTGTAAGCTAAAATCATGTCACCATAAAACGTGTGTAAGCCACGCCAGGCGACCGCTCGCATTACAAATGACCCTAATCAGGCATCAGTCATCGATCATCCATCTTCACCGAACTTTCCGCGCACTAGCATAATACGGACTGCACGCCAGAACTGCATACTGTTAAAGGGTCTAACTAATAACGTGTATACGGGAACCCGGAACTGTGGGAGCTTTATTATCGGTAGTCTGGTTTAGTGTAACAAATCACCGCTAGTTATAGGGCGTGTTTCTGAAACTGAAGTTTCTGAGGAAAGCATTTTACCTAGAGACGGTAACAGAAGTCGCAGGAGCTGGCTTCCAGCCGGTTTTGTCCCGACGCCACCTTTATTCGCTAGTGTAGCAGAGTCCATTTCCGACTCTGGCCTCAGACGTTGGAATGATTATAGTGTGCGCGAGTTTGATAGAGAATGAAGCAGTCAACACAGATTTAGAGCGGCAAACAGAAACAAAATGTACAAACAAGCCATTCTGTCAACGGAGTTTCACTTTGTTTAACAGTGATGTGACAACCCTGCGGTCTTTACACAAGAGGATATTCACCTGACAGAACTGTTGGCGTAAACATCCGCCTTTTCAATTTTTCGTTTAAATCTACCTGAAAATAAAGCGGGGGAATCCGCATTGGCCAGTCGGGAGGCACAGGGGCACCACCGCGAGTAAAAAGGGGGCAGATCTCCTGTGGAGGCAGCCCGTCCATTCTGTTGCAGGTCGAACAATAGACTGGAAACTTAGCAAAACAGTGTTTGCGGATGCGGATGTCCGTGAAGCGTTAGGGGTCTGCTCTAATAACTGGCTGGGAAATCGCGCGAACAAAGTAAAACATCGCCAGAGATGGTAGCGGTTTAGCGTAGAAAAGAAAATCCTCCAACAGCAGAGCAAATTGTTTTGTTGTTGTTTGCTTTTTAAGAATACTATGAGATTAGTGACAATAAGCTGAAGTTGGCTCAGGTCATGACGTCTAACGGAAGTCATTTGTAAAATTGATAGCATCTGGTTTCCGGAGAGTTTATTTGTGATGCAAACAAATCGTCTAAAGATATTCCGGTAACGGAATTTTTTTGTTATGTTTTAAAGTCTTTAGGGAAAAAAATCCACATAAATATTTTAAATAAATAAAATAATGAATATAAACAAATGACTGGTATAAAAAGGTTGTTACATTATTTAATAAACAGTTAGAAAGCCATGTGTTTTCCAGCCTTTCCGAGAACGGGTTATTATGTCTGCGATATAATCATTCTTAAACTCTTTGGCCATGGTAAGACACCTGTAACATGTAAAGAACAAAAGGAATTTTGTTTCTCTTCAACTGTAACCGCTCTCTTGCATCCTGAAATATTGTGTCAACGGTGGAATTCGAATCTACACCTTCGAAAAAACCCAGAGTGGAGCTATTTCTTAGACTGTACCCATAGCATTCAAACTCAGTCTTAAAAAATGCCTCAAGAAAATGGTTGCTAAAGTGATCATCAAGCCAGTCGATCAACCTACCGATTATTAGATGAACTATACTGTTTTGCAAGTAATAAAAATAATTAACTGAGAAAATGTCTGGATCCTAGGCCCTTCAGTAAAGTTTTGAAACAAGAGAAACACCAACTACCAGTTTTGGATGATGACTAGGGGCAAAGTCTTCTCGACGTCTGACCTTCCATCAGGATACTGGTGCGCGCAATGATACTAGAAGAACAGCCTCTTAAATGCATCCTCAACTTCATTTGGATGCTACAGATGACACCAACTTCCTTTTGGTACTGATGTTTCGTGTAAAATATTTCAAAGGGATCTAAATTAGGAAATTAATGGTTTTGAGGGTGTAATATCAACTGTAGACAAGATTCTACTTCATGGTGTTAATGACTTGATCGAAGGAATATAAATTAAATTCCTGTAACGGTTTAAAGAAATCGCCGTACGACTGAACAAACAAAAAGCTGAAGTTGCATCAGACACAAGTCAGCTTCACTAGCCGCCTGCTTACAAAAGACAGCATAAAGTAGACCATGAGAAAGACAAAGTTAATTGCTGCCGGAAAAAATACAAGGATTAGGTAGCTATATAAATTATCTTCTGGTATTCCTAACCCAACTATCGGGATGTGATGAAACTGATACGTCAGGTGGCCTGAAGAACTTGAGGCGTGGAAATAGTCTAAGATCGTGTCTTTAAGAGGGAAAATCGTTTTCAACGTCTGGTCCGGTGCTTTGATTTTACGATACCTCAAAAAATAAGGTAAATTCAACACGAGGATAGCCAGGAAAAAAAAACAAAAATGCTGTCCTAACACTAGATGCAAACTGTCCTTTCACCTTTCATCAGTCGTATTTTAGTTGACGCTGAACAAAAGTGTACGAAAATCCAAAAAAAGAAATGAAATTCCGTCGATTTTCTATACATTAGAAAAATTCAACCGATATACCTTTGGGCGTTCGGTGACGGTGTACACAGGCCATAAACCTCTTGATTCTATCCTATCCAAACCGCTTGTTACAGCACCGCGTATGCTACAGAAAATAATGATAAAAGTACAAAAGTATGACATTAATGTTCAGTATTTGAATGAAAAATCAATGTTTTTGGCTGATGTATTATTACGGGCTTTTCTTTCCGCCTAAACTTCAAAAAGTTCCAAAACTGCCATTGAATATATACACACACGACACAATTCCTGACAATTACTGATCATCGGCTGTCATTTATCAGACAGCAGAGAGAGATGATACTCTTCAGGAATTCGAAAAGGTGATCGTGATTCGGTGGCCAGATGAGATAGAATCATTACCACCATAAACGACCCATTAATTTTCCTCCAGAGATGAGCTAACTATTGTGGATCGAATAACCGTAAGACCGAAAACCTTTTGAGGAAAATGTCTGTATTCAGTCATATGTAAAAGGGACGAAGAATTGAGAGACGGCACAACTACCAAGAGGTTAGATGAAAGCTATGGAACAAAGAGAGATAGTGAAACAAACAAAATAAATCGACTACGTACCGAAAATATAAGTGAACGACCATCAATACTATCTGAAACTGCAACTCCTATGCCTGATTCAGATAAGTAAACGAACTTCTACCAAACCCGCTGTTTCCCTGTAAACGAAAGTCCAGGACAATGCACGACAACACCATTATCTGAACCTTCAATCAGGTCCTTGTGATGGAGAATAAACCTTCAGCTGAGCGAAATGAAACTATACGTGCCACAAGAGCTGGAAAACCTGTCAGAGTGCCTGAGAGATTTGCGGTTCTAGTGGAAAAAATAATGAACTCGAACATTTGAGTTTTACTTTTTAGAAGTTTCACCTAATTAAATTTCTACTGTCGAAGAATTACTCACTGCTATTGTTGAAGAGAGGACATTACAGTACTTAATGAACTGATGTTCGATCTCTACTAGCACGCACAGTCTCGTTATGATGTCTATGACGTAATCAGTCCTGGACCCCTCCGCCACTGCAAGACAATGTGCATCGTTAGAACAATTTTAAAAAATAAACCTTACTTTTTAATAAAATGTGAAAGTTCTCTCTCATCTTGAAGCAGGGGAAACTACAACATCGAACTATTTAATATACCTATGCAAATAAATTTAAATAAACGAATGAATAGTAGTAGCACAAAAAACCACAGCCCCAACCTGTCTTTGTTCGCGTTGCTGTACGTGAAAATGTCGTCCGAGATAATACAATCAATTAATGGGAGTGGGCATTTCATTCTACAATCTCCTGGTATCTCACTCACTGGCTTCAAATTAGAATTCTGAATAGTGG
Organism: Nautilus pompilius; assembly: GCA_018389105.1. Classification (NCBI taxonomy): domain Eukaryota; kingdom Metazoa; phylum Mollusca; class Cephalopoda; order Nautilida; family Nautilidae; genus Nautilus; species Nautilus pompilius. The sequence continues at coordinate 16,937 of JACATO010000914.1, read as the reverse complement.
CGATAATTTTTAGGGTTACAAATGAAGGGGAATGAATCTGATAAACAAAGAAATGACAATGATGTCATCTTATTAAACTGTTTTCACATTCGGGGTTTACATTCTGCTCGGTCTTTAGTCTCCGTTTTATCTTAGTTAGTTTTTTTTCTCTCTATGTTCTTTAAAGTAAGGAACCCGCTGAACTTTCTTATACCAGAAGAGCTCCAAACCTTCTGCGGCCGATTTACAGACGCCATTGCTAATTGTCAAACTGCGTCGCTTGGTTCTCCTCCATGAATTTCCCGCGTGGTTTGTGACTAAAAGAGACAGAGAGAGCGAGAGATGCGATGTTAGCAGCCGCCATTTATTCGCTAATATCAGTAATCAAGCAGGAGCCGGACTGCCAACGCGATTAGGTCCACTTGAAGTAAAATGAAGACTTTTTGTTTCAGCGTGGAGGGGTCTGGATTCTCTTTTCTTTAAGCTATAAAGCGAAAATGAGGAAAAACGTCCGATGAGTAAATAAAATATTTCATGTATTTTCCGTCCGTATGCAAAATTGTTTGCCTGTAGTAGAAATATAAGCTGAAAAGAAGAGAGAAAGAGACCTTTCGACACGAAAGCATTTGTTAATTTTTTTGCTTTTTAAATCAAGTGGATCATTTAAAACCCAAGATCTGAGGCTTTCACACGCTCTCTCTGTTTCTACACTTTATCGCTATCTCGGGGCAGCTCTGTCTTTCTTTTGTGCTAAAAAGTCATACATTTACCGAAAGCGAGAAAATAATAGAATGTTCTGCTGAGCTAATTATAGTATCATTAATATCCCAGGATAAAAGAGTTAATTAAGGACGCGTTTGTTGTCTGCTCATCTCGGATAGAAAGAAAAAAATTTGAACGTGGTAATTAAATTTGAGGGAATCTGCGCCCACAGCCGACCGACTTCGTCAAAAAAAACAAGAACATCGCAACTCCATGCTAAATAACTATATATTTCAATTAAACAAATTAAAATGCAGCATTTTAATTTTCCTTTGTTTTTAATATTTATATACGTAATATATTTGTATGTGTGTCCACAAACTACGAGTCGATAATTCAGTTTTGAAAAAAACAAGAGACAAACACTATTTAAAAATAATGTTAACATTAACGATTCTTGGTTTGTATTATTATTAATCTCATTATCGAGTTAGAATTTATTAAACACACAAGACAGAACCCACAGCATCAAGAAATACACATCAGGGTTAAAGAAGAATTAAAGTATAAATAGATTTAACATTTAAGCAAATAACTAAATTTTGTGCACAACGCAAAGCAAGAGAAAGATATGTCGTTAGAGAGTGGAAATGGACGTTTTGCGGTTCTGTTAAAAATGAATTAAACTTTTTAAAACCCAGATTTTTCTATTATAATTAATCAAAATTTCATTTTAATTTGATTTATGATTGCCTTTCATTTTTACTTTTGTTATGTAGAAAAAATATTTTAAAATTTTCTTAATAATCAATATTTTGGTCACAGCGTTTCACCATCTTTTTAATGCTTTTCACCAGATTGTCTGAAAGCTTCTGCAAATATGTTATTGGAAGGTTGTTTGGTTTCAGTTAAATAGCATCCAGACATTTTCCTAATCATTTGTTCTTCGATGCAACCTTAAATATGCTCGAATGGTTTGAACTCATCTCCGGACCTCGTCCAACCCATGATAACACTTCATCTTTCCTTCATCTGCCTCGACCAGCGTGGACTTGGAATTATGAAGGTCTGCTGGAAAACAGAATTTTTATCCCCCCCCAAAAAAAACACAGGTAAAAGTGATCGCAGAAACTATTTTTCAAGAGCATTTTTGATTTTCTGGCTGTTAATGCTGCCTTCGACTAGAATAATCGAGTATTGACTGGGCCAACTAGAACAGCCCAAATATCATTATTCCGTTTTCCTCTCTTTAATGGTATTCTGAAGACGTTCGGCATTGTATTCTTTGCCTTTACAACGATAGCAATGTTGCAGCCGATCAGTGACAAGACAGAAACGGCATCAATCGCTGAATACTACCTCCAACCGCTTTATACTTTGCTGTTGTTGATGTCTGATCTTCCGATGCAACAAATTTCAAATTTGTTAATTCAATTCTCTCGTTCGAATGTCTTACATGTTCCCTCCAACCACCTGTACTGTATCGGACGTCTGATACATTTAGAAGAGTTTATGGTGATCCCCAAGTGAGATTTTTTACCACCAAACTGCTTAATTATTTTTTAAATCTCTCACGGGCTGGCTTAATTCTCATGCCAGACTTCACATCTGGTTTTCTGCTCTGCTGTCAGTGTTTCCCTTCTCATTTACCCGTAATGCAGAAATGAAATAATATATGTCTAATACAATTTTTAAAATACATAAAACATTTAACAAAACAGAACATTCGCAAGACTATATATTAAAAAGAACTCTGAAAAAGTTCTTCTTCCCTGCTCATCTAAGAGGTAGTCCTCACTAACTTTCACGATGGATCCGGAAAATTTGCTGAAAAAATGTATTCTACGTTTCTTTGTACTTCTGAATAATATTGTGCAAGAATATGATGTAATTATTAATTAATATAATACAGTCGGCTTACCTAACACGTTAAGTCGTTTTTTGTTAAAAAATATTTCCAATTTTTTTTGGATATTTTTATAATTGATTATTAGGTAATCAAAGGATGAATACAGGTGCTATTCTGATTTAGTACAAAAATTTTTTTTATTTTGTAATAAACCATAAAGTTTGACTATAAACTATTTCAGCAAGAGATGCATGCTATTAAATGTAACACCGTGATATTTAAAAATGTTTACTTTATTTTGGACAGTAGTGTTTAGGCTATTTAAAGAGAAAAAAGATTAAAATGTATAAATTAGACAATGAAAAGGCAAACTTTTTAGCGTATAAATTGTGATTTCAGTCATTAAAATGACCACAAATCTACAGCATTTTAAATTATCATATTCTGTTTGTTTTTATGTTAATATTACTAATTGCAATTAATTATTAACTTTATGCACAGAATTATCACGATTTAAAATTTTTTTTTTCATTTATGTTGTAAGTACTAACAGACAAACACTAGAACTACAAATGTCCTTTGCTTACTTTAAACTAAAAATAAGTGCGCATCGTAAATGTCATTCTGTTTCGGATAATCTTCTACAGAAGCATATCCACCTAGCCTATATTGTTCTGCTTGATAATGACTATAGTGGAGTGGCTTCTTCTACCTTCTTCGTTTCCACAAGATTCTACTCGATAAAGCCAACATTCGGCTGCATATACTGAACTGAAGATTGTAAGTATCAACTCGACCATTGCTTTGGATCATCATCAAGAACTCCAATCGTCCTAGCTATCCTCGTCTACGCTCTTCAGACTTGTGCTTTAATGTATGAGACAACCATTAAATGCGGATCTATGATGCACGTTTTCAAAAACACTTAGAGTTGTGTCCCAGTTGACTGTGTTGCTTAGAGTATGATTGATGACTGCAGAATGGAGTGTGTTTATTGTGTCTTTCTGTAACTTCGTGAAATAGTGCACAATGTTGTAGCTGAGATACTTAGGGAGTAAGAAATCATAAGTAATGAGCTAAAACTCGGATGAGTTACGTTATTACTGTTTTACCTTTTATGGTCCTTGTTTTAGATGTCTGCCAAAGACTTCATCAAGGACATTTATCATAAGACTCGCCGTCGAGTCACGATGCCCCCCTTTTTTCAAAAAACAAAGTGGAAATATCTAGAGTCAGTGAGCAGGGGAGGCTGAGGATATCTACCCAACAGAACTCCACGCACCGTACGGCCAATGTAAGTCCTGCGGCTGGCAGTAGAAAACGATCAGCTGAGTCTGGCCGGAGCGTGGGCTGGACCAATTTTTCTGTGAAAGCGAAGTATCAAATTTTGGTTGTTTTTTTTTAATGAATGGACTTACGAAATACGAATTACGTTTAAATTAAATTAACCGGTGCTGAAAATATTCCTTTTTCAACCAGATAAAAAGATTCCGCTGAATTTCTGAGCGGATTAGTGAAAAGACTTCTCCGGAGATGGATGGTAATTAACAGGTCAGCAGGACAGCAGGAGTAACCCTGCCCCTCGGGAAATCCGGCTCGGTTTCCTGTCGCAGATTATTGTTGTTGTCCTCCCACGAACGCCGGTTTTGTAGATAGGAAGCTTGGCCTCCAGAGAGCGCGGACAAACACTCTAAATAAGCCTCCCTTACGCACACATCAATCTCGGTCCTCCGACACAGGTATTCCAAAAATAACGCCATTGATCGAGGAATTTTTAGATACAATTCCTGACAATCGATTGCCCGCTAATTCGAGTGCTGTGAAAATGGCAGAGCCGGCTCGCCAGCGTCATCTTCCTGCTTTCGAAGACGTCAAGGCATCGATCGTTTGCGGTTCCCATGGACACGCTATCGTCACCGCCTACGTCAAACTACGAAGCATGGCGCGAAGGCTGACGGAGGCTTCCTCCTGTACGCAACCACGGTGAAGTATATATATACGTCTTTTCCACGTGAATGTTGATTTCTTGAATTAAAGCCCATCACGGGTCCGACGTCGAGATGGCTGCGTGTTACGCCCGTGAAAGCCCGTCTGGGCTAGTGAGACCAGCGCTGACGATCATAGAGCTGCACATGGAGTTTATAGCCTTTTTTGGATACCCTAGAAACAACCCACCCGTGTCTCCTCGGCAACCCTGGGATTTTTACCGTGTTATCCGCCGGATAGAAACACCTGCAAAAAAAAAATCTTGCGATTTTATTTAATTTTTATTTCTCTCCCTCCAACAAAAGAAAGAAGGAAAAATATCCTGCTGGAGCAGTTTACCTGTTTTGTTGCTTAAAGGAATGTTAACTATTTTACCTGGGAATAGAACGGTTGGATACCATTAGACGGTTTGTTGGACAAAACGTGGATGAGTCTAATTTTTGGAATCGCTGTCTGCCTGTCGTGTTTTCTCGCCAAGTTTTCAAGGATACCTGTATACCTAGGTACGTTTACTTCATTTCTTTTCTTCTAAGTGTTTCTATTGTCAAATGCTACCTTCCTAGGTTGTGCTTGCAATGACAAGGATTCTCCATTGTAGAGACTTAAAGTGTCAGACTTCCACGAAAATTAATTTCATACTTTTCTTTACTTCGAGTTAAATCTGCATTCTATGGATTTTAAGGAAACGATAAGAAAGCAATTCCTCTTCCGTTATCGTTTTCGTTCAAAGTCCATTTTTTTAAAGTTACTTGGAAATTATGCTAAATTAGTCGCAGAATAAAATAATCGCGACACCGGAAAGCGATCGGGTTTAAAAATCAAAGCATTAAAAAATATATATATATATTTCTTTAGATGATCTATTTTTTGTGTGTGTGCGTGGAAACAAATACAACGTCTCTACGAAAAGGAAGATTGTTTTATTAAAAGCTTATCGAAACAGACGGGTTCTGTTAGGTTTAAAATTTTAAAATAAATTACAACGATTTAACATATTTTAACTTCAGTATTTTATTTGATTCGTATGAAATTGAATAATCTTTCGAAGTCCTTTTACGTTTACTAACATATCAGATTTCTCTCGCTGCATTTCTTGGCATCGTTATCCTGACTGTTTTATGGATATTGGCGGGTTCTCTCCAAATATTGATTTATTATTGAACACCTTATGCAACTTCTCCCTCGCATCAAAGAGCGGGTAATAAATAAATACATAACTGAATTGGTGATGCCATTTTTTTAAAAAGAAAAGTTAATTGATGTCATACCTGAACAAAACCTTAGAATTTAATAAACATATCATTTTATTCTAAACCCGTGTATTTTTTGAAAATCAAATAACCTCGTATTAATTTTCGACTGAGGCTGGTGCGCAGACGCGGAAATATAGCACTTATGTTTATTACACTAAAGAAAGAAACATTTCAGTATATATATAAAATTTCAGAATTCGTTCTGGTTTTAATCAGATTAAGTGTCCATTAATTTATCCGGTATATTGTTCTGATAACCAGTTTGTTTAGTTAATGACTTTTATTATTATTTCTAACCTGAAATTATGTACAATTCTTTTTTGTCGTCAAAAAATCACTTTTACTATTTAGTCATGTGACTCAACGTTTAGTATTTAGATTTCTACCTAATTGATATCTACAAGCCCTTGTCTAATGTTATGTTAATTAATTTGAAACTAAATACGTACGTCTTTTCTTTAGTCATTAATAATGCAATAATCCGGAGAAATTAATTTTTTTTTTCATACAAAGAATAAAGCCGCATTGTTGACATACATTATTGTTATTTTTATGTTTAAAATTACAAATATTCTACCTGACCATCTACTTTTATAAAATGGAACGAACGCTAGACAAGCCAGCCAAGACCGCTCAGAGTTAACTTACCGGACTCTCAACTGTGGCGCATTGCGATGAAAAGATTTTTTTTTTTTTTTTTTTGGCTGTTCTGATTGATATTTTCCACGTTTAGAATTAAATTTACGCCGGGGCGCATCACTGGGTCGGAGCAGATCTCGACCAAGGCGATCACATGTGCAATTTTACATTGGACTCCTACACACCCAGCCTGACTGACGGAAGCACGGCTAATTTTTGCAGTAGATACATTTGTGAGTTAGCGAGGGGTTTTCTTGCTGACGAAATGAGCTTTGAAAAACGACCCGGAACCGTGTTTCCCTATTACATGGACGGTTTTAAATGATCGCTGCTTTTGAATTTATTTTATTTTTACATCTTCAGCAACAACAGCGTGGAACTGGGAGGAAGGAATAGTCTGATTTATGTTTCGGAAACTTAGGAGAGAAGCTACCACAGACTCTATCCAAGAAAATTCTGTATGTAAATATGTAAACGTTTGATTATTTTCTGTTGTACCATACCCTTTCTTGAATTCAATCGCATAATTTATATATATTTTTAAAAAAAAACAAAACAAAAACATCAACAGGCACTCACTTTATGCACACATTCAAGCATGCAAGCATCGTACAGTAGTAGGGTGGGTGAACAGGGACCATTTTTTATAGCACCAGTAATTCTTAACTGTGTAACTAAACTATAATCGGCGCCATATCCTTTGATCTTAATGACGTCGATTACAGCTGTGTTACACGTTTAAAATGCAGGTCATTTATGCTATTTCGCTCTCCACGGGTTCTGATCAGTCGAAGCCCTTCTCTTGAAATGCAAAACCTGTTTATGCAAAATTGTGTGAACACTTTGAGTGTATTTGGATGGCATCCACAAGGACAGAGCGACCAATTCAGATTTATTTCGTATTCTCAGTGGTTCCACATTAAAGGAATAACACCTAACAAAAACAAGTGGCAAGGAGAGAAAATAATTTTAAAAATACGTCAGCGCAGTGAAGGTGAGGCATGAAGTGTTTCTGGAAAGGTAACTGTCACATCCTGGAAAGGAAGTCATATCCGCGGACAAGTAGTTACAGGGCTGCCGTAAATACTTACAAATAATCTCCACATAGTGTTTACGTGACATCAGATATAGTATTTTGTTTTTTTAGTTCAAAGATAAGTAAGAATGGCATTTTGTCCATCGATCATCGAAAAGTGTTGAAGTGAGTTTGTTTTATTCCATAATTATATTCAATTTATTCGACTGCTTTTTATTCTGATATAAATCCAGTTACTATAGACACTTCTCCATAAAGGGCATCATTATAATCCATGATGGCTCCCTGCCTATTCGTTTTCACTAAACAACGCCTCCTTTTCTCACGATGTGAATTCATAAATAAGACAGCCACAGATCATTTATGGTAACGCATGCAGAAGTTTATAAATGGGTGGTGCGCCATACGTTAGGTCGGAATTACGTCCAGCCAGTGTCTTGGCGATATTTATTGATATGTGAGTAAAAAAACTTGTCATTATTCTTGTGGAGAGCATCCATGTTTGGCCGGAAGTTGTGCCACTGCATTCTACGACAAACACGAGGTTATATCAGTGTTTCTTGTGTTTAAAATTGCAGTGACAGGAGCAGATATAACAATTCAGGCTATTGTGAAGATGCCAGGTGGTTTCAAATTAAAGTAATAAGCAGAATAAAGCATAATAAAGATGCTGTTAAGTAGAAAAAATACAATTACCGAAAATGCATAATCTTGGTAGAAAGACAACTTGGCCATACACGAGTTATTCTGTGCTGCTCTTTTGTAAACCCTACAAGCAGAGAAATTAACACAAATATCGGTGTTTAAAAACTAGAACGTCTCTGCCATTGCATTGTTGAGAGGGTTAACCTTAGCAAAGTTGTCTACCTGTTTTATCTTGTTAGAGATTTAAAATAAGATCGACTAAGAGACTTATGAAATGCCCTGATCCCGTTCAATGCCGTTATTTATACCGGACACACTTTTGTGATAAACAGCGATATAATTTCGGCTGTTATCCGAGAAGCTTCTCTCTATCTCACCATTAAATCAAACGTTTCTTTGGCCACACAACATCTGACGGCGGGGCGCCACTTTACATGCTTTTATAACTGAAGAAATACTTAAAATTCTGACAAACGAATGTTTTGTTGGGCTATCACGTAAACTATGCAAAAGGTTGTCAATCGTACCTGAGGTTTTGTCACAGGCCAGCTAGTGTTGTATGTTGCTTTGATTTGCACCGGAAGGAGTTTGTGGGCAGTTGCTTATCGAAATTCGCCTTCTGTATGTTATGCGGGCTTGTTGTCGTAGCCCCCCTCCTCTAATGGGATCTAAAACTATCAAACCCGCTTAACACCTCGCATTTATCTTTGGCTCAAATTCGCAGCATCCCTGTATGTTGCCAGCCTTTCGTGACCATGCGATTGGCAAAAGCACGTGGCGACGTTAAGCACGCGAGGCCTCTTTTCAGCGTTACCCATCCAGCCAGTACCAGCGCCAAGTCACATCGATTAGGTAGGTAACCTCGTATAAATGCCACTATACTCAGTGCAAGGGCTTTGCCGAGCACCCCGTCGGAGACAACGGACACGCAGTAACAACTCGAAGAAACTGTGGATGAAATAAGGCGCTCCACTCTCTCTATAGATGCCCGCTTTTACAGCCGAAGACACTATTTTATTTCAGTTTCGCGATGTTTTCACTAAAGCTATAATGGTAATAAAAGTAACCCCCCCCACCTTTGGGGTCGAAATACGTCTAGGATGTTTGCTGTACGTCTCCTAGGTTGTAGCGAAAGAAGGACATGGATGGATTCAAGTAAAATACAATTTTTTAAAAAGAGCAGCAGCAACAAAACTGAGGTTTTGGACGAGCGCCTCGTAAACATTGAACTGTGGTTATACCGGTGACAGCTAGAATAAGCCGGAACACGGTTGAAAATCGACAGACAAGACCCCAGTGTTTACGCAACGAGGAGGAACATAGCGGCTCGTCGGCTAGACTAGACGGTCGGAACGCGCTGAAGTGTTCCCGGTTTGGACGGAGATGCTTCGTAGGCTGGGCCCGAAACCTTGTTGTTATTATCCAGCTGTACCGGAGCGGAGGATGCAGGCGGTCAACACAGGGAGGGGGAGAAAGATTAATGTGAATAGTACGAGATTTCTTTCTGTTTTTAATTACGATGGCGCTGCGGAGAGATTTGTCTAGAGGCGATTTGGGATAATTCGCAGAAACAGCGCGAAGCTTGCACAGGTTAACCCTGAGCTTCACTGTTGGCGCTGGTGCCGTAATTCGGTTGGGGGGGGAATAGAAATGCTGGAAGTAAGAAATGGCGATGTAGCGAGACGGCAAATTAAAAAGCGAAATTTGAATGATACCTGTTTGCTTTCTGAATTTAAGATTTCACAGTCCAAAATATTTTACTTTTTTTCCAATCAAACTACAAATTTCTAACCTCTACATTTCTGCATAAGCTGATTTATACTGAATGTATTTCGGTTTTGTCCTTGAAGCCTGGTTTTGAAAAATCCTTGTTTTTCTTTATTCTTATGTCTTAACAGGAAAGATCGCAGTCTACCGAAGACGTGGGAACCTGTAAAACGATATAAGAATGGACCGGGAAGCACCGCCTCTAGACTTTGGATGACTCGAGTATTCAAAGGATCTTCAAAGAAATGGACTTTAGAAAATTGTGGTAAATACAAAAAAAAGGGGGAATGCTGGACACGAATCATCGATATGTCTGGTAATGGTTCGGTAACTACAACTGAAAATACACGCCAAAGTCTTCTCTGATTTGGTCATCTCGATGAAGATTAGAGCCGAATATTACGGTAAACTTCTTTTTGGATTTTACTTGGAGGATTGCGAGACAGAGATTTTAGTCAGGTCAGAAGCGGAAGTCGATTCGAGGGAAAAAAAAACAAAAAAACAAATGACGTCATAGACGTGGGCGGACTACTGTCAACTAGAGTCGGAAGGGGGCGTGGTGCGTCTTTAAGTCAACCAAGTCGGGCCAACATTAAAGATCATTCGTCAGACAGCCTTGTTATTACCATACCCTGGATATTAAAGGTCAAATGAAGTAATTGTAAAAGAATGGAAGAAACGGTTTTATTAATGTCTATGATTCTTGCTCTTGCACAAATCATAATTCACGTCACTAAACCGATACTGATCCATTCGTAAAAGAACAATTACGAATGGATGCATCACCATGTTATCCACTGAAAACCATTTTAGTGGAAGGCTTTTTTTAAAAAAAAAAAAAAATTATTTATACTTGCATTGATGGTGCCTATATACTATACGATATTCTGCATTCCGGATCAGAATATATTTCTCCACAACAGACTGGTTCATTTTTGCTACACGCATGCTGCATCGGCTGAGAACTGATGAGAATTGAGCGAATAGTTTGTATCCTATACCGATGAGCAGGTTATTTAAGACAAACAATGAGCCTGGTCTGACACCGAAACGCCATTGTATAAAGCAAGAACATATTTTCCAATAGCAGCATTTTAAAATGTGCTTAGACAGTAACCGAAAAACAAAGGGGTGAAATTTTATATTTTTTCAGTATAATTCATAACCATTACGGGAATTTATCGTCCTTTCTACCATGAACCATTTTACTCTCAATGTACAATGAGCTGAGAAACGTTTATATAAAGTCTCACACATCAATAAAAATGGCAAATTAAGCTAAAACCTGTAGAAGTGCTATTTTATCTTTCTGCTATTTCAGTTTAAGTAAATTTGTTTAAGATAACTTTTATATATAAAAAAAGATCTTGTTTTTGAGTTTGTGTATAATTGTTGTTTTAAATTTGTAACATTTTGTTAAATTAACTTCCTGATATATATATATATATTTTTAAATTTTCAATTATGGTCTGAAAATATTAATCTTTTTAAAAGTTGCATGCTGAAGAAAAACTGCTTATTACTACGCTAAGCTGGAGATTCTATGATTCTTTTAAAACTGTTTTCATTCTAAAAGGAAACGGACATTTTAAATTTTCTTCCAACTAAAAATCACGTTTTAAAAACACAGTAAAATCTTATTGATTTGAAATTTCGCATAGAAAAATCTTGATTTCATACTAAATTGACATACTTTTTTATGCATCAGTTTTAAAATGTTTGCAGGTCTGCAAAGTTTAAAAAACAAAGAAAAGTTATTTTTCGAATTCTGAAAGTTTCTTATATTCAAAACTTTTAGATCTAGTTGCGCAAGACCAGTTACGATCTCATCGTACATCCGCAACAACTAATGTACGTTTCACATTTGCCACGATCATATTTTAAATATTTACAATTTCTCATTTAATTTCATTATCTATTGCACATCACGTTTCTAAAATTAATTTTTAAAAAAATTCTTCTGGATTTATCCTTAAACCGAAATGCATTTCTTTTATGAAAAACTGTCTAGCTTTATTATTACAACCAAAACCAGTTACAATGCAGTCAGACCTGCTGACAATCTGATGTGGGAAGGCACGGTCGGGTCCTTCTTATTAAATCACAGACTTTAAACTTATTTACTTTATCAAAAGACAAACGTGTACATTATAATACAATACATTTACAAAATATTAAAATAAAAAACATCATTGTTTGTTTGTTCTGATTTTATTAGGTTCTCAATGATGGTAGAAATTCAAAACTTCTGATCTGTCAGTAACAGTTATCATTGATTAATAGATTATAATCAAAGAGAAAATCTTCTAATTAACAAACAGTTCGGAATAAAATAGTTTAATATGTAAGTGTTGTTTTTTAAAAATTGACATTAAAATCCTTTAATTTTTTACGGCTTTTAGATGTTTTCTATTATTTAAATGATTTATTAAAAATTTTAACTTCGTTGTAGAGCAGCTTTCTTGAATTGTATAAGATCATGAATAGCAGAAGACATTCAGCAAGCTGGAAACCAAACATTTTTCTTCTTTTCCCTTCCCATCGTATATCTGTTCTGGATAAATAAGGAAACAGCTAGGTAATTTATTCTATCAGGTCAAGTTTAATAACAGTCTTAAGTATTCCAAACACAAGGAAGGAAGGTAGGTAGGGAAAGAAACGAAACTCGGAATCGAAGACGGGAGATCGAGATATATCTCGCTCTCTCTCTCTCTCGCTCGAGAGAGAGAGAGGCTCTCTCTCTCTCCTCTCTCTCGCTCTCTCTCTCGCAAGCTCTCATCTCTCTCTCTCTCTCTCTTCTCTCTCTCTCGCGCTTCGATCGCTCTCTCTCTCTCTCTCTCTCTCTCTCTCCTCTCTCTCTCTCTCTCTCTATCTCTCTCTCTCTCTCCTCTCTCTCCTCTCTCCTCCTTTCTAGTCTCTGGGGGCAATAATTCACATTTTTCTTCAGAATAACTTTTTTTTAAAAAAAAAAAAAAAAACAATAATTTTTGAAGCCTTTTATCCGTAGTAATTATTCATAATTCTTCTATCTCTGAAGATAGGAAGAATAGTAAGTTTTATCAGAGTGTATTTTGGGAGACTTCCTTTCCCTCTGTATGTCGACGTATTTATAATAGACTTTTTATTTGAAACCGAAAGAACCGACTCTTCGCTTTGTATTTCGACCCGATATAACTACTGCAGTAAGAATTTCTACTTTCATTTGTCTTTCACCTGTTCAGCTCCTCCGCTTTCGTTTCGTCGCTGACGCTATTATAAGAATCCAAGACAAATAAACCGGCCATGTTTGTATATTTATTTCTGGTTTGGTGGTCTTCTTGCCAGCAGACAGGTTCGGCAAACGTGGTCGGCAGCACGTGAAGGACGACAGTTCCTACGGCCGTCAGAGACCGAGAACAAGATTTCGAACAGGGGCTCGAGACCACGTGCGTGTGGAGTTGTGGTCGGGTTAACCAGGAAAAGCAAGCGATCTAACGGTTCACTTACTTTGTCATCCGACTAACTAACTTGGCTCATTTATATTGTTCCACCGGCATTACATCTCACGCCTCTATCTATTCAGCCATTAAAAACAAGAATATTGCGTTTTCCACCATATCTGCATGGGAACGATTTTAAATTATACCTTTTTTAAAAAAAGTGTCTGCGTAAACGTTTTGATAAATATGCAATTAGCTTCATAAGTAAGCGGGAATTAGTCATTTACCCGAAATAATTATGAGTTTTCCTCTCCCTTTTTGTGTGCAGTTAAACCACAACAGTACAATTTAACTGTTTATTTTGATTCAGACTTTTCATTTATGTATTTTTTCTGTTTGAAATAATGTTACAAAGTGTTATTTAAGTTTACCGCTTCACTACTTCATGTGTAACACAGAGACTGTGAATACCAACCCATGGTTAATGGACTTTATGTTGTAACATAGAGAATGCACTACTTCTTTTATTTTATAAAATGTACGGTGATTAAATAATTCTGGCCACCACCATGTATATGTGTGTATGTATGTGTGTATGTGTGTATGTGTGTATGTATGTGTGTATGTATGTGTGTGTGTATGTATGTGTGTATGTATGTGTGTGTATGTTGTGTATGTATGTGTATGTATGTGTGTATGTATGTGTGTATGTGTGTATGTATGTGTGTGTATGTATGTGTGTATGTGTGCATGTATGTGTGTATGTGTATATGTGTGTGTATGTATGTGTGTATGTGTGTGTTATGTTGTGTGTGTGTGTGTGTGTGTATCCTAAGATATAGAAACCAATGACAAGAAATGAAGTTGCTATTCTCGGTTCTGGCTATTGTACATCACCATAACCAAGAAATACTTAGATTTTTGTCAGCAGTCCTATATAACGACTGTCGCTACCTGGCGAAACAAAAATTACCTCGACACTATTGCACCACGGTGAGGAAACATTCAAAATTCCCCAAAAGTTAAAACAATTGTATTGTCTCCCCCATGTGTCGTGTAAAGAAAAGAAAGATTTTTCCGACATTTTACAATAAATAAATTACCTTCATGATTAACATTAAACGAACAAACGAAAAAGCACGGCTTCAATTCGTTAGTAAATATAATGTAAAAGGTGTATTTGACTTATCTTTACCCAGTCAGTAAATATGAGACTTCGTCTAGCGTAATCCTTTAAGAGGTGGCAACAGACCAGCTTTAAAATTCTCGTGGGATACGTTCACTAACGACACAGCTCGGTCTGCTGCACGTTATTCTACAGAGTTCCTAATACCTGCACAGTCTTTCGAGATTTTGTCCTCATTAAAGGCTAGCTTTCAGGAACCGGTCTTAACCCCTTGTGTAGTAACAACTAGTTGACAAATGGTATCTTCCTCGTTAATGTAGCCCTTTGTAAAGACAAACCCGCATCGCTCCAGCTTCACGGAATCACGGGAGTGTGGACTAAATATTCAGCCAATTCAGCACCCGTACTAATTAGTGCTTCGAGGCCGCGGTCCAGATGTGCCACAGCCGGTATCAGTAAGGTGAAGACTGCTGCGGTAAACGAAGGGTTAATGGCGTTGTATTCAACTGCATTTTTTGGAAAAGTTTTACCTCCGTGTGAAAATCAAATTCCCCTATTAATAAAAATCGGACAAACGCTGTTGTTGTTTTTTTTTTTTTTTCCTTTCGCAAAAAAACACGAGCAGAGTTTAAAGGGAAACTGTCGAATCCACTACACTTAAATGGGTCCACTGGACAACAGAAATGGCGTCGTGGTTCAATGGCTTCACCCTCTAAACGACCGCTAATACATCCTGAGATAATCCCTGCCATCGCATAACGGGGAGTTATTTAAGAATACTTGGTCATGATAAACTTCGGTCCGGCCCGTAAACCCAAACACGGATGCTGCTGAACAAGGTAACGTTGCTCTAATGAAAGATCGTCAAATAATTTAGATTATGGATTCTAAATCCTGTATCAGCCAATCCTACTTTTAAACAGCTCGTGACGTTATCTAAACATATTTCTTTCTCCTTTTTTGTTGTTGTTGTGAATTTATGATTAAGATTACCAGCTTGTCTTAAAGCGTTTTTTCTCGTCGCAAATGCAGAATGTTAATGATCCTTGCACAACTTTGGATCAGTTTAGAATAAACTTTTCTTTTGTCATTTAATTTTTGTTTTCTCGATGCTTTTTACATCTTTTCAGAAAGTATATATATATATACATGTATATTTACAATATTCAACTGCGTCACGCCTGTGACAGTATTTCACCGCTTTCACACACTCAGGCGACCAGAATGTTTCTTTGTTGGGATGGCTTTAAGCCGACATCCTTTCATCGTTAGTATTATATTTCACTTTAGCGGCTTCTTTCGTATATTAAAGTAAAATAAAACCGGAGGCAAATTCTGCTTCCGTGTATTCCGACAGGTTCAACACAATGAACAAGGAAAGCTTGGGATATTTAATCTTTTCTTAAATTGTTTGACCCTCTAAAATTCAAATGTGATCCGACTTAAATTTGAAGAAAAAAAAAATTATTCTAATTCTGAGCAGATCGGGCATCGAGAGGTTGGGCTTTATTATTTAAATTGTTTATTACTGTTAACTGTTCGGCCTCGTCTTCTGCCGTGCTGCGTCGTGGCGACAAAATGTTACGTTCTGCGTTTACTTGTCACGAACGTCTTGTTCTAATCGGGCGTCTTCGCTGCTCTTCAAGCGGCATCTTCTTACAGCAATCTGGAAATTTCCTTCGACGACTGACTGAACAGCAGTAAACTGAAGCAAAGTTCTCCGCATTGCAACAGCCCAATTGTTCCGGGGACTTTCCGGATGGCTGGTGTTCCTAGATGTACGCCTAGAATACCTTTAAAAGATGTAGGCCACGCCCCCGCCCCTGTCAAGCCGCAGAGACTTCGGTAGACGTATTGTCGCAGTTTACGGATACGAAAAAATCTTATTATTATTAACCAACACTATACTGTTGGCCGACATTATCGCATTACTCCCATTTATCTTGATTTCTGAAATTTCTAATGACCATAATTAATGCAATTTTTGGTTTGCTTCTTTTTTTAAATCTTTTTTTTTATGCCTATTCAATCTGTTAGCATAATATTGCGAAATGCCAAGAAATCGCTACACTAAGACATTTATTACCTAAACTTAAAAAATATATATATATAAGAACATTGTTTGTCTTTAATTGTGTTAAAAATCAATTTTAACGTTAAACGCTCAATATTTTTCTGATAATCTCACATGCGATAATGCAATGATTTTGGTGGCTATTGTAAATCGTGTTAAGTAACAGATCACCAGCACTGGCCCTCAACAGATCAACCCCGTGTTTGTTAAACTCCCTCAGCCTTCCACAGAGAAATTTGTGATTTTTTAAAACTTGAAAGCGAATTTGCTTCAATTTCGATGTCCCAACTCCGAAATCCTTGAAGTCCGTGACAATATTCTCTCTGCGATGGAGTTCAAAACTTTGATTTGTTTCGATCCCGGCTTCAATTATCTTCGGAATTCTTCTAAATTGCAAGTTATTTTCTTCAAATAACGACAGGTTTTTTTTTTTTCTTCTTCTCCATAATTTAAAAAAAACAA